>JAQPPZ010001865.1:1200000-1637500 GCA_028583015.1 Wollemia nobilis
AGAATTTAAAATAACAAAAATGGAAATCACAGAAATAACTTATAACAACAATGAAACTAAAACTTCACACCCCCAAAAAACAAAAACAAAAAAAAAAAAATGAAACAGAAACCCAAATTCAAAGGTTGGAAAGCAAATATTGCAAATCTGTAGCAAACTGAATTAACCAGAAATTCTCTGATGCAAACTGGAAATACAGACTGGAAATGCTGAAGCTGAAACATAGAAAATGTTATGCTATAAAATCTATTCTAGATGAGTTACCTACCATGCATTCAAATGCCACATTATCCTAATCACTAACCATGCAAAAACTGTCAGATCTCTGCTGACCTGCTGTAGCCAAAAATAGCAGAATTCTGTCAGGTAAAAACCCTCCTCTGGACCTGGAAGTGGCCCTTGCTTCCTGAACCAAAAGAGGGCAAATAAACTTGCTCTAAACTATTAAGTCCTCACACTCAATGCAGAATTGAACATAAATAAATGACAAATGATGCACCTTTATTTCATTCCAACAACATAACAATAGTGTAGGGAAAGACCTACAGACTACTGTGCTGCTGTAATACACAATTACAATATCTAAAACTTCTATTACTTATTTCCTCTCTCCTCCCTCCTCAACCAGATGGGAGCACTTTATTTATACAAATAAGGTACATTAAATATAAGGTTTAATGTTGTTACATAGGACTGTTACAACTGTTTCAATTATGTTCTTCCACAAATGTAGGGTTTTGACCCTTCAGGCCTTCTCCACTCAAGTTGTTGGCTTCCACCGGTGAGGGACAGGTGTAAGAATGGATAAGGATACTCCTAAAATGATTGTAGTCATCGTTTACCTCCTGTTTATGGTGATTAAAGATGCATTCAATCAGTTTTAAACCCTCTACGCTTATTTCGGAGTAGCTCCGAAATATCAGGCAACAGAACAAGGTTGTTGTTATATCTGGCAACAGAAGCACATGCGACCAACTATGGCGGTGGATATGGTTTCTTTGAGCACCTAGATGACTAATTCCACTTTTGGTTTGAGCTGGAGTGGACAAATTCCATGCCATGTTGTATATGTACAGTTGGCTGGAATTTGTATGGAAAAAGTCTAGTTTCCTGCACAGTCAACTGTTGACAGAGTTCTTGGCACCTTAAAGTAATTTAAAAAAATGGGCAAATGGTGAAATACACTTATGGAAGAAACATAAACCTTATGAATGAAGTACCTAAATATTGTAATACCTAAATTAATGCAGAATATACTGAAATAAACAACCAAAATAGAATATAAAACATGGACAAATTAGTCAAAATAGAGTATATGCACTTTCATCATTTTAACATGTAAATACCATCACATAATGCATAGTATCTCTAAGATTAACATAAAATCACAACATAAGCAGTTCCAAATGGGTTTAAAAGTTTATCAAAGTAGTCTTTTATGAGGCAATTTTCTGCCTCATCATTTCCCCCCAGCCTGTTCTAATGCATGTCCTCATGCATTTTGTTCTGCCACAATAGCACAAAGATCCACATCCAGGTATCGCTCAACATACTTCCATAATCTGCTTCCAACCTGATAGTATCCTTTGTGCATCTGAATCTCCCTGAGCCATTCCTAAAACTGTTCTTTCGATTGAGAATCATTATCAAAGTAGTATGGAACAAGAGTGATTATAGTTGGCATTCTGTACCTGAGTCCAATCCACTGCTCCCTGACCTCAAATATGGTTTGGATTATGCTTGTAGCCCTTCTTCTTGACCATATTAAATTGTTAGGTGTGACAGGTTCTCTCTTCTGCAAAGATATAGGTAACTCACCCCATCTACTTTTGCAGGCTGACAAAGCGTCAGCAAATGATGTTGCACAAAATGTTTGAAAACCATCTATGCACGCCTGCAAATTTCCCAGGTACATTTTCCTTACCCTGTCATTTCTCATTAGTGTATAATGTTGATTGGTGGAAGTTCTGTGATTTAAGTGGATAGGTCTAATGAGCAAAACAACTTGGGATTCTATGGATTTACTAGCCCTTTTCTCCTGCTCCCAGTAAATCTGATTCTGAAGCATTGATTGAAAAGCCCTCAGCTGAATATCGCCAGTAAATATGTGGGGGAGGAAAATAACTTCAGTTGGTAGAAAGAAATTATGAAGAAATAACTCACATAGTAAATTTTGGTGTTCTCCAGAGCTCTGCTAGAAAGCTTCCAAGAATTCACCTAGTGTCTCAAATGTGTGGGAGAGACCAGAGGTAATTCTCATTGTCTGCCATCGGAGGTACCTCTCCTTCAAAATTAAACTATAAAATCTAGCAGGCCTCCGACATTGAACCATGCATTCAACAATCTGACATATGTCCTGTACTTGCCCCTTTAATTTCTCAATTTTAGAGTCTTTCTACTTTATTTCTTCTGTTAAGGTCTACAATGAGGAGACCTTTCCCTCCAATTGATGGCATTTGGTCATCCAATATGCTATATCCTCATTATATTTTACTAATGAAATTGTTTCAGGTGACCTATTCATAGGTTGCATCTGAGGTACAGTATTAACCTGAATGCCAACATTTACTTTTTCTACTGTAGGGGATTCTGTTTGTATCCCCACTTCAACTAGCTTAATTTTAGGAATGTTCACATTAACAATATTTTGGGGAATTTGTGGATTTACCTATTCCTGGACTATTATGGCTGCTTCTGGGGGTGTTGTTGTCATGGTCATCTGTTGTGGCTCCTTGGACACCTGCACAAGTGCCCCTGGTTGCTCATCCCCTAAATTCTGTTGTGCCTCTTGTGCTTCGTCAGGTGCAACACTGCCAGGTGAACTTCTTTCTGCATTTCCTGCTAAATTCATTAACAAACTAGCCAATTCATCCCCTGAGTCTATTTGAGAAGGCTGTTGTTCCAAAAGTGTGAGCCTAGCCTTTACAGCTTCTATCTCTTGCCATAACTTGGCAATGATATTGTCCTTCTCCTTTAAGGAGGCTTCATTTTGCTCAATCCAGCCTGTTTGGGTCTTGATCACACTTATGGCTGCATGTAACTAAGATTTAATATCAACTTCCTCCTCTTCCTCTGCACTTGAATCATCTTTCTCATCTATTGCTGCCTCAAGCTCTTCTTTAGAGTCAGGGTAATCTACAAGGGATCTTGGTAGACCAGCAACAGTTGTGTCTTCCTGTGCTTCCCCTATTTCAATTTGTTCCTCAGAATCTGAGGAATAATTGAGAGAAATGGAAGGCATTTCCTCTTCTGCTGAAGTGTCCACATTCTGTCCAGAGATATCTACATCTTGGTCGCTGATAGCCTCAGCTTCTTGCATAGTTTCCTCCACAAGCTGAGTATGGGTTTCAGAAACATCATTATGTTCCCTCTTCTCCTTTGTTTGCATCTCCTTTGTATCAGCAGCTTTCTGAAGCCTTGAGGATCTCCTCAACCCTGAAACAGATTGCTTCCTATTTCTTTTAGAACTAGGAGACCTAGACTCAAAAATTCTAGTTTCTTGCTGATTAGAGGGTTCCCCTTCTTCAGAAGTGTGGAATGTTTGTACATCCTCTAAAAATGTGACCTTTCTCTTTCAATCAGAGCCGACATTCCTCTATGTTCTCATTCATGATGAGGGAGGTCCTTCTGGAGATGAAGGGGTTGTGCCAACAGAAGCTCCAGGTTTATGCTCAGGGTTAGGGTTAGCCTCCCCTGTCTCTTCTCCATAAGTGGGACTCTCAACAATGTTTTCTTCAACAAACTCATCCCAAGTATGGAAAAAGTGGTCAAAACTCCTAGGATTCCCCCTAAAGTGATGTTTGCAAATAATTTTGACTAACCCATGATGCTTGGGTGACCCCCTGCCTGCCTGATACTTTTTAGCCATATTTGCAAGTTCTTGGTACAAATACAGAGGCAAATTGACTCTTAATTCAGTGTTTAAATGACCATAGCGGAGGTGAGTTAAAATTCATAAATGATGACCAGAAAGAATAGGGTATTGACCATCACAGGTTAGAAACCTGATGACCCAGACTGCAACTTCATCCCATGGTGGTTGCAGATTGGTTCTCTTAACTCCTTTGCAAATATTGTTGCTTATTATGAACTCCGTAGGTCTATCATTTTCCCCTCTAAATTGATTAACTAATTCTATTAATGTATTTTTTCCAGATTTGCCTATGTGAATCCCTTGCAGAGGCAATTCAGTGACTTGGCTAAGAATTTCAGGACTTACTTGAATAGTCATGCCGCTGATTTGAACTCTGTTGCTACGAAAAGTGCGTGCGAACTCTGTTGTTAAACCTTCTGAATGCCCATCAAATTTGTGCAAGAAGGGCAGAAAACCCCCTTCCATGAAGATTCGCATACACTCCTCGTCCCTCTACAAAAACTCTATATTTCCTGGTTCAATTTTGTTCTTTTGTCCACCCATGGTGAATTTTCCCGTACCCTGTTTGCTTTAATTTGAAAATATGTCGCAGGTTTTTTCTCTCTCATTCTGGAATACTTCTGTCAGGGAAAGAATGAAACTTAAAGATGATAAACACATGCAAGCAACGCCAGAATGATGAGAAATCGTGTGACATGAGGCAAAGCTTGGTAGGTGGCGGCACATAATTCATCATTACTCCTGTTCTTCCCGCATGCAATTAATTTGTTACGACGTTTGTGGTGATATGGCAAACAGTTATTAATGGAAACTGCTTGGTTTAAAATAACCTCCCATTGAGTTGTGTGCCAACCAATTACATGCGGTAAAATATTTTCATAGAATCCGTGCCTTGGAACCTCCAATTTGAAACCTGCACCTTGGTACAACTTCCAATCCTGATTGGCGTAACTTTTACGAACCCACGAAAATTTTTATTGACTTTTGAGCCTGAGCCTCGTGGTTCTAGAGTTTAAAATGAATTAACCATTTGTTAATTCATTTTACCAACTTTTATCATTAGCTTTATTCCTGAGCAAGATATCTTCCAAAGTTTTCATTCGAGAGTATTTGTATGCAACAGGTTTATTCCAGAGTAGTTTTATCATTTCAAGAGGATTTCTTTTGATAACCTTTTGAAACTAACTTATGTATGTTTTTATGCCAGTTAGGGATATCATACATCATACAAGAAGTATTCACACTATTAAAATAGAAAAAGGCACATACCTGAAGAAACTTGTTTATCCACATTTTGTACAAATGTTGTTTTTGGCTGATTCTGCGCTAACTCTTTACATGGTGCAATCTGAACTATAGTGAAACAAAGGGGAAAATGAGTGGAACAAACGTTAACAATGATGGAGTGAAGTGAAAATGAATGGACCAAAGGTGAGTAATAGTGAGAGTGAATGGAATAATGGAATGATGAAGAGTGAATGGAATAATGGAATGATGAAGAGTGAATGGAACAATGGTGGAGAGTGAGGCAAACATGCCGAAAAAACTGGTTTTCATGTAAGCCCAATTCAGATGCGCCTCAAAGAGGTTTTCACATTCTGAATTATTATTTTTTTTATATTTATTTTTATTTTTTTTCATTCATTTTTTTTATATATATTTTGGTTTATGTCACTTGATTGAGTCCATATTGGAAGAAGTGGTTTCCTTCCAATATTGATACATCCAAGTTTCCTACTTGCTTGAGAAACTCCTCCTTGGTTAATGGTTTGTGATATATCCGAAGACGATGACCGTTAACCACCATTTTCCTTCTTGAATCATCTATTGGTGAAAGACGTACAACTCCATTTGCAAATACCTCCTCAACCTGATAAGGTCCGAGCCATCGAGTCTGCAACTTGCCAGGATAGTCTTCATATCATGAATCAAACAACAAAGCCCAATCACCTTGTTGAAATTTTCGTTGTTGGATATGACTATCATGCCACAACTTGCGTTGTGACTGGATCACCTCGATCTGGTGCAATGCATCCCTCCTTAGCTCATCCAATGCATTGAGCTACAGGATCCGATCCATTTGTGCCTGTGACAAATCAATACCAACTTCCAAAGCAGTTCGAAGAGTTAGTAATTCAAACTCAATAGGCAAAAGAGGCTTTTTACCATAAACCAATTCATAGGGAGTAAATCCAATAGTGGATTTCCAAGTGGTGTTATAAGCCCAAATTGCTTCAAGTAACTTCTCCACCCAATTCCTCCTATGGGCTGCTACAGTTTTGGTTAAGATCCTCTCTAATTCCCTATTTGTCACTTCAACTTGGCCATTGGCTTGCGGATGGTAAGGTGAGGATTTTCGATGTTTGATTTCATACAGCTTTGTAAAGGCTTCAACAAATTTTGAGGTAAACTGAGGTCCCTGATCAGTGGTGATAGAATGTGGGGCTCCAAATCGTAGAAATATTTGTGAATATAGGAAATCAACAACTTTCTCTTCTCGGGCATGCTTAAAAGCATGGGCTTCTACCCACTTGGTTACATAATCAGTACATACCAAGATATGCACTTTTCCTTGGGAAGGTGGATCAATGGGTCCTACAAAATCTAGCCCCCACCTTTCAAATGGTTTTGTACCTAATTGAGGTTGTAAAGGCATTTCACTAGTAAAAGTAGGCTTACCCATCCTTTGGCATGCATCACAATTTTTGACATACCTTTTGACATCTTTGTGCAAGGATGGCCAGTAGTAACCAGATACCCAAAATATTTCGAATGGTACTTTTCATTGAATAATGCCCTCCTGATGGTTCATCATGACATGCTCGCAGGATGTCATATACCTCATCCTTGTGAACACATCTACGCAAAACATGGTCAGGACTGCATTTAAACAATAAACCTCCTATCCATTCAAAAGAAGAACTTTGCTTGATCAACTATTTCTTTTGTTTAGGAGTAAAGTGAAGAGGAATCTTCCCTGTAACTAAATAATTAGCTATATCTGCAAACCATGGAGATTGTACAGAAACAACAAACAACTTCTCATCAGGAAACGCATCCTCAACCAATTCCTCCATATCTGCATTTGACAATCTTGACAAGAAATCTGCCACTACATTAGCTTTCCCTGGTTTATTAACTATAGTGATATCGAATTCTTGCAATAATATTAACCAACGAATAATTCTTGCACTAACCAGAGGTTTATTCATCAGGTATTTAATGGCAGCATGATCTGTATGAATGAATACCTGATATCCTATGATATAGTGTCAAAATTTGTTAATAGCATACACCACAACTAAAAATTCCTTCTCGGTTGTGGTGTAATTCTTTTCAGCTCCAGTCAAATTTTTACTAATGTAGTATATGGCATAGTGTTGTCCATCTTCAATCTGCCCTAATGCAGCTCCAATAGCAGTATTGGAAGCATCAGTTTGAATATGGAAGGGTAACTCCCAATTAGGACCTCTCAATACAGGTGGAGTTGTTAACTTTTCCTTTAAAACTTCAAAGGACTGTTGACACCCAATAGACCAAACAAATTCAGAATCCTTTGTTAACAATGCGAACATTGGATTAGCAATGGTACTTAAATTAGCAATAAATCTGTGATAAAAGCCAATATGTCCTAAGAAACTATGGACATCAGTTTGAGTTTTTGGAGGAGGAAGGTTCTTGATGACCTCTACCTTTTTAGGATCAACTTTAATTCCATAAGCAGAAATATGATGTCCAAGAACAATTCCTTCTTCCATCATCAAGAAACATTTATCAAGATTCAGAGACAAATGATATGTTTCACAACGTATTAAAATTTTTTCAAGTTGTTCTAAAGTATATTCAAATGTATCTCCAAACACTGTGAAGTCATCCATATAAATCTCTACACTTTCATTTGTTAGATCAGAAAAAATAGCCAAAACAACTCTCTGAAATGTTGCTGGTGCATTGCACAAACCGAAGGGTAATACTCTGTAAGCAAATGTTCCCCAAGGACATGTGAAAGTTGTCTTTTCCTGGTCTTCTGGTGCAACTTGGATCTGATTATAACCACTAAAACCATCAAGGAAACAGAAAAATTTCTTACCAGCAAGGGTGTCCAACACTTGGTCTATAAATGGTAATGGAAAGTGATCTTTATGTGTGACCTTATTCAATTCCCTGTAGTCCACACATACTCTCATATTCCCATTTTTCTTTGGAACAATGACCAATGGTGAAACCCACCTACTGTCTGAAATTGGATAAATGAATCCTACATCCAATAGTTTTTTGATTTCTTCCTTAACAATATCCTTCAGAGCGGGATTCAGACGCCTTTGTGGTTGTCTTACTGGTTTGACATATTCTATGTATATCCTATGTGTACACACATCAAGGTGAATGCCAGTCATGTCCTTATAACTCCAAGCAAAATCTTGAACATGTCTCTATAAAACAACAAATAATTTGGCTTCTTGCTCATTAGTCAACCAACTATTAATGTTCAAAAAATTTCTTGGTTGTATCTCAATCTGCTTAATCCCTAGATAAACCAGAGTTGACAACCTCATATTTACTTGATTAAAGCATTTAAGGGACAATGATGTGGCTGCAGAGTATGAAATACTCTTGATTCTGGTGTAAATGTGATACCTGATGGGATCATTTGCATAGGACAGATGAAAGAAGTCAGAAGATGATGATGCCATCCATGTGGCAATGTGAAGGAGCTTTCTTGTAGTGGAATAGATGACAGATGTTCAACAATTTGTTCTTCATATTTCCATAACAAATGATGGACAAGAATTTGATCATCCCTAAGGCCTTCTTCTTGCAATGTTTTCACCAAAATTGTTTCATGTTCAAAGATTTCTCTTTCTGGTGAATTAAGTTCTTCAATATGTTCTTTTACTACAATGGTGGCCAAGGTGACAATAGTTTCCTGTTCTTCATCAGACTCAAGATACCATATCTATCCAAAAAATTTGGCTGAAGGTTGGGCTGGTGGATACAAGGAAATATTTTTTAGGTCTACACCATTTGAAATGGTCATCTCACCTGACCTGCAGTCTATAAATGTAGCTATAGTGGCAAGCCAAGGTCATCCTAAAATAATAGGATAGCCATTAGCTGAGTTTCTAGGCTGCAACACTAAGAAATCTATAGGGTATTCCCAAGAAGATACTTCAATGGCAACATCCTCTAGAATTCCTTTTGGTTTAGCCACTGACCTATCTGCAATTTCCAAAACTATGGTAGTAGGACTAAGGTTATTGAGCTACAATTTTTGCATGGTTTCCTTAGTCATCACGTTGATTGCAGCTCCTAAATCGATAAGTACATTTGGAATTTGAACTAACCCAACAGTAATTGTAACTACTGGACTCCCTGGATCACCATATTTAGGGGGTACTAGTTTTCCAGAAAGTAGGTCAGCCAACTTACCTTCTACTTGTACAGTCTTAGGAAAGGCTTTCTTCTTCCTACCAGGTTTCCTAATACACAGCTCCTGAATGGTTTTCCTAATCAGAGGTACATCCTTTATTGCTTGCAACAAAGGGAGTGAGATAGACATTTTCCTCAATTCTATGATTAATTCTGATTCAGGAGTAGTGATAGTGTGGTCAAACCTTTCGAGATAGGGTAGGTCTATCAGGAGAGGTTCAATTTTTCCTTGTAAACTTTCTATTTTTCCTTCTTTTTGCTCTCGTTTGTGGTTTTTTTGGACTTGAAAATTCTTGCTTTCCATCAATTTCTTCAATAGTGGGTGGTGCAGGGTCAGGTAAAACCTTCCCTGAACGTAACTGGATGTTACTACAATCAAGGACATGGACTATAGCAGTCTCTTCAGACTCAGCTCCATAAATAGGGGTTGCTTGTCTATTGTTATTGGGGTTAGCCATAGGCTGAGCTGGAAGTGGAGGTTGCTTAACTGGATGTGTTTGTTGTGGTTGAACTCTTCCCTAAAAATTTTGATTAGGGGCTAGCAGCAAGTGTTGGTTTGGTGGTTGATACCTCTGCTGCCCTTGATAGGATGGGTATTGTTGCCCCCATCTTTGCCCTGACTGATTTGGTACCCAAGATGGATTAACTGGATGCCATGGCTGATTCCAACCAGAATGTGACCAATCTTGAGGAGCTGCCCAAGTTTGATTCCAAGGTTGAGGAGGAGGTTCTGTGTATCCCCATGGCATATTCCAAGGATTCTGTCCCCAATTTGAAGAAAAGTGAGGGGCATTTTGGTTTTGTATGAAGTTGCCTCCTGGCCTTTGCCCAATAGCATGAAGTTCTTCAACTTGGTTTTCTATAGCACTCCTAAGATGGGGCAAAAGGTGACATTTATCAGTTTTATGCTCCTTTGAGCAAATGCCATAGATTGTTGAGATTGAGGTCTTGTCCAAAGGATAATCTTGCAGAGCATGCTTATTTCTACACCTAGGACAATAGATAGACAGGGGTGGTGAAGAATTGGCTCTTGTATTCCTTTCTCCTAAAGTAGTGTTTAGTTGAACAAGTATATCAGTTTTCATATTAGCCATTTCTTCCATCAATTCTTTGATGTCTACATTATTAGGACTTTTCTTCTTCCTTCTGTCCCTAGTTCTAGAATAATTTGTGCACAACTCTATAATGTCAGCAATCTCAAGTTGGTGTACATCTCCTTTTCCCATTATATCCAGTACTTCCTTGGATTCATCTTGTAATCCCCTTAGAAAGATAGATTTTAACAATTCTCCTTCTACAGGACCAACTCTTTTCTGGATAAAAGCAAATCTATCAACATAATCTTCCAAATTTTCATCTTCTTCTTGTTTAATTCGAAATAACTCATCCTTTCTATTACGTACCCTACAATACTCCTGATATTTGTCTAAAAATGTAGTTTCCATTTCATCCCAGGTATGAATGGAATCTGAGTCAAGACTCATGAACCAACGTAAAGTTGCATCTTTAAGTGTGGAAGGGAATAATTTCAGCTTTTGATTATCAGTCACATAATCATATGTTTGACACAAGATCTTAAACTCAAACAGAAACTGGTCAGGATCTTCAGACACTGTTCCCCTAAAGATTGGCAACACTGAGGGAGAAATGGTTTTCATAGGAGCTTGTTGTCCAATAGTTAATTGTATAGGGTACTCAAAAGTTCTAGCAGGAGGTGGTGGTTGTGCCATGTTTTCCTCCTCCGATTTAACTGATTCAGCTTTTTCTGTTTGTTCTAATAATGGATCAGAAAGAAGAATGTCTAGTAGCAAGTGCTTCAAGAAGTTCTTCCTCAAAAGGTTCTGTAGATGGTTCAACTGATGAAGAAGATGATTCTCTTTTTACTCTATCAGGATAATCATAAATAGGCAGATCTTCTCCTGTATGGGAAGAACACCTTTCTAGGAAGGAACCGGTTCTAATAAACCTCCCTCTCTCATCTCTTGGCCTATGCATTCATGCCTATTTACTAAAATGAACTAAACCTCAGGTCTCCAAAAATTATTTCCTAAGACAGGACAGTTTCTGGACTGCTAGACCTCTCCTAACAACACCTAAGGTTCCCCGACAACGATGCCAAAAATGATGAGTGTCATCAATTCTTCATCATTTAATCATTATGTGTCAATCCAGGGTGGTGTCCAAGGCTATATACGAAAGCAGGGGTTAACAGACTGATTTTTAGTTCATCTAGATCATGGCCTTATTCATGGAATAGTTAGATATTGGGGTGTTTGGGGTCTCCTTTATTACTCCTAGAAACTAAAACTGAGTGCCTACTTATGCTTGCATAATTGAAATTCACATAGTTGCAGGAAAAGCAAATCTAAACTATTGCAAAGCTGAAAATAGCAGAATTTAATTGACAAAATTTAAAATAACAAAATTGAAATTAATTATAACATTGAAAATTTTTAGTATTGAAACTTCACACCTGTAGAAAATGAAACCTAAGACAATGATGAAATTCAAAGGTTGGTAAGCAAATATTGCAAATCTATAGCAAACTGAATTAACCAAAAATTCTCTGATGCAAACTGGAAATATAGACTGGAAATGTTGAAGCTGAAACATAGAAAATGTTATGCTATAAAATCTATTCTAGATGAGTTACCTACCATGCATTCAAATGCCACATTATCCTAAT
Organism: Wollemia nobilis; assembly: GCA_028583015.1. Lineage (NCBI taxonomy): Eukaryota > Viridiplantae > Streptophyta > Pinopsida > Araucariales > Araucariaceae > Wollemia > Wollemia nobilis. The sequence continues at coordinate 1,211,991 of JAQPPZ010001865.1, forward strand.
CACTAACCATGCAAAAACTGTCAGATCTCTGCTGACCTGCTACAGCCAGAAATAGCAGAATTCTGTCAGGTAAAAACCCTCCTCTAGACCTGGAAGTGGCCCTTGCTTCTTGAACCAAAAGAGGGCAAATAAAATTGCTCTAAACTATTAAGTCCTCACACTCAACGCAGAATTGAACATAAATAAATGACAAATGATGCACCTTTATTTCATTCCAGCAACATAACAATAGTGCAGGGAAAGACCTGCAGACTACTGTGCTGTTGTAATACACAATTACAATATCTAAAACTTCTATTACTTATTTCCTCTCTCCTCCCTCCTCAACCAGATGGGAGCACTTTATTTATACAAATAAGGTACATTAAAGATAAGGTTTAATGTTGTTACATAGGACTGTTACAACTGTTTCAATTTTGTTCTTCCACAAATGCAGGGTTTTGACCCTTCAGGCCCTCTCCACTCAAGTTGCTGGCTTCCACCGGTGAGGGACAGGTGTAAGAATGGATAAGGATACTCCTAAAATGATTGTAGTCACTATTTACCTCCTATTTATGGTGATTAAAGATGCATTCAGTCAGTTTTAAACCCTCTGCGCTTATTCTAGAGCAGCTTCGAAATATCAGGCAGTAGAACAAGGTTGTTGTTATATCTGGCAACAGAAGCACATGCGACCAACTATGGTAGCGGATATGGTTTCTCTGAGCACCTAGATGACTAATTCCACTTTTGGTTTGAGCTGGAGTGGACAAATTCCATGCCATGTTGTATATGTACAACTGGCTGGAATTTGTATGGAAAAAGTCCAGTTTCCTGCACAACCAACTGTTGACAGAGTTCTTGGCGCCTTAAAGTAATTTTAAAAAAATGGGCAAACGGTGAAATACACTTATGGAAGAAACATAAACCTTATGAATGAAGTACCTAAATATTGTAATACCTAAATTAATGCAGAATATACTGAAATAAACAACCAAAACAGAATATAAAACATGGACAAATTAGTCAAAACAGAGTATATGCACTTTCATCATTTTAACATGTAAATACCATCACATAATGCATAGTATCTCTAAGATTAACATAAAATCACAACATAAGCAGTTCCAAATGGGTTTAAAAGTTTATCAAAGTAGTCTTTTATGAGGCAATTTTCTGCCTCATCACATCTAACCTTTGTAATGGATGACTATGATATTTTGAGATGACAATAGTTTAATAGCATGCCTAGTGGAATGAATCTAGTTTGATTTGCCCTACAATTTTGATTAATCCTAATTTATGAAGGAATACAAATAAGTAGAGCTTAAGGAAAACTCACTATGCATGACAATAGTTTAATGGCATGTCTGGTGGGACCAATCCATTCTAGGCTGATATTTTGGTGAAGGAATCAACTTATCTGCTTATCGAAGCATCAAAATTTCACCTTGTGACTCCACTAAAGAATAATACCCAAAAGAGACACCTAGAAAAAAAATGATTGGTTAAATTAAAATTTATGTGGATTTTTATCAAGGGACCCAAAACCTGATTACAACAAGTCATCAAACTTTAAGGACATGCTTAAGAAAAGTCTCCAGGACATACTTGAGGATAGCCTTCAGGATAGGCATAAGGACATCCTTCAAGAAGGACGTGAAAAATCATGCTTAAAGCAAAAAAAAATAAAGTCCCACCTAGCCACAATTTTGAAAATCCCACCTAGTGGGAAAAGGAAAAAGTAGGAAAAAAACAATGGAATATTCTCGCCTAGAAACAAAATTGAATAGCCCATTAGGCGGGAAAAAAACCTTCCAAAATTTAAATTGTATAATCCTGTGCAAGAGAAAAACCAGAATCTGGGCAGAGAACATCAGAAAACCAGAAACACAAAACCAAACCCCCTAAACAGTAGGAAGGGACCTGGAAACGACCAAAAAATGTAAGGATGCGAAGAACAGCATCCTACACAAGCCTAAAAAGAGGTACAACAAATAGGGGAACTCCCAATGCCATGAAGTCCCACTGCAGCAAGGGGAGCTACTCATAAACCAAAAGAAGTAGAGGAAACATCAATGTAGAGCCGCCAACCATAGAAAAAATATGGGGAGGTCCTAGGGAACCCCAAAAGAAGGAGCCATAGAGCATAAGATACAAATGATAAGCACAGGTCCCCCAAGACCATAAAAATGTAGCAAGAACCCCAAAACAACCTCCAATACCATCGATGAGTAGCTTCAGGGATCTAGAGGAGGATGACCAGCAGAATCACAACAACAATCAATACAGAGGCCCATCCGTAAGCCACAAAAAATGTTGAGATCCCACCACGAAGTCCACATCTAAAAACCCAAAGAGCAGCACCACAGGAATTAGCATAAGATCTCCCTCAAGCCAAAATATACTATGAAGAGTTTCTCATAAAGACAAACTCCCAAGCCGCAACACACTACACCAAAATAATATCTAAACCTTAGCTCCAAATAGAACCCTGCAAAAAATTGAAATAGAGTAGAAATATCTAAGGAAAATGATACCTAAAATAACACAAAAATCCTAGGGAAGGTCCTAAGAAAAAATCCAAGGATGTCCCAAAAAATCCTAAGGAGATCCCAGATCACAGGTACCAAAAATAACCCCACCAAAAGGTATGAAAAGGGGTAGACAAATGGATCAATGATCTCCCACCCCAAAGAGATCATTTGCAACACAAAACAACCAAGAAGGAATGGCAAAGGAAGTGCTAGGGAACTGGGACAGGACCAGGGATGGGCTACAAAGAAGTGGAGAAGACACCTAGAAAAATATTTAACTAATATTTTGATGGAGATCTTAGTTTCTTAGAATATTTAAGCATAAACTATTCACCTAGAAACTCCCTTACAACAAAATATCCAAAACTTTATGAGTGCAAGACCTGCAACTAGGTACTTTATGGTTGTGAATCCTCAAGCATTGGTGCCACCTCTCAATCCAATTTCAAGAATACGAAGAATAGGTGGATGTCAAAACATGGCTATACCACCATATCAAGCACACACAAGATATTCATCCTAGAACAATAAAGTCCTCTTGATTCCACCTCTACCTCCAGCCACATGGGATCCTTACCCTACTTAACTAGAGAAGATGTTACCACACCAATAGAACACCTATATCACATGGTGATTTTACATGTAGTACATAACATTGATGTGTAGAATGTTGCTTTAAGGCTATTGGATACATATTATAGAGGTAAAGCATTAGAATGGTATATCTTGCTTGCTCTACATTTAGTTAGGATCTAGGATGATATGGTTGACCTCCTAGTCAATAGATTCATGGAGAAGGTAATGGAGTGTCTCTTGTGTAGCAGTTGACAACAATAAAATAGAACCTTCAAAGATGGATGATTTTGATACCCAATTTTGTAACACATGGTATATAATCCCTAATGATATCCACCCCCTTCTAGGTATGGCACTTATCTATTATTTGAAATCCATTAATTCTAAAATCTCCATGATGGTTAAGTCTAGGGGAGGAAAATCCTTATCAATGGCCTATGTTATAGAAATTCAATCCAATAATAGCCTTATTCAAATAGGAAGACTAGATCTTAAGCCCCCATGCTCCTATTTTTTTTTGTCTAACCACCATATCAACCTCCTCCAGTTGTGCAATGTATGATCGTTAAGACCACTCTAGTTGTGAGTCTACTTTCGGTCCTAACTCCTCTCCCCACTCCTAATCATCCATCTATAATACCCTTCTCTTTTGATATGGATAAAATAAATAATATGTTGATAATGATGTCTAATGAAGTCTTAGCCCTTAGGAGATAGAAAAATTCCCAAAAGGTTTTAGTATCAAAATGATCTAGGACCTCCTTTCCATTAGAACAATCAAGCTGACATAACTCCTCCTAATGGGTACCAACAACCCCAATTCCAAGCCAATAAGGATGTTACCTAGACTCAAAGTCATCAGCAACAAATAGTGCCAACACCTACTCTATACCCACTACAATAGAATACTTCTAACTCGACTAGGGAGATAGCTCCCATATAGAACAATTATATGGAGGACTCTACTACTTGGTACTATTCATACTTAAATGACTACCCACCCAATACCTATTTCAAAGGAAATTCTCGGTAATTCATAGCAATGCCAAATGTTGTTGGTTTTTTAAGCCTTGTTATCACAAAACTATCATAGGTCCCAATATAAAATAGCCATAATATTAAAGGTCAAAATAATTATATGAGTAGAATAATATATGAGCCAATTAATATGTATGTCAAGGCCTATATAATAAAGCAAATAACATTCATTTATATATAATTAAATATTAATGTAAATGGCCTAAATCATTCATGCACTATGCATGAATAAAACTTACAATATTATTTGCTCAAAAATGTATACAAGATTAATTCCAAACTGGATCTCTAACAAATTGATAATAGACTTCTTATTTCTCTTTGATTCACTTTCTCATGGAGTTTTGTATCCATAATATAGACATAGTAATGTGACTCTTCACATGCTTGACTATTACTCTTCATCTGACAAGTCTCATGACTCTTGGCTTATCATATTGCCACTTGTATACAATACTCTTCATGGATACTTGACTCTAGGACATTTGCACACATCTACATGACTTACACTTCTACATGCACTCCTAATCTAGGAAATTTGTGCACATCCTCACATTACATATTTGCACTCTTACATACAAGACACTTGTGCATATTCTCTCAATCTACACTTGCACTCTAACTTACATGACACTTGTGCATTTCTTGCACATTGACACTTACATAAAATGGAAAATGTAAATCATACTCTAAATTATAGACTCAAATCTAATATATTATGTATTTACAATTATACCATGAAGGTACCATGGGGGTACATTAGCATATCCAAATAATGTAATATTCCTCAACAAATGCAATGGTGCTCATCCAGGAATCTACCTTGCATTTAGAGGCATAAATGCAAACACATAATCAATATTCCTTTACCCCATCCTTCTCTAATCTAATATTTACTTCCCCTAAGAAAATTTTAGTTACATAGGATGAGGAGGACGTATATATTGTGTTTGACAAGGTAGGTACTTCAACATCTAGCAAACCATAAGTCAAATCAAACTATGTGACAAGAGCCAAAAAGAGGTCCATAGATGAGTAAGAGAATAGCAATCAGGTGACCCTAAACATCCAAATTAGGTTAATTATTCCAAGAAAGGATATTTTCACCATGGCTCCATTAAATTAGAACACACCAAGTCATTTAGAAGTCATGCTCATGATAAAGTTTTCTAAAACTTCACAATCAACTATAGAGAAACCCAAACCTCAACCACAATTGATTGCTACTCAAAATAATTATCTTTTGTGATATTTTAACATGATGGATCATTTGAAAAGGTCTATGGTGGACATACCTCTATGGGACATTTTTTTCATCCTCGAGAAAAAGGAGAACATGAAGAAATCCTTAGAAGAATAGGATTTGGGACAACAAAAAGCATTGGTGGTCTTATAAATATGTAGTCTAGAGGCTAGAAAAGTCAAATCCATGCCCTTCTACTTGATCCTACTCTATGAAAACAATCTAATCCATAATTGTATGGTGGGTTCTAATGCAAGTACTTCAGTGATGCCTAAAGGGGTGGTAGATTTGCAAGGATTGAAATATGAGCTAATAAATAAAAGAGTGGTCTAGCTATATGGAAGTGCAATTCAAATATTGGAGTTAGTCAAAATCCCATCGCTCACATTATATGTTTACCCAAGCCTCATAGTACTACAATATATAGTAGTGATTGATCTCCTAGCTTCCTTCAGTTTTTACCTATCTGGGGATTTCACCACTAAGTTGGAAGGCTACATATCTCTATATTGGACACTCATGGTCCTAAGGACATGATATGGGACAAGGATAAATATTTTATTAAAACCACTCCACATAGATCACAACGAACATCTTCCGATAGTTGACCTAAACACTGAGAAAAAATTCATAGTTAAGGAGGAGCAATTCAAGGTGGAATTATCCATGGATGAGGTGCATTCCTTCATTTTTTATGACCTAACGGACCAATTGGAAGCTACAATTTAGGATTTGAATCCCAATGAAAATTTTGACTAGACGAGTATGGGTTTATTTCTCAATCTTAGCTATGTATATAAAAAAGGTTCTCTATATGTTCGAAAAAAGAGACTTCATGCCATATTTTAGTTGAGGTTCCCTCAAAAGCATAATATCACACCTCATTCAGGTATGTATAAATAAGGTGTAGTATTGATGCAGGAGAGGGAAGCCTCAAATAAAGCTTAAACTATAATTTCATGCTCTATTACTATGCAGGTGGTCTTTTGACCAAAAACAATTGTAGAAAGAACAATTCCCATGATTAAGTTATATTGAGGAATAACTAAATGCCACACCACACTACCTGCTCAAATGTATTTTTGCATACAAAAAACTAAATAAGTGATGAGGTTATGGCATGTGGTTGATATCTCTAGGAAATCTTGAGCAAAGGTATTGCACCGCTACTAACCTCTAGAGGATTATTTGTATTAGTCTCATGTAGCCCATAGGAGTCAAGATTTAAGTAATAAGAAAACCTAATAGTGCTAATAATGCTCCTCAAGTCAGAGCGTTATTCTTATAAAAGTGCCAAAAAAACTTCACATGATCCAAGGCGTTTCTAAGGTGGTATAGATTCAAGTCTCACTAATAATTTGGGTATGAAGGATCTTCCATGATGTCTTATCGTTGCAATAAAATTGCCCTCCATAAGCTCATGATAAGATTCCATCATACCAACCTTATGACATAAATCCCTTTGGTAAAAACCTTCTAATCGATTAATTAATAGGTAATTTGTACTCGTACAACCATTCTCAATAATCAAGGTGGACATGTGCCAAAATTTAAAAAAAATAGAAGGGCTCTCCAAATGGAGAATTAATCAGAGATGGATTCATGTAGGCCACTAGATTCGTTGATCCATCTAGCTCTACTAAATTTTTTAGAACAGACACATTATACTGGAAAAAGGGAACACTTGGTGCCATACATATCACATCAAATAAGATCCTTGAATAGGTAAAATCTTGACCATCTAATCAAACGTATATGGAAAAGATGAAAATATTTAGCGATGTGATTAAAATCTAATGGTGTTATAAATACAAATTTAAAATAAGCCAATAATAAGAGGTGGCACATGAACCAACGAGCCCCACTAACCAAGAAAAATTTACAATCGTTCCCATCAATCAAACAAATATGGAAGCTCTTCATGCACATTAATTGTGGACAAGATATCACAAGTCTATTAATACCTTCCCTTACCCAAATCTTCATTATTATGCCTCAAGCAACTGAAGTCTCTAGCAACTCTGAATTATGAAGGTCTTATTAGTAGAGGCAAAGGGTACTAAAGTTTTGATAGCTCGAATAATCTATAATGATCATAGAGTCCGTAAGAATAAGTTTAGCTATTGCTTCATCATCAAAAGTAACCTTCGCTTCACTTTCCTTTGAAGAAATACACCAACACTCAGGCCATGTGCGCAAAACCTTAAAAACAACTTGAAGATGTGGTAGAAGGTATAGCAAACCCAAAACTATCAAAGAGCATAAGATGTTTGAAAGAGAGAATTTACCAAGGTACCTCAAAAGTGAATACAAGTCCTTCTCTACAAGGATTTGGGCTAGCTATTTAGCTTAGTACATGGTCTTCTAGGTACATTGTTGTTATGTGTTGGTGGAGGCATGCACCTCACATTAAAATCCTCACCATAAAATGGTCTAGGCCTATGATAATCAATTCAAGCTAGTAGATTTAGGGGAGGTTGTGCAAAAAATTATGATGGTACTAGAGGGCTTTGGTTAGATCTAAAAAAATCCAATACGTATTATTCCCAAATAAAATACAAGGAGCTTGAACTTGGAACACTAGAATTTATAAAAATCCATGTCAATATTCCCCTTATACTAACAAACATTCAAAAAAAATGCTAAAGATGCTCTGAGAATGATGGCATTCATTTTTTATGTCGATGATGATAAGAAATTGTCATAGGAAGTGTTGGGAATCATCCACATGCTAATATATGTCTCAAAGGATAATATTTTGATCCTAGACTATGGTGATTTATAGCCCATAAAATTTATGAAGGGTCATATAAGTTTAGGGAGGCCTACACATTCAAGTATTGTTTGTTCTTAGCACATCTAATATTATTTAAAAATACCTAGTTGCACAGGAATCTAAGCTATAATATTAAGGATAAATATAGCCAAGGGTGGCCCATCTCTTTCTAGATAAAAATCCTCTATCAAACTTCCTCATGCTATTTTTTAATGAATGAGTTATTGGCACTAGCTTTAAGCATGATTGTAGGAGAGAAACTTGGGTGCATTCCATAAGCCAATGTTAGATACCTAAATTTATAGGACATGGGGGATTGATGTCCCCTAGAGGATGCAACTATTGTTAATCTCAATGAATTTATCAAGCCAATCTACTTATTGCCAAGGTATACAACATAGAGAGTGATGAAATATTGAGATAATTGGATGTAATTTATGTTGCTTATGGAAGTGGGTAAAGCAAGGTAGCATACTATAAAACCTTCATGCACCTTGGTGATGTATCGCTATTAAAGAGGAAAGTAGCCCTAGATTTAGAAACTAAGTTGGAGTTGGAACTAGAAGTTTTGGATGACTCATAGAAATATGACCAATAAGGGTAATTTATTGTATGGTTGGAATGCCTCGAGGGCTCAATGAAATTCATTCATGAACATAGGCCTCAAATTGAAGCCTGCTAAATATATAATGAGCTCACCTGCCACTCTAAAGAGAAGATTTCTTGTTTCCTGAGACCCAAAAAAACTATATGACAGTTTCTACAATAAAGTGCATGATGCCAATCCAAAATCTCAAATCAACTCCAACAAAAAGAAAATTCTATAGAATATAAAATGGAGTGATAATAAGATCAAGGTCTAATGGAAATTCTCCTAAGAAATTGATGATATCCAAACACCCCATGGGGACCTGAAAGATGATGAATAGGAAACCTTCAACCAATGCTATGATGAGGATCATGTTGAAGAAGTTTCCAACTATGAAGAGAGGAAAGATGAAGAAGGCATAAGCATGCAATCATGCCAATCAACTAAAATATAAGGATCACAATGAGTTGGTGTCTATGTGCTCTTATAATTTCCACTAAGATAAGAAGGGTATTTGACTATAACTTATGTCCTAATACCTCTTGATACAACCATGTCATCACAGTTAATGTCTTCAAAAATGAAACTAGTGTAAAAGGATTCAAGTAAAGGTGAAACTCCTCCAAGATAATAAAGGTTGATACTCAAACTAGAATTATCAAAATAGGAAGAGAAGAATGAGAGTTCACCTTAGGGAACAACTCTACTATTTTTGGTAGTAATTTTTGAAGACATCACCCTGATATAGGAGGAAGCGGCTTCATAGGCTAATTTTATGATTTTTGTACCATCTGCCATTTCCACTGCAATGAAGCCATATTTGGATGTTATTCCCTTCATTCCCATTTTCTCCACTCTCTCCACTCCACCACTAATCAAATCCCAACCAATATAGTGTATATCTCCTACTACATTGTAAACCTTTACTAAACATTCTTCCACTATCTTGATTAGTGTAGACAAATCAAACATTTTTTCCTTGTTCAAGCACTTAGTCATATCCTCAAATAGCTAGTAGAATTTGACTAGCACTCAAATTATCACTTCCATGAATAAATTATTACCTCAATTCTAGAAAACCTAGGATCAAACGTAACAGTATGAATGTTAGCAGGTAGCTAAAAGGGTAAGTCAATCCATGACAACATGGGTGAGGATCATCCATGATCCTAATAACTTTACTTTATTTTTGGCCTATATCATAACCACCCATATCTAAGATGGAAGGAAAAATACAAATTCAATATTATCAAGTGGCTACTATAGAGTTAAGCCTTAAGGACATCTAGCCTAAGGATAAAATTTAATCTATAAAGTAGGCTAATAAAATTGTAAGCCATGAATACCTAACTCATGTGAGAAAGTAGTATAGAAAAGGTAAAGAGCTAGAAAATATCAAATGCACCCTCAAAGCCTCTCAAAATGAAGTCAAGGCAATATAGTCTTAGATGATCAATCTCATGGCACAACTAGAGGAGATAGAAGCCTTAAGTAAGAAGCTAAAGAAGTAGGAGAGGAAGTCTACTAAGATAGAATGAAGTATGGACATCATAGAGTAAATATCTAGAATAAGGTAGGTGCTATAGGATGAGGTCATCAAAGCAACATATGGCTAGGTCTCAATGCTTGAGTTCATCAAGGAAACTACCTTATAAATAACTAATATCAGCAAGACAACAAAGCAATTTTTGATAAAAACTAACTCCAAGCTCATTGAGACATAAGAATATAAGGTCTAAATAACCCACCTAACCAGTCAGCATTGGATGATTGTAGGTATTATTTACCATGAAGATGCAATCCTTTCAATTATGGAAGTCCTTGAAGTAGATAAATCCACACACCAATATCGGGCTTGGGTCAATTTGGACTCCCCTCCCCTTGGAATTTAGATGATGGGATCCTTCTAGAACAAGAGTTTTGGCAACTGCTAGAATAGCCAAAGAAGATTAATTTATTGACAGACTCTTCTATTGTAGATAAAGTGACTTGAGCGATGAAACCAATGGTGAAGCTCAAATTGTACCTCCAAGAAGTATTAAGTAAATTTGCTTGTATGCCTCAGAATGATCAATGGAATCTTGAAAAGAGCTATCTCCTACTCACAAAGGTGAAGTTTCTCTTACAAAGCAAATGTGAAGATGTCCAAAAATTTATGAATAAGCTCCAATGGCCTCCTTCATTATATCTTAGCCTACCATTTTGACTCAACACCCATGGATAAGGCAGTGACTCCTAGGTTCATTATTTAGTAGGCATAAGACCCTTGTAAGTCACCAAAACTACAGTGATCCCCATTACAATTGGTCAAATGATTTTCTCTATGTCAATTTTGTGAGGCAGTTATGTTTTGCCTTAGTAAATTTTGTAAGACGGCTCTGATGAGAAGCAATTTGTCCAAAAATTTTAAGGAAATCTAAGGTAGAACCAAATGCCAAAATGTGTAGACCAAATTCCTAAGGTCAAAAATACTGTAGACCAAAGTAGAAAAGAAAAAAACCAATAATCCAATAAAATTTTGATGAGGCATTGTGTGTAAAATAGTGCTAATCAAAGTTGCAATGAAGAATGAAGAAAGGACCGTGGGTAAAAGGTCATTGACTGGATTTCAAAGAGATTACCTTCCATAATAATAAATTACCAAATCTACCTTCATTACTCATGCATAATATTCTAAGGAGGTAGTTGGTGACATTAATTATAGAACTTTCCACTCAGACTTCAAGGATCCCTAAGGGAGGTAGGTGGTAGTAGCAGTAGTATTTTCATATCCAAAGGCCTATAACCCTTCAACAATAATGATTCTATATACAGATACTTTAGGGTGATTAGCATATTGAATGTGGGTTTGGCATGGCATGCAACAAAGTCACATTTTGAATCTCCTATACAATTTTGGAGGGAAAAGCTTTCTAGTTTTTCCTATATATAATAATTTCTTTATCATTGTAAAGGATTCAAAGGTTACCTTATAGTTCCTAATAGCTGGCCTCTTGGTGATTTTTCCTTTATTTTATCCTATGTATTAGCCTAGACTTGAACCCTAAGTCATATATACTAGCATATGAGCCCTCTTGGTCTGGCATAATGTATAAAATATTTGATATATATAAAAGAAGGTGTGACTATTTCTCCCTTTGTCCTAGTTTTTTTGTGTATTTTTTGTGAATGAGAACTTGTTTTTGTCTAATAAAATGCTCACCTTCTAATTGTTGTTAGACAATTCAAAGTGTTTATCATCCCACTTATGCATAGAGAATCTCAGATCTTGGAGCATTGCCTCTGATAGCTTAGGATTTTATTTTCTTGTCATTTTCTTTTTTGGTATCTCTCTTCCCTTTTTTCCTAATGAATACAAGTAGGTTAGTATTAGATTAGGAAGGTGAGAATTAAAAATCACATCCAATAAGGATTTGACTTTAGAAAAATCATGGAGATTGTCTTGAGGGTCATGTCCCATGCTCTTTAGACTTTTGGCTATGTCACCCTACATAATGTGCAAGTGTTTGGTGCATTTATCCACCACAAAGAATGACCATGGAATTCTAAGATGAAAACAAATGATTCAATAATGACACTAGCTTAGCTACTTTAGACATAAAATGGTTAGCATTATGAAATTTACCTATAAAGTAGGATCCTAATTTATGGTCAACTTTTTTGGATTCCATTTAGTGATTCCTCAGCCCAAGGATCAAGGGCATGTAGGTTTATTTATCAACCAAGCATGGAATACTTGCAAGTTACGAAAAATGTATTACACAATACTAACTTTTAACACACCACAAGTATTTTGACAATGGTCATCAAACAAGAAAAGCACGATGCCCCTAGATGAAGAAAGAGGAAACAACCATTTTTGAGCGTATATTGTAGAAAGAATGGTAATTTCCTAATCCAAATTAGATATTCATTGAATTATAGATCCACAACCTCCAATTCATCAACAATGTTGATGAATCGACAATACAAATGACCTACCCAAGAAAATTTAGTTTAACAATGATATTTTACCTCTTGTTGTAATTTGTACATGTAAAATATTTTCACCTAGAGAGAACAAGGTGATATTCTTTCTATACATAAGGTCCTAAAGCCTATAATAAAGCTATTTTAGAAAATTCTAAAGCTACACTCTCTAAATATATCTTTCATCTTTTGATTAATGGAAAATTATGCCTAGCCTTCATAAAATATTATCTCATTTTTGTTGGACCTCTAATTGTATGCTTGTGTTAGTTATAATTCCCTACATTTTCTTGTTAGTCCTTTTTCCACTTTGATCTTGCACCTAATATGGATTTATATTATTTTTTAGGCTTTTCTAATTATGTTGATTGATCAATACACTATCCTTGTATGAATATTGGTTATATTTTACTTTTAATATATCATACCTTTACCTTCTAATGTTTACTTTCTACATTTACATTACTATTTTGGCTTAGATTAGAAGAGATTAACATAGGATAGTGGGAACCAACTCAAATATAGAGGTCAAGGGATTAACAATACCCTTTCCAATAATGGTGAACATCAAGTGTTAGTATAAGTGGAATTAAAATATCAACTTGCTCTACCAAGTTTTTCCTTTTGGGCTATGTAATACCCCTGCTATATTTCATAGATCAATACTAGTATTTTCTCTTATTTGACAAGTGAATATATCAAAATATATATGAATGACTTTACTATCTTTCAAAATATTTTTGATCAAGTTGTTATGAATTATAAAAAAAACTATAATAGTGTAAAAAATTAACCTTTCCTTGAGTAATGAGAAATGCTACATGATTATGATGGAGGGGATAGTTTTGGGCCATCATATTTCTACTCATGGGATCGAAGTAAGTCTGACCAAGATTGAAATCATTAAAACTCTTCCTCCCCCACAAAATTAGAAAGATGCATATAGTTTCTTTGGACATGTTGAGTAATATAAAAAGTTTATACAAGACTTTAGCAGGAAGGCACACCCTCTATTTTTACTTTTATCCAAGGATATTGAGTTTTTATGGACATCAAAATGTCAAATAACCTTTAACACTTTGAAGGATAAGTTGACTTCAACACCATTTTTTAGGGCGCTAAAATTGGATTTGTCATTCCATATATATATATATATATATATATGCCTCCTAATACAACAATAGGAGAAGTTTTAGGATAGACAAAAAATATAATAAAAACATTTCTATTACATCAACAAAAACTTATCTAGACCCTGGCTAAATTACAGTATAACATAAAAGAATTTCTTGCAGTAGTATACACTATCAATAAATGTTGATATAACATTATTGGATCTTCAATTTTTATTCACATAGATCATGTTACAATTGAATAATTAATGAATAAACTAATCTTGAATGGAAGAATTACTCATTCATTATGATTGTTGCAAGAGATCAAAAAAAGAGTTCCATATAGCTAAACTGGAGGTTATGTTTTTAAAATAGGGCTAGATCACATCATGTACAAGTGTCCAAAAGTATTAGGTAAATGATATTTTATGGGATTTCCAAGGTGAGAATTTTGGATGCCATTTTACTAATAGAAGAACAACTTCTAAGATTCTAAAAGTAGGGTACTTTTGGCCTACATTATCCAAATATGCCAAGGAATACATATCTCATTGTGATTAATGTCAATGTACGGGGATATCAAATCAAATGAATGAGATACTACCATAGTTGAGAAAATCTGCAAAAAAACCCGATTTTGCCGATTTTTTCCCGATTCACAGGCTAGCCGATTTTCTCCTGATCTTGCCGATTTTTTCCCAAAAAATTTTGATATGCATGAAAAAATATTTTTTTCAATGAAAATTTGCATTTTCTTCGATTTTTTCAATAAAAAATACCGATTTTTTCCCTGATTTTTTGTCGATTTTGATTTTTTCCGATTTTTAAACCAGCCGATTTACTACCCGATTTCGATTTTCTCAACTATGGATACTACAACAACCATAATTTTCCATCAAACTATTTAAATAGGGATTGGACCTTCTAGAACCAATCAATCACCCATCAAATAAAAAAGAGTACATTCTAGTTTACATTGACTATATGACCAAATGGATGGAATTTAAAGCCCTCAATTATGATTGTAGTGAAAAGGTAGAAAAGTTCTTGTATGAAGAGATGTTCACATGGATTTGAGTATTAAGAGATATTTTCATAGACCAAGGTCCTAAATTTACCTCATGAATCATCAATGCTCTAGTAAAGGAATAGGAGATTTATCACAAAATATATACTCCTTACCATCCTCAAGTTAATAAACAAGTGGAGGTGACTAACTAAGAATTATAAAATATCTTGATGAAGGCATTTCAAACCCATCAGAAAGGTTGGGTAAATCACCTCCCTAAATTTTTTTGGGCTTTCAAGGCTATATAGAAAACTATAATAGAGATTACATCCTATGAGCTTATTTATGGTAAGACTACAGTGCTACATATAAATTTTGAAATCAAAACTCTTACGACTATATTTGAGTTGGGTATGGATCTCTCTAAGTCATAGAAATACAAAAAAGGAATAACTCAATGCCTTATATGAGTTAAGATAAGAAGCAATTTTCTATATAGAGGTGATTAGAAAATATAGGGTTGCTTAGCATGATCACTTATCAAAAGAAAGGAATCAAAGCAAGGATATTTAGCATTGTTATATGATTGAAGGTATATTTATTACAAATGGAAACGTCAACAACACGGTTTGGGACCTCATGAAGTTGACATAGTGTTCAATAATGGAGCCATGAAGCTATGGACCATTGATGAAAATCAAATTTCTCTTATGGCCAATGATTATTGACTATGATCATATGAGAATAACCTTAATACAGTGTAAAACAGGTGTAATGTCCATCAATATATATATTCTTAAAAGGTGTTACAAGAGGTCCTTATTTTTGTGAATTTTCCTTAGAAGGCTATAAAGAGGTATTTCGCAAGGTGAATGTCCTTTTTTTTCCAGTAAACAAGTCGACAATGCCCTGAATTGGTCTTCCAAAGATCCTCAAATTGGGTGGGCTTAATGCAAGTGTGCTATTGTTGATAAAACCTATCCTCAAGACCTATATGACCTACAAAAAGGGGTTAGTGTGTTTGGGGGCCTATCATGGATCAAGCCTCGTATTTATGAAGATAAAAGACACAACAAATGAATAAAATGCATGATAAAAGTTGTTGTAAATAACTGTAAATGCTGAAATATATTAAAGTTTACCTGTCGAGAGGGTTTTGTGGTTTGTTATTGCCTAAAACTAGACTCTGGCCAGAGTCGCACCCTAGGGTATGATCAGTTTGTATCATTGGGTACCTAGTGACTCTTATTGTGACTATATTTTTTTTTATTTTGATAGAAATGGTGTTTTCATGTGGTTGTAGTAGCTCTTGGTCGGTGCTAGATATGCTCCTGTACCTATCAAAACATATTAAAAAACATGAGTGTATAAAAGGGATAATTGCCATGGTGATTTGATATATGATTTATGGGTGGAGGTCTGATGTAATTTTGGCAGATTTTTGTTATGTGAAATGAGGTCAATGGATTTATGAGGACAAGTACTACTATTTATAGCATTTTGGAGAGTTTAGAGGGGGTGAGGTGTCTCTTGTGAGGTAGATTGAACCCTAGGTTGAATCTCAACTATTGTGAGGTTAAAATTGAGGTGTAAGGTGACTCACCCTTTCACATGATTTGAGAAGGGATCTTTTAAATATCTACAAATATCCTAGGTGCACACATGTGTGAGCAAAGGTTGAGGTTAACCTTGATTAAGTTGATCTTGTGTTAAACCAAGGTTAAGGGGGTGATATGGAGGGTGACTCACCCCTTCCCATGTCTTAAAGAATAAGCATATTTTAAATATCTATGCATATCATGGGTGCACACATGTGTGAGTAAAATGTTAGTGTTAACCTTGATTAAGCTTAATTAAATACGTGTTTAACCTCTTAAGTGTGTTAGAGTTAGAGTATATTACATCATTTGGGTCATGTAAATGTACCACATTTGGTACATAGTTAGAGTAGAGATTACTTTAGGGGGAAGTTATCTACTTACTTCAAGCAATGTAATAAATGCACAAGTGTCAATGTGCATGTTGTAATGTGCAAGGTATCCACTTGTACATCTAGGTAGTGTGTTGGTCAAGGAATCTATTTTTCTATATAAAGGGCCTCATAGTCATAGATCAAAAGACATAGCATATATATATCAAGAGCATTGTAGTAGAGAGTAGTGGTAGAGCTTCTGTATGAAGCATAATGTAGTTCTTTAGCTTATATTAATGGAGTGACCATATCCTGCATATTGCATTGTATTTTTACCACTTTCTATTTATAGTATATTTCAGTCATATTGCATACTCACTTTCTTTCATCTTATTAGGACCTGTGTTAGATCTCTCCCACTGCATATGTCCTCAAAAGCTATAAGTGGTATCAGAGCCACTATGAATCGAGATAGGAATAGGAGGACCTACATCCATCTTAGTTCCTATTTGGACTTTTGGAAATTGAACTTGCTAGTGTACACCACCACTTGCAAAAGTCATCATAAGAGAAGTCCATTAGGTCAATAGGAATAGGGTGAGAATCACAAGTGAAGACTAAAATAAAATCTCAGTTGTAGAGATTCTGAGATTACATTTTGCTAGAGTCTTTCCATAGAGTTGTAGAAAAAAACATGAATACTAAGACTCGGCATTCATACCACTAGATTGAAAAATTAACTAGTGAAGATTATTATCTCTAGATTTATAAGTTCTTTCGTTCTAGTTTCTAGCAACTTATTGCAAAAAAATGAGATTCAAGAAAAAGGTTGGGAAGCTTCCTACAAGAGATTTAGGAAGAATATCTTCTTAAGAATCATTCCAACACCTGTAGCAACAAGGAGAAGACTGAATATTTCAAAGACCTTGAGAAAGGTCCCATTACAAGAGTTGCAACCCTGTGAAGTGCACAAGTGAAGAGAAAGGCCATAGTAGCCATATAGTAGACTCAAGGAAAAAGAGACTCTAGAAGATGAGTCAAGGAGGAGATAGGATATTGGTGACCTCCATTCAAGATCAATACTTGGAGAGTGTAGAATAAGAAAAGGCTAGAGAAGCCTAGAAGAAGAATAGGCCAAAGAAGCCTAAAAGAAGAAAATGCTAGAGAAGCCTTGAAAAAGAAAAGGCCAAAGAAGCCTTGAAGAAGAAAAGGCTAGAGAAGCCTTGATCCAAAAAAGAAGGCCATAGAAGCCTTAATTTTGAAGAAAATTTTAGAAAAGAATTCTTGATTCAGAAGATAAAGTTCCTGATTCAGAAGAATACTCTAGAGAAGAGTTTTTGAAGAAGACTTCGGAGAAGAGTCCAAGAAATAGGAGATTGGTGATCTCCATCAAAGCCTGCAAATTATAGAATAAAGAGAAAGGACCAACGAACTTCTATTCCAAAATCCAAAAGTATTATAATTAGAGATCCGAGAAGAATATCTCATCACCAACACTTCTAGAAGTGGAAGGTTGAAGAAAAGGCCTCAGTTGGAAGACTAGAGAAGCTACAAGATAGAAGACCTAGGAGGTCTCAAGTAGATAAATAAGGCTTGGAGAACCTTATTGTTGAGCTTGTAGAAGCATCATTAAAAGAGTTCCTAGAAGAAATCATTGGATAAATCCACTATCAAGGAGAAAGCTCCTGATAGTGAAGGACTTGGGACAATTATCCTCATCCGAAAACAAGCCCAAGAGAAGAAGAATTTGGCAAGGAGTGCCAAAACCAGAAGAAGAATCCAATGAAGACCTCAAGAGATTTAGGATATTGAGAAGAAGAAGATCCTATTTGAAGTTAGAATTCGATAAGAAGATTGAAGAAATATTCAAACAGAAGAATCCTACCAAATTTAGGAGATTTGAATATTACCTCTCACAACAAGTAGGTACAAGTTTAGAGAAAGGATTTCTCTAAATCTATAGTAGAAGGTAGAAGATCACTAGAAGGATCAAGCCACCAAACCTAAGGCTCAAGACAGAAAGTTCAAGACCATAGTTTGGTGAAGCAGGAAGTTGTTCTAGACAACCAACAAGAAGTTGTGAATTCATCCACTACAAGGCAGCAACTTGGTGAAAAAAATACCAAGATCTACAAAAGCCATTAAAGGTAAGAAACTAGGGTGCAATTGGTTGAACTTAAATTAGGGTTCATTATCAAATTATATTAAGCACCATATTTGAATTAAAGTTGCAATAAGGGTTCATATTATAGTCTTCCAGAAAGTGCAAAAAGGAGTTTTCATTTTAAGATATATTTACACATTAATAGGAGTTGGATATTTTTGAAAGAAAGAAAATTATCATCTACCTATTATCTATCTAGAAAGCAAGAAGACTACATCCTACAATATTGATTGTAGTAAAAATTGTAGAATATTCATTAAGGGTTCTTTACAGATTACTCTTAAGAATTATAGAAGATTATTGAGTGTTTTAGAATTCATTATGATAGTTTATTATCATTAAAAGTGCTTTATTAATCCATTAAGCACTATACTAGTTGATCTTTGACTAGTTACTTTCAAGAAATTAGTTTGTGTTGTTAAAGACACAAAACTAGCACAAAAATATGCAGCACTACATGGCCAAAGGAAGCCTCCAATACAAGCAAAAAGGTGGAGAAGGAAGCCACCATTAATATCCTTGAAGGAACCCTCAAATCGAGACTTGGTGAGTCTCAAGATTCAAGGAGAATATAAGTATTTCATTTAAGTGCAGAGTTCATAAATCCTTACTTCAAAAATAGCATCTCGTTAGCTTGAATTAAGTATCATTAAAATATCCAACGAAGCATATTAAAAATGGAAAGAAGGATTTCATAAAAAGGTCCTTCGTGTTGGTGCAAATCTAACTATTACAAAGAAACTCTTTTGTTCCTTTGAAAGGAAAAAAGTAATCCTATTTACAGTAAGTAGCATAGACATCATATTTTGTAGGTTGAAGGGCAGAGTTCGAGCAAGATGAAGGAGCCACCGAAGAGCTCACACGTATAATAATAAAGGTGTTTAAAAATACCATTTCTCCACGTCCAATCTAGACCTAGAAGCAAGCGTGTCACCTACAACATTGGAGCTATTATAAGAATCCATTACCATCTGAGTCTACGTAGATAAAATGGTAGCATATAGAGGGATATCATCTACGTGGAAGAAGTGTTATCAAATCCAAGAAAAAAGGCTAGCAATCAACTATTATAAAAGACATACAAACAACATATTATAGGTGTAGAGATACAAAGGAAGAAGTGATATACCCAAGGTTTCTACTTGGAGAGAATGACCACCATTGAAGAGCACAAGAAGCTACCATAGGACCATCATTGAGAGTGCCATAGAACCAAGAAGCAATACAATTAGCACCATCCATTATCTTAATCAAGATAGCGTACGAACAGAGAAGAGGGATTGCTTGCATTTCAAGAAACATAGCAAGCCAACACACATTTTAAATAAGGTTCAAGGTGTAGACCAATTGGTTCCCCCAAACCCCATAAGGGGGGTGGAGGTCCAAGGTTCAAATCTTGGGCCTTGTCGGACTGAATGCTTATCCCTTTCCTTATGCTTTTAGTGGCATAAAATGTTTCAAATGATTATGGCATGGTGGTTATAGGGATGGACTTCATGGAGATCTATGTGGTGGATTTCGGGGAAGATAATGCAGAATACTTTGGTGGCCATAAAAATTCTGATATCCTGCCAAAATTCGTGGTGGCTATCGATTCCACCATGTAAAATAAAAAAAAAACACACACACACACATTTCAAAGATATAGGTAAATATAGGGCATCAACGCCCATCATTTGAGCATTAGAACAAAGGTTTATATGCACAAGTTGTGAGTGCCAATTGGCATAAGAGCTCTAAGCATCTAACGTTTATAAATAATCCAAATCTCACCCAGGAGGAGTTACAAATCTTTGAGATGTTACCACCAAATGCATCATTGTATACATTGGAATATCAATGCTTACTAAGTAACACTCAAGTGATACTTGTCAAAAATTCACAAGGAAGTAGTCCTATTTAAGGTATCCATATTGAAGAAGGAAAAGCGCCAGAGGTCAAAGAGAAGACTAGCATTGAATGGTGTGAATCGTATTCAGAGGAAGAAGGCTAATTCAAGCATATGCACCATTCGAAGAGAAAGCTAGTATTTAAGAAACTGCCATAAGATCAATAAATACAATGCCTCATTCGATCAACAATCCAGCATCTCATTCATGGAAGGAATACGTCATAAAATAAGCTATACTAGTGTTCAATTCACAAAGGATATAACCAAGAATTCTTTAAAGGAATACTAGTGTCAATTATAGATAAAAGAAGCGCTACGTAAGGAAGAATTTAGTGCTAGTCAAAGAAGGCATTGACTGCCATTTCAAAGGATTCAAAGTTGCCACCTCACAACATCAATGCAAATGAATACGAAGGTAAATCATATACTATTTATTGCTTGTTATAAACTAAGGATATATTGGAGTTATAAGGGCACATTATATTTACTGTTGCAATTCATTCACTTAGCATTAGTAATATATTAAGCAAGCATATTTCAAAATACTTATATTTGTAAAAAGTAAAGTAGGAGAAATAAGGGATTCAACTGGGAAATTAAAAATCCTATTATTGCAAATATTATATTGTTTTCTAATATTCCATATTAGGGAGTTATAAGTAATACTACATCAAAGTAGGTAATTGGAATTTATAAACATTAAACATTAAATATTAAATATCAAAGGCTATAAAGGAGGTCTATTAAGGAAAATCAAGAGTTGGAAATACATTGGCATACTTGTCTTAAAACATATTAAATGGACAAAATAAATCCAACCAATAGAACCTCATCAAATTAGAAAGTGCTTAATCTCAATAGGAGTAATAAGGTGTAATAGACGTTGATTTTTGCTATTGACAAAAAATTACAAAATCAACCCAAAATTGAACTACTATTCTCAAAAAGCATTTTATGTATCATATAACATATCCAAAAACACTAGGGAGTCATAAGGCATTCTACAAAACTTTATAATAATAGCATTCATCAAAAAATATCAAGTACTTAATCCATTTGGGAATCACAAGGTCTATACAAATCCTACAAGGATTATATTAAATCAAATCTCTTAAACTAGGGAGACATAAGGAAGTCTACAAAACTAAGTTGAAATGAATCAAAGCTCATATACTCTAAACTAAGGAATCATAAGATACAAGCTCTATCAAAGCACTTTATACTCCAATCCAAGAAGCTATAAGAATGTCTACCTCAATTAAGACAGTAAACAATGATATGAATAACCTCTCTAGAAATGAGAAAGCAAGTGCCATAAAAATTGGAATCATGAATCTACTTATAAAGGGAGAAGCATATTTAGATCTTACTTCAAAAGTGATTCATAGTGAAGCCTTAAATGATGACTTTGATACCATGGAACATTATCTACAAGCACGACTCGATGAAGCAATTATAGATGGAAAGGATGACATTCCACTTCCCTTACATTTTATAAGCATATTGTGTATGGCATTACTTACATACAAATGCTATAAGAATGAGAATGTAGAACTACAAGGACTGATAGTAGCTCATAAAAATAAATAAGAACCAAACAAATTATACTTAGAAAATATACTTCAATCCTCATGCAATATTGGTACTTTAAAATCTACTAATTCAAGATCTTATCTTGATGTTGTGAGAGGTTGTTTAGAAGCTTCTGTACAAAGTAAGGACAAAGGAGGAGAAACATCTTTGTAGGAATCAAGCAACACTACTACCACCCATAAGAACACAGGGACTATATTTAAAGGCAAAGCTAAAGAGGAAGAGGAAGATGAACCAGATCAAGGAGGATTACAGTGCAAAATTCCTTTGATGAAAGAACCTGAGCAAGGCAAAGAGCATCCACAAGAAGAAGATGATCCATATTGAAGATTGAAATATTCAATACCCAAATAATGTAATATAGGGGGTGTTAGAGTTAGAGTATATTACATCATTTGAATCATGTAAATGTACCACCTTTGGTACATAGTTAGAGTAGAGATTACTTTAGGGGGAAGTTAGCTACTTCAAGAAATGTAATAAATGTGCAAGTGTCAATGTGCATGTTGTAATGTGCAAGGTATCCACTTGTACAGCTAGGTAGAGTGTTGGTCAAAGAATCTATTTTCCTATATAAAAGGTCTCATAATGATAGATCAAAAAACACATCATATATATCAAAAGCATTGTAGTAGAGAGTAGTGGTAGAGCTCTTGTATAGTATTTCTTTAGTTTATATTAATGGAGTGACCATATCCTCCATACGACATTGTATTCTCGCCAATTTCTATTTATAGTATATTTCAGTCATATTGCAGACTCACTTTCTTTCATCTTATCACAACCTGTGTTAGATTTCTCCCACTGCATATATCCTCAAAAGCTAACAAAGTGCACTTTAATGATAAAGTGGACTTAGACCAAGGTTAGGGTTACTAGGGTTAATATTTTGATGGTGGTCACATGGGGACCAAGGTTAAACATAGGAAATGGCTTAAGTGGCCCAAGGAGCTTATGCATACCTTTTTTAATAAAATTAAGGTGTTTTGAGTTTAATTAAAGCAATTTTGTGGCTATTGCCATTTAATTGATCATGAAGAAGAAGTGAGTGACCATGTGCGATTTTTGGGTGTCTACATTTACTTATTTTTGTATTGTAGTGTGTGAAGACACAAGGCAATACAAAATTTTAATGACACGATAAAATGATTTGGTTTTTAAGAAAGAAGAATTGATGATGGAATATTATGGATGATGGAAGATTGCAGATGATGATGGCTTTCATCATGCCACAGTAATTGCTAGGGAAGTAGACATAAGATTACCTTACTTTCATGATCAACGTAAGATGCCCTAATTATGAAAGAAGTGAATATCTTTGAAACTTTACCTTTGATACTTCATTGAGCTCAATTTGATTTGATAATTCATTCAACCCTTGGTAGGTTTTTCTTAGGTGCTTCATTCATGAGTGGTCTTACAACTACCACTCTTGAAGAAGGAAATCCATGATTAGCCTAGAGACTCAAGTATTTTGGTCCATCAAATATTCATTTGGATTGGATTTTTGATGAGAAGAGAATTCATTTAGATTAGAGTTTTGATGAGAAGAGAAATTTTACTTTTGAGTTGACCTAGCAAAGGAGGGTGTAAGATGATCTTCGACAAAGGTTCTTGGACAAACACAATTTCCAGTATTGAGTGTTTGGTTATTGATCACGTGTAAAGTGTAGCAAGTATGAATAGGGGTTATCTTCAAGAGGCTTAGAAAAATCTAGTTTTTCTAAGCCACCATGTGAACTCCCTTCTATATTGTCGGCTAATTTGGTCGGCATGATTTTATAGTAGTTTTCTTCTTCTTCCTATATTCCCTATATTCTCGCATTATCTTTCTCCTTATCCCTCCATTGTTCTTCCTCTTCATCCTCCTATCCCTTGCCGTCCATTTTCCCTTATCGCTCCACACCCTTCCTCTCCCCACCCTCTAGGCCACCTATCTCCTAGCTGCCTCACTCTCCACTCCCTACGCCTTCATCTTCTCCTCTTCCCTAAATCCCACCAACTTCCTTTCCCTACTTCCCTGCACTCCCTAAGCCTATATAAGGCTTTACTATTGTAATAGTTTATGTTGATAAATTAATAAGAAATTAAGCTCCATCGTTTTTTCTTGCTTTGTGTTAAATTATTGTTGGGCCCACCTCGATCCAAAACCTATACTGGTATCAAAGCTGAAGGCTCTTGAGACCTGTGGCACGTGAAACAAGGAGGTTCCAAAGGAATCTGAGGTCATCCCGAGAGCCAAGGAGGATGCCAGAGGCACACGTGGGAGGTCAACAAGAAGCTGTCAAACGAACGCAACAGGGATGCACAAATCTCGAGGATCAATCAAGGTGCGACACATGGATAGGATGTCCATGTTGAGGCATTGGAAGCTCGACTTTTGAGGTGCTATGTGGCAGACTGAGGAGGCATAAATTTTGAGGGGCAGTTGTTAACGTGGACGCAGGGCTGAGGGACACATGGAATGAAGTTGCTGACGAGGCACTAACGTAGGCAGTGACGTGGTGCTGACGTGGGCAGTAAGGTGGCAATCTAAGTCAGCAAAGAGGTGACGTACATGGCAAGGATACATGGCAGGGAGTCCACGTGGCAGGCTACAATTCGTTTGTAAGTCGGCAAAAGGGGAGGTCACGATTGCCCGAAGGCAATCATTTTTTCTTTGTGTTTGAAAGTGCATATAAACCTCTGTTTGCCTTTGATCCCAACGCATGTGGGATAAAAAGAAAAAAGGATTTTTTTTTTTTTTATTTTAGCAGCATTGTCTTTTATGATCAATCCTAACCTTTGGTTCTCGTCCGAGCGCTTGGTGCAAACGGCAAAAGCTTTCTGTTGGCAAAGGAGAGGTGCTAGGTTCAAAACCCGATGGGCACAAATTATTTTAAATTTTTTCATTTTTGGTCGAAGGAGGCTATAAAAAACACTAGTTGTTGATGAGTGTCGTTGTTCATTCATCATTTAATCATTATATGTGTCAGTCCAGGGCGGTGTCCAAAGGCTGTATGCGATAGAAGGTGTCACAACTGCAGGTTCAATTCATTCAAGAACAGGGTTTTTATTGGTGGAATAGTTAGTGTTTTTGGGGGTTTTGTGTGTTTTCTAACTCCTAGTACTGAAAATCCAATTGCAGAAGATAAAAACTAAACTAAAACTGCAGTAAATGGAAATTGCAGAATTTGAAAGAGCAGGAAATGAAATGTTGCTGCAGAATTGACAGAAAGCAAATTACAGAAAACCACAAACAGTTGCTGAAGGATAAACTAACTACAATTTCTCTAAGCATATTATAAATCCATAAAATCAAATTAACACCTATTTGCAAACTGGAAATGCCACAAATCTGGAAATTGCAGTAAATTACAGAAAACTGGAAATTGCTGCAAATCTGTAAAATGACAAGAAACCTGAAATTGCTGCAAAGCTGAAACAGACGTATTGAAATTGCATGGAAATATGAGAAATATGTCAAATGCTGAAATCTGAATTTAAAGCTGCTAAAGAAATGAAAAGAATGACAGAATTCTGCTAATCTGCTGTAGCAGAAAATCAACAGGATATTCTGTCAAAAGTTGCCTTCTTCTGGTCCTGCAAGTGGCCCTTGCTTCCAGAACCGATGAATGTGTAGAATTTATGCTAAGGGAACTTAAATGCCAACCATAAACTTAATCATGCTAATCTGATAACTGGAAAATTGCACTTGTTATTAATTCTGGAAATGCATTACAGTAATGCAGAAAACCTCGCAGATTACTGTTCTGCTACGTAAATGATTGCACTTTACTGCCTATTCCTCTCCTATATGCCTAAATGCCTATATCACTATATGCTCAACCGTGCTGGGAGCTTTATTATTTATAATGCAGTGTTGATATGCTTGGTTGCTGATTTGCAGGGATTTACAACTGTTGTACAACTGCTTTCCTGAAATGCATGAGCTTGCTTTGTCAAAACTTGGTCCATTCAACCCCATTAAATTGCATTCGTTGAGGAAATCAGTTATCATGAGCTGGGACAACTGTCTGGTCAATTGCCATTCATTTCTTTTACCGATTTGTCACTTTTTGACTGTCTTTTGTTGTTCCTGCGCTATTCCTTGTTCCTGCGCTATTATTTCTGCACTGCTCCGGAATATCAGGGAGGCGAGTTTTAGTTGCTTTTTCGTGCTTCAAACGCGTAAGGAGGAAGTTTTAGACCACCTGGATGATCTTCCCTTATCCTATTGCATAGGTGACATGTGCGGGAGTGACTGTTTCCAAGCCCTGCTGTAAATGTACAACTGGCCGGAACTGTCATAGTTTTACCCTGTTTTTCCCGCACAGTCAGCTACAGGTGACAAATTCCTTGGCGCCTTTTGCATTTAAATTAATTCAAAATAGAGGAACATTATTACTAAGCACCAAACATTCAATAATGATTATTGATTCTGACTTCCTATTAATAAATTAGCTAAAAACTGCAGAAATAAACAGTAAAAACAGAATATATGCACTTAACATTTCAGAATATGCAAATATTATTACATAATGCATTCTATCCAAAATTAGCATAAAAACACAATAAAAAGGGTGTTTCAAAACAATAGAATGTATCAAAAAGTGTTTATGGATGAGGCAATTCCTGGCCTCATCATTTTCCCCCCAACTGATGGTAATGCATGTCCTCATGCATTTTGTGCAGCTACGGAAGCACACAGGTCCAGATCCAGGCATCTCTCTTGAAACTTTAACAATGCACCACCAATCTTGTAGAACCCACTGACTACTTTCACAGACTGAAACCACTGTTGGAAGTCCTCATCAGGCTGTAGATCAGTGTCAAAGAAATAGGGGACAGGAGTGATAACCAAAGGCATTCTGTACCTTAGCCCTATCCATTGTTCCTTTATTTCTGAAATAATATATATAATACCTTCAGCCCCCTCCTTGACCAAAACAAAGTTAGTGGGAGAAATTGGCTCCCTTTTCTGTAAGGAAATGGACAATTCACCCCACCTGCTCTTGCATGCTGCCACAGCATCATCAAAGAAATCTGCACAAAAATTTTGAAACTGAGTTATACCCTTTTGCAGATTTCCTAGATAAAGGTGTCTCATCCTGGGATCCCTCATAAAAGAGTAGTGAGTACTGGTGCAATCCCTGTGATTGAGAGGAGCAGGCCTGACAAGTAAAACTGCCTGTGATTCTAAGTCTTTGGATATCTTTTTCTCTGAGTCCCAATAAATATTATTTTGCAAGGTGGACACAAAAGCCCTCAGTTGCAAATCTCCTGTGTATAGGTGAGGCAAAAACATGCTTTCTACTGGCAAAAAGAAGTTATGTAAGAACAATTCACACATTAAGTTCTGTTGCTCTGCTGGGCTCTACACAAAGGCCTCCACAAATTCCGCAGGAGTGTTTAACCGGTGAGGGAGCTCGTAAACCAGTCTCATAATTTGCCAACGTAGGTATTTCTCCTTGAGTAGGAGACTGTAAAACCTAGGTGGTCTTCTGCATTGTATCGCATATTCTGCAATTTGACAGACATCTTTTATCTGTTTTTTCAACCTGTTGATTTCTGTTTCTTTCTCTGCTAATTTGGCTGTGGCAGAGGTCAAAGTTGCAATTTTCCCTTCTAGCTGATGGCACTGAGTCATCCAATAGGCTAGATCCTCATTATACTTCGTTAAAGGCACTGTGTTTGGAGGCCTCAGGATAGGTTGCATCTGGGCCACTATATTCACCTGTACACCAACTTCTACAGTTGATGTTGCAGCTGGCAAATCTGTCTGTATCCCTTGTTCTACTGTAACAATTGTAACTGCTGGATCATCAGGTGGAAGTATTTGTGCCAGAGGAGAGAGTGTAGACACTTGTTCCTGAGCCGCAACTGTGTGGTCCTGTTCAGAAGATATTTGAATGTCTTGCTGCAAAGGACTGTCATTTTGCATCAAAATGTCAGATGGATCTTCTTGTAGAGGCACACTATCAGCTACTTCTACTCCTACCTCACCTGCAACAGGTGATCTCTGCACTTGTGCTATGTCATCCTCAGAAGAAGCCAAATCTAGGAGAATCTGAGCCCACTCAACAGGTGTTGTCTCTGTGACTCCTGTAGACTGATTTTCTTGCTATAGTAATTTGTCTTGCAAATCCTGAATCTGCTGTTGCAGCAGAGAAATTTGTTGATATTTTTCTTTTATGGCTTCTTCAGCTTGGTCAATCCATTTTGTCTGAGTTTTAATCACACTCCTTGCAGCATGCAACTGAGTGTGGATGTCAACTTCTTCTTCAGACGCAGAGTGTGCTTCAGACTCAGAATGTGTTTCAGACTCAGAATATTTTTCAAATTCAGAATATTTTTTAGACTTAGAATCCATGGGAGTCTGCTCCTCAATCCTAGCAGGTTCAGTATCGGAGTTCAGATGTCCTTCAGACTCAGAGTCTGTATAATCAACCAATGGACAGACAGGGCTTATTTCAGTTGTTTCCATGGTGAGGTCTAGTTCCATTGGCTGTAATTCTCTATCTGTACTTTCTATTTCCTGTGCATCTTTCTATGAACTATCTGTATTTCCTATTTCCTGTGCATCTTCCTATGAACTATCTGTCCCAATTTCTTCTTCTTCTGACACACTAATTGGGTCTGCAATATGTACTGATGTTTCTGACAAAATTTTTGCTTTTTGAAGTCGTGCAGACCTTCTCAACCCTATTGGTTTTGGGTGTTCCTGAGCAGATGCAGCTTCTGCTTGTTCTGGAGCAGCTGCAGACCGTTCCGTTAGGTCAGGGATAGACACAGGTTCTGCTGTACATTCTGGAGCAGATGCCTGCCCACTGGAACCCCTAATTTCTCTACTGGGCTGTACATTGTCAGCAAATGTTACTTTTCTTCGTTTTAACTGGGATTCAGATGTTGATGCTTGTTGACTCCTAGTTCTGGAAGATGGGGGACTGTCAGGTACATGAGGACTGCTATGTTCAGAGGGCTCTGGTTGAGGATTTTCTTCTGATTCTCCCTCTGTTTCCTCTTCTTCTGGTGCAGGGTTTGAATCATCGATTTCTGCCCATGGAGAGAAGAATCGATCAAAGTTCCTAGGGTTTTCCTTGAAATGGTATTTGTAGATTAGTTTGATTAGCCCATGATGTTTAGGGCTTCCCTTCCTTGCTTGATACTTTAGGGCCATGGCTTTCAGTTCTTGGTACAAATATAAGGGAATGTTTACCCTAAGTTCAGGTTTGGCTGCTCCATGGCGTAGGTGGTTGAGGATTCGGAGGTGTGGGCCAGAGACAACAGGAAATTGGCCGTCACAGGTCAGATACCTCATAACCCACATTGCTACATCATCCCAAGGAGCCGGCAAGCTAGACCTTTTGACCCCTTTACACACATTTTTATTCATTAAAAATTCTATTTGCCTGTCCCTTTCTTCCTTATATTGATTTACTAGGTCTGCTAAGATATTTCTGTTGATTTTAATAATTTGCACACCTTGAAGGGGAAATTCAGTAACCAGACTGAGTATTTCTGGGGTTACCTAGATAGTCATCCCGCCAATGTGCACTCTGTTGTTTCGAAATGTTCGTGCAAATTCTGCTGCCAGGCCCTCAGAATAACCGTCGAATTTTTGCAGAAACGGCAGAAACCCTGCATCGGTAAAAATTTGTAGTGATGCAGCATAGTTTGTAGGTAACTCATGTTTTCTGGTTCGGCTCTCACCTTCTTTCCGCCCATGGTGTCGTCCGCTGCTTCCTGTATGTCGATGACTATAAATTTTTGCAACTTGCGACCGTATTTTCTATTTTTAGGGCTTTTTAATTCTTTTACCAGCACCGAAACTGCTTCGAAACATGCAGAATACCGTGGCAGCTTTTACGACGTCGTAAATCCTTAATTGTCGCTTAATTTCGTTATGATTGCCACCTTTCACATGCTGCACAGAATCCGAGACTCATAATTCCTTTTTCAAACCAAATAAATCGTTGCTGGCCATGTGTCATCAAATTTTACCCAAACTTTATTCCTGCCTTTAATGAATTATTCCTGCGCTTAGTGATTGATTCCTGCGCTTAGTGATATAAACTGTTTATTCCTGTGCTTTGGAATAAAAATAGTTTATTCCTGCGCTCTGGAATAAAAACAGTTTTATTCCTGCGCTCTCTTTTTACTAGTTCCGACGCAGTTTTCTTTTTCATTCTAGAGCAGGATTAGGCAGAGGCATTTGTAAAACACTTTCTACTTTTGATTCCCCTTTTCACATGCTTTATACTAATCGAGGATATAAACACTATATACTAATAATTTACACAATTCAGAAAATGAAAAGGCACATACCGTTAAAACCATTTTCTCTACATTTCAGAGGTGCTCCTACTGAAATTTCCAGCTAACCAGTCTTTGAACTGAGGCAGGTGCAATCTGAAAAATAGGTAAAACAATGGTCATGGAACAATGAAGGTGAAACCAATTAGGTAAACATGCCGGAACCCCGGTTTTCATGTAAACCCAACTCAGGAGCGCCTCAAAGAGGTTTTCACTTTCTGAGTTTCTTATTATTTTTTTTTATTTTTTTTTTTTTTTAACTTGTATCATTCTGCTGAATTCGAGATGGAAGAAGAGCTTTCTTCCCAAAGGTGTACATCCAAACTTCCCAATTGCTTGAGAAATTCCTCCTTGTTTTGTGGTTTATGGTACATACGAAGACGATGTCCATTTACCACCAATTTGCATTGTGAATCATCGATAGGTGTAAGGCGAACAACTCCATTGTCAAACACTTCCTCAATTTGGTATGGCCCAAGCCATCTGGTCTGCAACTTTCCAGGAAAGTCCTTGTATTGTGAATCAAACAACAAGGCCCAGTCACCTTGCTCGAAATCTTCGCTGCTGAATGTGACTATCATGCCACATTTTCCTTTGTGCTTGGATCACCTCTGTCTGATGTAGGGCATCCATGCGCAGCTCATCCAATGCATCAAGTTGCAGAATGCGATCTTCTTGTGCCTATGATAGATCAATACCTACTTCCAAAGCAGTTCGAAGAGTTAGTAATTCAAATTCAATAGGCAAAAGAGGTTGTTTTCCATAAACTAATTCATATGGGGTAAATCCAATGGTGGATTTCCATGTGGTATTATAAGCCCAAATAGCTTCTGGTAACTTGTCTAACCAATTCTTTCTATGGACTCGCTATGGTTTTGGTCAGAATTCGTTCTAATTCCCTATTAGTTACTTCAACTTGGCCATTGGCTTGTGGATGATAAGGTGAGGATTTCCTGTGTTTGACTTGATAGAGTTGAGTGAAAGCTTCAACAATTTTTGAAGTAAATTGGGGACCTTGATCAGTTGTGATAGATTGTGGGGCTCCAAAACGTAGAAAAATCTATGAATACAAAAAATCAGCAACTTTCTCTTCACGAGCATGCTTAAAGGCTCGAGCTTCTACCCATTTGGTAACATAATCAGTACATACCAAGATATGTACTTTGCCTTTGGAAGGAGGATTAATGGGTCCTACAAAATCTAAACCCCATCTTTCAAATGGTTCTGTTCCTATTTGAGGTTGTAATGGCATTTCACTAGTAAAAGTAGGTTGTCCCATTCGTTGGCAAGCATCACAATGTCTTACGTACCTTTTTACATCTTTGTGCAAAGATGGCCAATAGTATCCAAGGACCCAAGATTTTGCGAATAGTGCTTTTGACCGAATAATGTCCTCCTGATGGTTCATCATGGCATGCTCGTAGGATGTCGTATGTTTCATCCTGGCGGATACACCTGCGTAAAACATGATCAGACTGCATTTAAACAGTAATCCTTTTATCCATTTAAAGGAAGAGCTTTGCTTGATTAACCGTTTCCTTTGTTTAGGGGTAAAGTGAAGAGGAATCTTCCCCGTAACTAAGTAATTCGCTATGTCTCGCAAACCATGGAGATTGTACAGAGACAAGAAACAACTTTTCATCCGGGAAGGTATCTTCCACAACTTCCCCGTATCTGCATTTGGTATTCTTGACAAGAAATCTGCAACAACATTAGATTTCCCAGGCTTGTTTACTATGGTAACATCAAATTCCTGCAACAGAATTAACCAACGAATAATTCTTGCGCTGACCAATGGTTTATTCATCAAGTATTTGATTGCAGAATGGTCTGTATGGATGAATACTTGATACCCTGTGATGTAGTGTCGAAATTTGTTAATAGCATAGACTACAACCAAGAATTCTTTTTCAGTGGTAGTGTAGTTTTTCTCACCTCCCGTCAAGTTTTTACTGATATAATATATCGTATAATGTTCCCCATTTTCAATCTGTCCTAACACAGCTCCAATAGCATTATTGGAAGCATCAGCTTGAATATGAAAGGGTAACTCCCAATTAGGACCTCTTAAAACAGGTGGAGTGGTTAACTTCTCCTTTAACTTTTCAAAGGAATCTTGACATTCGAAGACCAAACAAATTCAGAATCTTTCATGAGCAAAGCAAACATGGGATTTGCTATGGTACTGAAATTAGCAATGAATCTACGATAAAAACCAATGTGTCCTAAGAAACTGCGTACATCAGTCTGAGTTTGTGGAGGAGGGAGGTTTTTGATGACTTCAACCTTCTTAGGATCAACCTTGATTCCATAAGAAGAGATATGATGTCCTAAAACAATTCCTTCCTCCATCATTAAAAAGCATTTCTCAGGATTAAGAGAGAGATGGTATGTTTCACAGCGGATCAACACTTTTTCAAGCTGTTCTAATGCATATTCAAAATTATCCCCAAACACTGTGAAATCATCCATATAAATTTCAACACTTTCATTGGTTAAATCAGAAAAAATTGCTAAAACAGCTCTCTGAAATGTTGTCGGAGCATTACATAACCCAAAGGGTAAAACTCTGTAAGCAAAGGTTCCCCAAGGACATGTAAAGGTAGTCTTTTCCTGATCTTCTGGGGCAACTTGAATTTGGTTATACCCACTGAAACCATCAAGGAAACAGAAAAATTTCTTTCCAAAGAAGGGTATCCAATACTTGGTCTATGAATGGTAATGGAAAATGATCCTTATGTGTGGCCTTATTCAACTCCCTATAATCCACACATACTCTCATTTTACCATTTTTCTTTGGAACAATGACCAAGTGGTGAAACCCATTTACTGTCGAAAATTGGATAAATGAATCCAACATCTAAGAGTTTTTCAATTTCCTCTTTCACTATTTCTTTTAGAGCAGGATTCAAACGTCTCTAAGGTTGCCTTACTGGTTTTACATTTTCTGTGTATATCCTATGTGTACATACCTCAGGATGAATGCCTGTCATGTCTTTATAATTCCATGCAAAAGCTTGAACATGCTTTTGTAGGACTGCAAACAACTTGGCTTCCTGATCCTCAGTTAGCCGCCTATTAATGTTCAGAAATTTACCTGGCTGGATTTCAATTTGTTTGATCCCCGGATAGATAGAATTAATCGCTTCATAGCTACCGATCAATGCATTTAAGGGACAATGATGTGGTCAGCAGAGTATGAAATGTTCTAGAATCGACTCGGAGGTGATACCTGATGGAATCAGAGGACATTTGAATGTGTTAAGGAGATGATGATGCCATCCATGTGGTAGTGTGAATGATCTCGTTTGACTGGGCACGGATGATATAAGTTCAGAATTTTGTTCCTCCTCTTGCCACAACAATCGATGAACAAGAGTTTGATCATCAGTTAGTCCTTCTGAATGTAATGTTTCAACTAGGACAGTTTCACTCTCAAATATTTCTCTCCCAGGTGTTGTGATTTCCTCAATATGTTCCTTCACTATGATTGTAGCCAAAGTAGCAATGGTTTCTTGTTCAGATTCTTCATCAAATTCAGGATACCAAATTTGTCCAAAAAATTTAGTTGAAGGTTGAGCTGGTGGATACAAAGAAATTTTTTCGTAGGTCAATACCATTGGAAATGGTCATTTCCCCCGACCCTGCAGCCTATAAATGCAACTGCAGTGAGCGCACCAAGGTCGTCCTAGAATGATAGGGTATCCATTGACTCGAAGTCCTAGGCCGCAACACCAAGAAGTCCACAGGATATTCCCATGAAGAGACTTTAACGACCACATCTTCTAAGATACCTTCTGGTTTAGCTACCGATCTATCTCGCCATTTCCAAGACTCGTGGTAGTAGGACCGAGATTATGGAGCTGCAGTTTTTGCATTGTGTCTTTAGTCATTACATTAATTGCAGCCCCAAGGTCAATTAATACATTAGGAATTTGCATCACTCCAATAGTAATCGTCACTACCGGACCGCTCGGGTCACTATACTTAGGAGGAACCAGCTTCCCACCAATAGATCAGCCTAATTTCCCTTCTACCTGAACAGTTTTAGGAAAGGCTTTCTTTTTTCTACCAGGTTTCTTGATACATAACTCCTGAATAGTCTTTTTGATTAAAGGTATATCTCTTATTGCTTGCAGCAAAGGAAGAGAAATTGACACCTTTTTGAGTTCTGTTACTAATTCTGATTCAGGGGTGGTATCAACATGTTCAAACCTTTCAAGGTATGGCAAAGCTACTGGAGAAGATTCCTGCATTTTTGCTATTTTTTCTTCTTTTTGTTGCTGTTGCAACGCCTCTTGATTTGGAGGTTCTTGTTTCTCCTTTATTTCTTCAATAGTGGGTGGAATAGGTTCAGGTAAAGTCTTTCCTGAACGCAGCTGGATGTTACTACAATCAAGTACATGAACTCGCAAGCAGTTGTCTTCAGACTCAACCTCATAAACAGGGGCTGTTTGTCTGGCATTATTGGGGTTAGTCACAGGCTGAGCTGGGAGTGGAGGTTGTTTTACTGGTTGCATTTGTTGCTGTTGTGTTCTTCCCTAAAAATTTGGATTAGGAGCTGGCAACAAGTGTTGGGTTTGCCCTTGATACCTTTGCTGTCCTTGATGGGGTTGATATTGCTGTGGTGGATATGGCTGTCCCTGATATTGTTGTCCCCATATTTGTCCTTGTTGTGTCCATTGTGGAGGCATGGTATGCCAAGGTGGGTTCATCCATCCAAATTGTGACCAATCTGGAGGAGCTGTCCAAGGTTGGTTCCAAGGTTGTGCATAAGCTTCTGCTTGTCCCCATGGCATATTCATATTCCAAGGAGATTGTGCCCAGTTTGGAAATCTAGGAGCAATGGGATATTGTGCATAACCACCACCAGATCTCTCGCCCAATAGCATTGAGTTCTTCCGTTTGGGTGCCCAAAACAGATTTTAGATGAGGCAACAAAGGGCATTTATCTCGTTGAATGTTCCTTGGAACAAATTCCACAAATAGAAGTCTTGTTTAAGGGGCGCTCTGCAAGGCATGCTTACTCCTACACCTTGGACAATAAATTGCTAAAGGTGGTGTAGAATTAGACCTTGTGTTTTTCTCACCTAATGCAGTATTAAGTTGAACAAGGATATCAGTTTTTAAATTGGCCATTTCTTCCATCAACTCTTTTATGCCATTATTGCCAGAATTCTTTTTCTTTCTCCGATGGTGAGTGCGGGAATAGTTTTTACATAACTCCACAATCTCTTCAAGGTCAAGTTGATCTATGTCTCCTTTTCCCATTAAATCTAACACTTCCCTAGATTCATCCCGTAATCCTCTTAAGAAGATAGGCTTTAAGAAATCAGGTTCTACAGCACCACACCTCTTTTGAACAAAGGCAAAGCGATCAAGATAATCTTCTAGACTCTCATCGTCTTCTTGCTTGATCCTAAACAACTCATCTTTCCCGTTTCTTACTCTACAATAATCTTGATATTTATTTAAGAATGCGCATCCATCTCATCCCAGGTAGTGATTGAGTTAGGTTCAAGATTGCTCATGAACCATCGGAGAGCAGCATCCTTAAGTGTAGAAGGAAACAATTTCAATTTCTGATTATCATTTATGTAGTCATAAGTTTGACATAATACCTTGAATTCAAACAGAAATTGATCATGATCTTCTAAAATAGTTCCCCTAAAAATTGGCAATATGGATGGGGAGATTGTTTTCATGGGGGCATCTAGAAGTGGATCCAATCTTATGGGATACTCAAAAGTCTTGGGAGGATCATCAGGATTATCATATCCCCCTACTGCTGCTGCAGCCATAGTTGTTTTCTTTCTAAAGGATGATGGGAATAGTCTAGTTAGAGGGGAGTGTTTAGCAGCAAGTGCTTCAAAAAGCTCCTTTTCTAATTTTTCCAACAATTCTTCTGATGAAGAAGGTATCTCTGGCTTTTCCTCAGTGATTTCAAATGAAGGCAAATCTTCATCAGACCGAGTAGGTCTCTTTGGTGGCTCAGAGCCACTTCGGATAAACCTCCCTCTTTCGTCCCTTGGCCTATGCATTCATGCCTATTCACAAAATAAACTGAAATGCAGTATTTCAAGAATTGTAACACAATTCTTGACCTATTTCACTTTTTCTAACAACACCTATTGTTCCCCGACAACGGTGCCAAAAATGATGAGTGTCGTTGTTCATTCATCATTTAATCATTATATGTGTCAGTCCAGGGTGGTGTCCAAAGGTCAGTATGCGATAGAAGGTGTCACAGCTGCAGGTTCAATTCATTCAAGAACAGGGTTTTTATTGGTGGAATAGTTAGTGTTTTTGGGGGTTTTGTGTGTTTTCTAACTCCTAGTACTGAAAATCCAATTGCAGAAGATAAAAACTAAACTAAAACTGTAGTAAATGGAAATTGCAGAATTTGAAAGAGCAGAAAATGAAATGTTGCTGCAGAATTGACAGAAAGCAAATTACAGAAAACCACAAACAGTTGTTGAAGGATAAACTAACTACAATTTCTCTAAGCATATTATAAATCCATAAAATCAAATTAACACCTATTTGCAAACTGGAAATGCCACAAATCTGGAAATTGCAGTAAATTACAAAAAACTAGAAATTGCTGCAAATCTTGGCAAATGACAAGAAACCTGAAATTGCTGCAAAGCTGAAACAGAAATACTAAAATTGCATGGAAATATGAGAAATATGTCAAATGCTGAAATCTGAATTTAAAGCTGCTAAAGAAATGAAAAGAATGACAGAATTCTGCTAATCTGCTGCAGTAGAAAATCAGCAGGATATTCTGTCAAAAGTTGCCTTCTTCTTCGGTCCTGCAAGTGGCCCTTGCTTCCAGAACCAGATGAAGGTGTAGAATTTATGCTAAGGGAACTTAAATGCCAACCATAAACTTAATCATGCTAATCTGATAACTGGAAAATTGCACTTGTTATTAATTCTGGAAATGCATTACAGTAATGCAGGAAAACCCTGTAGATTACTGTTCTGCTACAGAAATGATTGCACTTTACTGCCTATTCCT
Source organism: Wollemia nobilis (assembly GCA_028583015.1). NCBI lineage: Eukaryota > Viridiplantae > Streptophyta > Pinopsida > Araucariales > Araucariaceae > Wollemia > Wollemia nobilis. The sequence continues at coordinate 1,249,701 of JAQPPZ010001865.1, forward strand.
CTCCTATATGCCTAAATGCCTATATCACTATATGCTCAACCGTGCTGGGAGCTTTATTATTTATAATGCAGTGTTGATATGCTTGGTTGCTGATTTGCAGGGATTTACAACTGTTGTACAACTGCTTCCTGAAATGCATGAGCTTGCTTTGTCAAAACTTGGTCCATTCAACCCCATTAAATTGCATTCATTGAGGAAATCAGTTATCATGAGCTGGGACAACTGTCTGGTCAATTGCCATTCATTTCTTTTACCGATTTGTCACTTTTTGACTGTCTTTTGTTGTTCCTGCGCTATTCCTTGTTCCTGCGCTATTATTTTTGCACTGCTCCGAAATATCAGGGAGGCGAGTTTTAGTTGCTTTTCCGTGCTTCAAACGCATAAGGAGGAAGTTTTAGACCACCTGGATGATCTTCCCTTATCCTATTGCATAGGTGACATGTGCGGGAGTGACTGTTTCCAAGCCCTGTTGTAAATGTACAGCTGGCTGGAACTGTCACAGCTTTACCCTGTTTTCCCGCACGACGCCTACAGTGACAAATTCCTTGGCGCCTTTTGCATTTAAATTAATTCAAAATAGAGGAACATTATTACTAAGCACCAAACATTCAATAATGATTATTGATTCCGACTTCCTATTAATAAATTAGCCGAAAACCGCAGAAATAAACAAGAAAAATAGAATATATGCACTTAACATTTCGTAATATGCAAATATTATTACATAATGCATTCTATCCAAAATTAGCATAAAAACATAATAAAAAGGGTGTTTCAAAACAGTAGAATGTATCAAAAAGTGTTTATGGATGAGGCAATTCCTGGCCTCATCAGTTGCGCCTTTGATTTCAGAGGAGCTGCTTGGTGCAGTGGTTAAGTCGCCCGTCCGTGCAGACAAGGTCGCGGGTTCGAACTGCAAAAAAGGTTTCTTGATATAAAAAAAAAATTGTTTTTCAAATTATTTTTATTAAAGTTTAAAATTTTAATTTAATAATTTTAATTTATATTTTAATTATTTTGTTTTAAATAATTAAAATTATAAAATAATTATTAATTTTTTTTTAAAAGGGACTTTATAAAAAAAAAATTGAAAACTTTTTTAAGTGAAAAGATATTTTTTTTCGGAGGTAAAAGTTTTTGGCACCATAAAATTAATGTTGTAACCCAGTTCATACGTTGTGATTATGAGTAGATGATCCGGTCAACCGGATGCTATAATGCACTTCTCTCTCTCTTGAGAAGAGAGACCCCAGAATCATTCGACGAGAAGGTCCGACAGACCAGTCTCCACGTAGTTTTTTGCCAATTGGAAAATCAGGTGATTGCTCATCTGAGGAAACCGGACTCTGGATACGAGGTGGATTCTAAAGATAATATCTTCGGGCAAAGAATAGAAGAGTCCGAGACGGTTGAAATAGTACCTGAAGGACAATCAAGTGACAGTTATACCCCTATAATGCCTGAAGTAGAATCAAGTGAGAGCTATACACCACGCTCTCCTGATCTAGAACCAGAAGAAGAAGAAGAAGAAGAAGAAGAGGAAGAAGAAGAAGATCCAGTGGAAGTTGAACTTGAAACTGAAGAACCTGATATTATAGTCATCAGTAGTAGTTCCGAGCCAGAAGCAGAACCAGAAGTCATTGTGATTAGTGACGACGAAGCAGACAACTTCGCCCCTCCAGTTCTGGGTGATCCTCAAGAAGAAGAACGCCAAATCAGTGAGCGTGTTAAAAAGGCTAGATTTGATTTAAATCAGTGATCTCTTTGTACTACTTTGTACTTCTTGTTTACTAGTAAAATAAAGTTTGCTTTCTAAAAATGGCATCCAATACTAGTCTACCTATCCCTGAGTTCAATGGTGGTGATTACGAGTATTGGTCAATTAAAATGAAAACCCTTTTGATAGGCAAAGGTCTATGGGATGTGATTGAAGAAGGATATTCAGAACCTACTACTGCTGAATGGGCAACTTTCAATGCTGCTGATAAAAGGGCTAAAAAGGAAGCTCAGAAGAATAACTCTTTCGCCCTTTATCACATCCAAGCTGCCCTTGATAGAAGTATTTTCCCTAGAATAGCTTCTTTTATAACTGTAGAATCTGCTTGGAATGCTTTAAAAGAAAGTTATAGGGGTAGTGACCAAGTCAAACAAGTAAAACTACAAACCTTGAAATGAGATTTTGAAACTCTTAAAATGCAGGAGAATGAAAAGGTTGGTGATTACTGCGTGCGAGTAAAGGCCGTAGTAGATAATATGGTCACTTTAGGAGAAGAAGTCAAGCCTAAAATTATAGTGAAGAAAGTGTTGAGGACACTTCTTCCTAAGTGGAATTCAGTTGCCATAATTATAGAAGAATCCAAAGACCTAACCTCTCTGTCGTTTGAAGCCCTCATTGGTTCACTTCTCTCACATGAAGAGAGGTTACAACAATCTCCTTCCACAAGTTACGGAGGAGATGAAAAAGCCTTTGCTTCTCATGAAGGCAGAGGTAGAGGTCGTGGCAGAGGACAGTATAGAGGTAGAGGCAGAAATAATTAGAGAGGTGGAACTCCTAACAGAGGAGGAAATCAGAACAGAGGAGGATTCTCAAACAGAGGTGAACATCAGAATAGAGGAGGACAACAAAACAGAGGGAAACAATCAGGTAGAGGAAAAGGAGGAGATAAATCAAAACAATCTTGCTACAATTGTGGCAAACCTGGCCATTATGCTCGTGACTGTTGGTCAAAGCCTTCACAAGGAAGCAGCAGCAGCCAGAGCAGTTAGTTTGGAAATTTTGGAGAAGAGGAAGAGGCCACAAATATCTTTCTCTCATATGGTCAGGTAGATCAGAACATGAATGATACATGGATCTTGGACACTGGGTGTTCAAACCATATGAGTGGCAAAGAAGAACTCTTTGCTACTCTAGACTCCTCATATAAATCCAACATCCGATTGGGAGATGACAAATCATTAGCGGTTGAAGGCATTGGAGCCATGGCGGTTCCAACTAAAGAAGGCATCAAGCAAGTAAGTGATATCTATTACACACCCCATCTCCAACACAATATTTTAAGTGTTGGTCAAATGTTAGAAAAGAACTACAAGTTGCTTTTTGATGAGGGTAAGTGCACCATTTTTGACAAAAACAATAGTAATAGAATCATTACACAAGTGCCAATGTCAAAGAATAGATTGTTTCCTTTAAAGTTTGGCCATCCAGGAGGAGATAAGTTAGAAAATGTTGCTATTACCAATCCAAGTGTCCTATGGCACTTGAGATATGGTCATTTGAATTCAGCTAGTTTGAAAATGCTAACTTCACAAGCAATGGTAACCGGACTTCCCAAAGTTCAAGATAGTAAGGAAATCTATGAAGGGTGTGCCTTGGGCAAGCATGCCAGGTCAAAATTTCCTCATGGACAAGCATGGCGGGCCAGTCATCCACTTTAGCTAGTGCATACAGACATCTGTGGTCCGATGCAGACCAAGAGTCTTGGTAACAACTCTTACTTCTTACTTTTCATTGATGATTTTACTAGAATGTGCTGGATATATTTTTTGAAACATAAGGATGAAGCATTTGAATGCTTCATCGATTTCAAAGTAAGAGTTGAAAATGAGAGTGGATATTTTGTAAAGTGTCTTAGATCAGATAGGGGAGGAGAATACTCCTCTAATGAGTTTTTGAATTTATGTAAGCAACATGGCATTAAGAGGCAGTTCACAGCTGCCTACACTCCATAGCAGAATGGTGTCGCAGAGAGGAAGAATCACACCATTGTGGAGATGGCAAGGTCTATGCTTCAGATGAAGCATTTGACTAATTCATATTGGGCAGATGCAGCCAGGACCAGTGTACATATCTTGAACAGAAGTCCTACTTCAAGTTTGGAAGGGCAAACACCTTACCAAGCATGGTATGGTAAGAAGCCAAATGTTAAGTATTTTAGAGTGTTTGGTTCATTGGCATATTCTCACATTCCTGATGAGCTGAGAAAGAAGCTCGATCCAAAGAGTCAGGCATGCATATTTGTAGGGTACTGTGAGAACACAAAAACTTATAGACTATACAATCCCAGGACTCGAAAGATTGTGCTTTCCAGGGATGTGATTTTTGATGAAGGGGGAGAATGGGGTAAGCCCCAAATATTCAGTGATGATGAATCCAATGATGTACTTTCTAAGCAGGTGCAGCAATAGTCACCGTAGAAAGGTAAGAAGTCTCCACCCACAAGCCCAAGTTCATCTTCTAGTTCAACTTCTTCACCAAGTCCTTCTCCATAGAGATCAGTAAGTTCCTCACCAATGGACATCGATTCTCCATCCAGAGGTAAGAGAACTCTTCAGAACCATCCATCATATCAGATGTTGGATAAAAAAATTTCAAAAAGATACACTAGGAGTCAAGCTAGTGAAATGAATTCTGTTCTACAAAGATTAGAAAATATGCACTTGTATGGTGATGATGTCTCCCAACAGGAACCTAGGGGAGATCTAGTTAACTATGCTTTGTTAACTAGTGCACAACTTGAACCTTCTAGTTATGAGAAGGCTTGTACTCAAAATATTTGGCAAGATGCCATGAAAGAGGAGATAACCTCTATAAAAAACAATGACACTTGGGAGTTGGTGAAGCTTCCTAAAGGAAAGAAACGTGTTGGATGTAAGTGGGTCTTCAAGACCAAGTTTAATGTTGATGGTAGCATTGAGAGGCACAAGGCAAGATTAGTTGCAAAGGGATTCACTCAAAAATATGGAATTGATTATGAAGAGACTTTTGCTCCTGTAGCTAGACAGGAGACTATCAGAACAGTTCTTGCCTTAGCTGCACACAAGGGATGGAAAGTCCAACACATGGATGTAAAGAGTGCATTTCTCAATGGTTACTTAATAGAAGAAGTGTATGTTGAGCAACCACAGGGATTTGAAGAGAAAGACAAGGAGCACCTTGTTTACAAACTGAAGAAGGCACTCTATGGCCTCAAGCAGGCACCGAGAGCTTGGTACTCACGCATTGATGGGTACTTTAAAGATTTTGGGTTCATCAAAAGCAAAAATGAACCCACGCTCTACTACCTGAATCAAGGTAATGACATCCTCATAGTTTGTTTGTATGTGGATGATCTCATTTTTATGGGTAGTAATGAAAAATTCAATATGGAGTTCAAGCACTCCATGATGCAGGAATTTGAGATGAAGGATCTTGGCTTAATGCAATACTTCCTTGGAATGGAAGTCCATCAGATAGATTCAGGGATCTTCATCTATCAACTTAAGTATGCTCGAGATATGATTAAGAAATTTGCTATGGAGCAATGCAAATCAGTTGCAACTCCAGTTGGACATGGGATCCAATTAAGCAAGGATGATGGAGCACCAAAAGTTGACGTGACCACTTTCAGAAGCATTGTTGGGAGTTTGATGTTTCTCGCCAACACCAGACCAGATATTCAATATGTTGTATCTCTTGTCTCTAGATTTATGTCTAATCCATCTGAGCTGCATTTGCAAGCAGCTAAAAGAATTTTAAGATATGTGAAGGGTACATTGGATTTTGGAATTTAGTACTACAAAAGTGATACTATCAAGCTTGAAGGCTTCAATGATAGTGATTGGGGCAGCAATATTGATGATAGAAAATCCACATCTGGAAACTATTTTAGTCTTGGTTCGGGACTAATAACATGGAGTTCCAAGAAGCAAACAGTAGTAGCGCTATCTTCAATAGAAGCTGAGTATATAGCAGTCACTCATGCTAGTACTCAAGCTCTATGGCTACGAAAAGTATTGGAAGAGATTGGAGAGCAACAAAGTGGTCCAACCAGAATATACTGTGACAACATCAGTGCCATTCAGTTGGCATATAATCCTATCCACCATAGTAGATCAAAGCATTTTGATATGAAGTACCACTTCATCAGAGATATGGTGGAAACTAAAATTGTTGAGCTTCAATATTGCCATACTTTAGAAAATGTTGCTGACATATTCACCAAAGCAATGGCCAAAGCTCAATTTGTAAAGCTGAGAGACTGTATAGTCAGTCCTCTCAACTTTAAGGGGGAGAATGTAGCAAGTGTGAACAGGGGTTATCTTCAAGAGGCTTAGAAAAATCCAATTTTTCTAAGCCACCATGTGAACTCCCTTCTATATTGTCGGCTAATTTGGTCGGCATGATTTTATAGTAGTTTTCTTCTTCTTCCCTATATTCCCACCTTATCTTTCTCCTTATCCCTCCATTGTTCTTCCTCTTCATCCTCCTATCCCCTGCCGTCCATTTTCCCTTATCGCTCCACACCCTTCCTCTCCCCACACCCTAGGCCACCTATCTCCTAGCCGCCTCACTCTCCACTCCCTACGCCTTCGTCTTCTCCTCTTCCCTAACTCCCGCCAACTTCCTTTCCCTACTCCCCCGCACTCCCTAAGCCTATATAAGGCTTTACTATTGTAATAGTTTATGTTGGTTAAATTAATAAGAAATTAAGCTCCATCATTTTTTCTTGCTCTGTGTTAAATTATTGTTGGGCCCACCTCGATCCAAAACCTATATAAAGCAACTTTAGTGAGATGTTTAAACCCTCAAGGGATGAGGCGATGAGAGGTGAAAATGAAGCGACGACAAAATGCTTGACAAAGTGGCTTATAAAGTGATATAATGGGTGAAATAGTAATATTATGGGACAAATATGAAGAAAGGGCATGTTAGATGGCTGAAAATTTCCATGGGGGACCTTGGGGTAGGTTTTTGGAAAAATTTAGGTTTGGTCAGAGGTACTATGCGACTGTCTCGGGTACCTTGCAATCAAGAGATATGACTATAAAAAGTATAGTTGCAGAGCGCCGCACACATTATTTGCATACCTATGAATTGGAGAAGAGTGGGAGGAGAAGAATTTTCATGGAGTGCTACTAGAGTTGAGGTGTGAAGTAAGATATGGTGGGACAAGCGGGTCAAGGTAGAGGGCGAGTGGTATGAGTAAGTGAACTTTGAAATCCACACAATTTGAAATTTAAAAAGAACCCTAGGGCCTTTTTAGAGATGTATGAAATGAAAGGAAAATGTATATGTAGAAATGTATGCATGTGAAAGTGAAAGTACATTAATGTGCGTGCAATGTTAGTTGTTTGTTTGAAAAAAACACGTTTTTCAAGGTGCATGTGTGTAAAGGCTTGTGTGTTGTTTTGTATGTTTGTGAAAAAAATTGTGATGTATGAGCGAATGAGCCAAATAAGTATTCAAAAATACCATTTTTTCACGTTTGTGTGGTGTGGCACATTTTTTGGTGTGCTTGCATGGGTGTGATTTGACACGTGTGGGAAGGGAATTTTTGAAAAATCTTGTCATGGGGGTGCAAAATGAGGAAATGCGTATCCAAAAATATCCAAATTTGTACGGTCGTTGGGTACCCTATGACCATGTACAGTCACATGGTACCTCACGACTAATTTTTTTTTGTTTTTTTTGTCACTAAGAGGAGGGCACAGAGTGAATTGCATGGATGCATGAATGAAGCGTGTGTGTGTGTGTGTGTGATAGTTTATTGTGTGCTAACAAGAAGTTTAATGTGAAATAGGTACCAAATATTAATTTGAGGCACCACTTTCATCCTTTATTAGAGGATCTAAAGGATATGTTGGGTGTTGGTGACCTATAGTGGTTGTAGGATGTGGGATTGCATGGGGTGTACGAGATGAGGGTGATACATTATGATCATGTCTATGTGGAGGTATTGTGTGAGCGATGGGATCTGGATCGCAACACTTTCCATATCCCAACAAGGGAGATGATGATTACCCTAGAGGACATCTTTTGGATTTACGAATTACCTATGGAGGGATCGATCATGGTTGCTACTGGATGGTGTCAGTGAAAGGTAATGTTACAACCATTATTGGATGATAGGTAGAAGGAGGTGAGGGTCAACAACAAAGGAGTGGATTACAAGGAGTGTTGGCATGATAGAATGATCTCACTTAGACACTTGGTGGTTATGGTAATGATAGTCAACCATGTGATATTGAATGTATCGGGATGTTGATTCTTATGGAATATGATGGGGGTGATGTGTGATGTGGTGGAGCATGGGCACCCACTTTGTTGGTGTAAATATACAAAGATTTACACAGAGTATGATAGGTATGACGATGGATGATGAAAGTGGGTTTACTCCTCTAGATATGGATATGGGAGCATATTTTTGTGGAGTTACTAAAGGGGTTACCATTCAGGGTGCATGAGTTGATAGGGATAGATGTACCCTATGCGTTATCGTGGAGGATAGATATGGAGGTGTGATGGCATAGGCCACATAAGGGATAGGGTTTGTATTATAGAGATGTATTTAGTCGAAAGATGCTAGAGGACATCATCTGGCGACCGTGGAGGGGAGATCCGAATTGGTATGAGACGGGGTGAGAGCTATGTCAAGTGAGGCATGGACGATGGGTGATTGGATGGGAGGCCACCCAGGTAGAGTGATTTCCATTCAGCCATGTGTTATGGTAATTTGGGTTACAATATGGGGTACATGAGGCACCTGTCATTATTTAGAAGGTTAAGGGAGATCTTGGGTGACGACCCATGGTGGAGCCCCTAGATCTAGCAGTGGATGCAATCATAGATATCCTAGATGTGAGGGATGTAGGAACTAAATCTGGATATGATGCATGGTGGTCCACTCAAATTTGGGAGTCTAGAGTAGGTGTGATCAATAGGTATGCAAAGGCCACAGTAGTTGGGGCAGGTTACGGTTTGGGATGGATTGGAGGAGATGTGAAGGGTGGATGAGGTAGCCCCCATCAAGCAATAATGGGGTCTAATGACATAGGAGGTGTGGGGGTGAGTAGTCCCCATCAAACAACTATGGTGTCCAATGATATACCAAAGGGGGCTAGTGAGGAGGATACTAATGTCGAGATGCTATGATAGGTGCAATAGCATGTGGAGAGAGGCAAGGTGCCTCCTGGGAGATGAGAGGATCCTATGATTTTCCTTGAGGGGAGTGATGATCCAACCATCATTGGGATAGATTTATCTATCTGTCTATGCAACATGATGCATGCGTATGAGAATAATCATATGTTGTGAGACAAAGTGTGATAGGTAGAGGGTTAGATGACTCAACGAGAGATGGCCTAGACGTAGGAGCAAATGACCTTGATAGTGGAGAAATATGGAGTGGTAGTGGGGTGACTAGAGGTTAAGAGGGAGGTGGTACGAGTGAGAGGATAGGGGAATACTGTTGGGGCTAGTATAGTGTGAGTGCAGGAGGAGGTTACACAGGAGTGAGCATAAAGGGAGGCCATGGTGATCAAGGTGGCTTGTTTGTGAGAGGAGGATATTCATAAGAGGGCCAATAGAGAGTCCATGGTAGTTGAGGTAGCTCGGCTATGAGAGGAAGTTGTCCAAGAGAGGACCCAAAGGGAGGCCATGGTGGATGAGGTAGCTTGACTTCGAGAGGAGGTTGCCTAGGATAGGACCCAGAGGGAGGCCATGGTGGTTGAGAGAGATGGGATGCGCTAGGCAAAGAATCACCTAGAGGGTTTTTTTCTAAAAGCATGGGAGGAATGTACATTGACTATAAGTATATTTGGTGATTCATAGGATTAGAGTCCTAGAATCATTTGATTCTAAATCACGATCACACCAGAGTAGGAGTGGTTAGTCTACAAGACAGTCACAGACAAGCGTGTTTGTCCTAGGTCAGAACAACAACAGAGGATTGAGGAGGGTTGAGGAGCCTCTTACCCCATAAGAGGGGAGTGGGAAGACTCATGATGAGGTGTAGAGCTGAGATAGACAGCCTTGTATTATGATGTGTTTTTGTTTATGGTGCGGTAAGGGAGCCACAAATTTTATATATGATAGTCGAGTGAGGCATAGTGTAGCATATTGTATATGTTGTGTAGCCTATGGGCAATGTGATTATGTACGGTGTATTATTTTTGGATATGATATATATACATGATGATTTTTGTGTGAGTATATACAATGTATCTGATTTATGTGATGTGATTAATATGACTGATGTGACTGATGTATGTGTATGGCTTTAAAAACATGTGATTGTGTATATATAATGTGGTTGAACACATGATGAATGATAGGTAAAATGAACCTGATGGATCGTGAGAATGCGTACATAGGGATGTACAAATGTAGAATATGGAATCATATGTATATGTGGAATGTGAAAATGTAGCAAGATGGATAGCAATCTGCCTTGCATGGAAATTGTCTCACTTGTTATGATTAACCAAAAACAAATGAATAGTCGCATGAACTAATGACCATGAGATACAGGAAGCGAACATGAAGTATACAAATGGATGATAATGGACAAGACATATGTAGTGAAAATTGAATGGATATCCATGGAATGTGCAGCGAATAAGAATGTACAAATGTGATGAAAAAATATGTTATAGGTAAATTCAGTGGTGATGTTGTATGTTCCTAATTCTCAAACACGATGGATGGGTAAAAGAGTTTCTAGAAACTCAAACAACATAGTTTGAACAATCAAACTCATCTAGTAGTCATGCAATATCCTATAGACATCTTGACTATCCTAACTAAAGTTCAATCTATCATGGACTTGTGTGTGCACATGATGTTCATTTATCCATTTTGAGGGAGGTTGGACTAACCCATTGTGAACCTAGCCAAGTTAGATAGCTCATCCACAAGCGTGAATTGATCTGTATAAGAGAAGGTTGTATCACCACTTGTAAGGCTATTCCACTGCTAGGCAGGCTCTTGGAGCCTATTGCTGATGATGGAAATCATCCCATTATGTTATTTTGGACCTGAGGACCTCTGAGATATAAGCAATTCGATTGTATTCTTGGAGGTTTTTTCTTTTATTTTTTACCTCTCTTCCCTTTGGTTCTCTTTTGTGGTGCTCTTTTCAATTTTTTTGTGTGGGCGTTGGCTTTTGTTTTATGCCCCTTTTTATTGACTTTTTGCTTGTCCCTTTGTTTATCCCCAGGTTTAATTTTATCATGCAAATGATAGGATGAGCAAGGCAAACCGTTCACTAAATGGCAAGGCCTCTACAAGGTGTTGTCCCCCCTACACTCAAAATTTTCTTGAGATGTGAAATGTGTGAGTGATCCATGAATAAACTTAATTCAACTAGGGGAAGACTTGAAATCCTATAGAATTTGATGGTGTTTGATATAGGTTTTCTAGACTGATATGAATGGATGAGCAACAGAAAAGCTTCTCGTTATCATGCAATCAAGAATAGGAGCGAACACTATGACAGTCATGCTAACAAATATGGTTTGAACTCCTCAAGGTGGTACTATATACAAGCGATGGATGACCTACATATAAGGAAGATGTGAACATGACTATGAACAATGCATGTGATATGACATGTACAAGGAGACATGACACAACAAAATACCTAAAAATGCATGGTAGTATGCGACAAAGTTGTTTCTTAGAGAAACAAAGGGAGATAGTCAAACATGAGGTGATGTATCCCAATATGATATCCAATGCATTGGACCAAATAAAAAAGATGTGGGTGTATGTACATGCAAGTGAAATGAATGCCAATGTGTGGCAGTAGCAATCATGAGTGATGTGTGTGAAAGAGTGATGTGATGACGAGTGGGTGAATAAGGAATATGAATAGGAGACCCTGACAATGGGGCAAGTGAAGAATTTGGAAAATGGAGAATCATGGAGAAAGAAAAAGAAGAGAAGGTGGAAGTAGTGGACGAGAGTAAGAGAGAGTAATAAGAAGAACGAGGAAAGGGGAAAAGAAGAAAAAAATTGTGAGCCAGATCAAAGATATGTAGTTGCTCGTAGCGTGACCATACAACATTGATACAGGTCTAGAGGAAAATGGTAGAAAATAGAGGGAGTGGGGATAGAAGATGTAAAACTGTTTCCAATTGTGAAAGGGAAGGTGGTAGAAAATAATATCCACAACCTATAGAAGATGAGATAGAGGGAGATGAAAACTCCCCCCTAGTGTGGGAATATGGAGTTAGGAGGAGATAAAATTCCCTCCAAGTGTGAAATATGAGTTGGTAAAATAGGAGAACATCTCTCCCTCAGTCATATGGATTATGGGAATGCATAGAAGGGATGATGGAAATCAAGTGGCTAAAAAAAGGAAGGAGATGAAAAGAAGTGAAAAGGAGAGAGAGGGGAAGAAGATCAAATCAAATCAAAGCTATGTAGCTGCTCGTAGCATGACCATACAACATTGACAAGGTACTAGAAGAAAAAAAAGAGGATGAATAAAGAAGAAGGGAATGGGAAAAAGAAGAGAAGAAGATTGAACCAAGTCAAAGATATGTAGCTACTTGTAGCGTGACCTTACAACATCGAAAAGGTAGGATAAGAAAGAAAGGTAGGAGGATGGAATAAATAATAAGGGAAATGGAAAAGCATAACAAAGCATGGTAGAATTCTAATTTGGTAGAGGATGTTGTCATAGAGGTCATGAAAGATGAGTTGCAATATCAATGTGACTACTATCTTCATAAGATGTATGATTATGGACCTGATGAACCTGGTGAGGCTTGGATAAAGATGATAAAGTGCTAATGTGTGGTTGTGACGGTATAGTGTGGGGAAATAGGTTTGGATATGTACCCCAATTCTTAGTGGAAGAGGGAGGATGATTGGTGCATTGTGCTTCTTCCTCATCCATCATGTTGCAGACTAGGCATTCAAAAATGCGACTGGTGTTGATGTCATGCCCTTGCTGGAGATGATAAACACATAATTGGTGCTCATTGTACCCTTTTGGTTTTAAGTGGTGTGGTTCTATTGGTTTGACATCAGGTAGAACTAGGAGCTTTTCATAATGTAATCATTGAAAAGTGTGAGATAGAGGCTCAGGGAGAATCGGTGTAGGATGAGTGGAACACATGGGATGCGATGATCATAAGAGATATGGACTAGATAGAAATGCAGTAAGTGCATGCCTAGGTTGTGTAGGACCTTGCTCTCGAGGAAGAGGGATTTATGGAGGTGAAGGTATGGGAGAATATGTCATGAATGAGTGATGAGGGGGTGTATGACCTTTATAGTGGCTTAGGTGCAACTCAATATTATTGAGACGTGCCAAGATGGGTTACAAATCAATGGGAGGAGGTGATGGTGGAGATGGTGGTGTAAAGGTAGGACAATTAGGAATGCCTATCATGGTGGATGGTGATCAATATGAGAGTGAATACAAAGATGAATGCGAGGAAGAGAGGAAAATGGAGGATGATGAGGTTGTGCGGGCGTGGACACAAGTTGAGTGATATAAAATAGAAATCAAGGTGGAGGAAGAAGAGGAGGAGAAGGTTATGGTTGGGGATAGTGGTGGTGATGTGAGGAATATGGGTGTGAAGGTGACAAAATGGCACTCTTGTGAGAGCTTGGAGGAGGAACCATGCAATGATACTGATGCCTAAGATCTCAATCATAGGATGAAATCCTATTTCTTGACCTATGAGGTGAGATTAAAGGATGAGAAGGGATGGGTGGACTTATATTGCTAGTGTGAGAAGAGATAGGTGGATGTTTGTTACTAAGATAGGAAGAAGCGGGTGGATTTATCTAGCTCGAATGAGAAGAAATAGATAGAATATCATCATTAGAATAAGAGAAAACTAGTGGATCTTAGTTATGAGGATGAGAGGAGATAGGTTAAGTACTGTTATCAGACTAAGAAGACATAGATGGATGCTAAGAATAGGTAGAGGTGTTGTCCTCTAGATGTCCTAGCAAACTAGTTTGGGAAGGAAGTAGCATGGGAAAAGCTTCCATAGCTAGGAATGTATGTGTGTAAGATTCAACCCTTAGGTAAGGACATTGATCTAGAGGTAACAGAGTAGAAAAATCTTAGTTTCTGCCAAATTTGAAATGAAAACCCAATTATAATGATATTCTCAAAATGATTAAACCTTTCTATAAAACAAAAGTCTGGGTCGCAAGGTAGGGTGCGATTGATAAAGGTCACAAGGTACCTAGTGATTGTGTCTAAAATAGATGATAAAAATAAAAAAGTGTTGGATATATATCCAAAGAAGTGTGAGATCTATTTTTGTGGGTTCTTAAACTTTTTTTCAAGTGTTTTGTAACAAAAATCAACTCATACAACAAAAAACAACCTTAAAGAACTAAAATTTTACAAAGTGTGGTCTGATGTTGGAATGATCCTAAAACTGAAATAATAGGGTGTGATGGGTGTATTCTAAAATCAAGTGTGTTTGTGGATAATTTCCTCTTATGCCCAAAGGCATAAGAGTAACTGTATACAAACGGGTGAATGGTATCTAATGGAGGTAATGGCTTGAAAATCCTAAGGAAAATAAGATGCACCAAAATGAAAAATCCTCTATAGAAAGAGATGACATTTTTTAAGATCTGCTACCAACATTTTCGCTTCACCCTCAAGTGGTATTAGTCAAGAATGACAATTGCACACCCACTGATTATTATGAAGCCCTATGAGCAGGGGCATCTAATCCTAACCTACCCCAAGCATCTCTCAAGAGTTGGGGATTTTTTGATGATGAAATCCATACAACCACTTGTGGGGGCTATTATGGTGTGTAGGGGGATAGATGGTGGAAGGATATGAAAGCCAACGTCACCAGTATCGAGTGGGGATTGGTGATGAAATCCAATATTGCCATTGTTTAAGTTGAACATGAAGTGTGTGTCCTATTCTAAGAAAATAGGAAATTCCATTTCTAAATAAAAATGCCTTTTGAGAAAGAAAAGAAATGCAAAAATAATGATGCAACCTTTCCTTTGAATTTTCTTTTTTTTAAATGAAATAACCTTTGAAAACCAAAAGCAATGCAAATAACCATGCACAATGTGTTTCGTAAAAATAGATGTATTCACAAAATATCAACAAAATGAATTACAATCCTTTCAAACTTTGTTGTTTCTAAACCATACGGGCAGGTTTTTGTAGATTTTACCTGTATTCTCCAACTCTTGTAAGTCCTTTTGAATGAATTTCAAAGGTTCAAATATACTTCTACTTTGGTTGTGGGGTACCCTGCGACTAGGTTGGATCGCACCCTATCCTATGAATCTAGTGAAAATATGATTTCGAATCAGATATGAGCTTTTGGACAGTAAATCTTGTTGTAGACAAGTATCTGCAACCGCATATAATAGTATATCACCTTTTGTGCATAGAATAAGTGCCTAAGAAGGCCAAATATGAAATAAACACAAGTTCTACAAGGTGGTGTGGTGTCGAGTTTTGCAAATGCAAGGAGAACAATAATTTTGCAAGGTGGTACGATGTTGAATTTTGTAAACAATCTTGGAAGGTGGTACGGTGCTAAATTTTGCAAGAGTTCAAGAGACAACAAAATTTTAGTAAGGTAATGCGATATCAAATTTTGCTAAACACATAAAGGACAATAATCTTGCAAGGTGGTGCGGTGTCAATTTTTGTAATCACTCTTGCAAGCTAGTGCGATGTCAAGTTTTGCAAGAGGCCAAGAGACAACAAGATGTTAGCGAGGTGGTGCAATACCGAATATTGCTAAAAAAATCTTACAAGGTGGCATAGTGCAAATTTTTGCAAGAGTTCAAGATTCACAAAGAAGGGTTGATTATACCTTTTTGAGGATGGCATTTTCTTTAGATGGTTTATAGCCTGTGAAGGCCATTTTTTGAAAAAAGGGATACCAATCCCATATGGGAGAAAATCAGTCCCCCAGACTTATCTACAATTCTATGGTTGTTATGGGTTGTATAAAAAATGGCTCCTGCACCATTTCTTGGCGTGCTTGTTTGGGTCACTGGGTACCTAGCGACTGGTTTGGGTCAAACCCTACCTAGTGACTCTGGCTCGTAGACTAGAAAAATAACTATCTCAAACCTAAGCAGTGTTTTCAGGGTCTTTGCAGGGTTTTGAATGGTTTTTGGATCACTTGTAACACAAAAAATAATGAGAATTATCCAACTATTGAAAATGAGGTAACAAATAAGAAATAAAGAAAGTGGGGGTCCCATTGGGTATTCTAGAATGAACAAAGTGGAAAACGGGTGCAATGTCTATCAATATATATTCTCAAAGGGGTTACAAGAAATCCTTTTTGTGAATTTTCCTTAGAAGGCTACAAAGAGGGATTTCTCAAGGTGAATGTCCTTTTTCTTATAGTAAACAAGTTGACAACGCCTTGAATTGGTTTTCCAAAGATCCTCAAATTGGGTGGGCTTAATGCAAGTGTGTCAATGTTGATCAAACATATCCTCAAGACATGTATGACCTACAAAAAGGGGTTAATGCATTTGGGGGCATGTCCTGGATCAAGCCTTGTATTTAGGAAGACAAAAGACACTAAACAAAGGAGTAAAATGCATGATAAAAGTTGTTTTAAATGATTGTAAATGTTGAAATACAGTAAATTTTAACTATCAAGAGGGTTTTGTGGCTTGTTGTTGCCTGAAACTAGACTCTGGCCAGAGTCACACCCTAGGGTACGACTGATTTGGGTTGTTGGGTACCTAGTGAATTTGACTGTGATTATCTTTTTCTGATTTTGATAGAATATGGTGTTGTCATGTGGCTGTAGCAACTCTTGGTCTATGTTGGATATGCTCTTGTACCTATCAAAACAACATACAAGAGGGTAAAAAAATGATAATTTTCATGGTGTTTTGATGGATGATTAATGGATGGAGGTCTGATGTAATTTTGGTAGAGTTTTATTATGTGAAATGAGGTGGATGGATTTATGAGGAAAAGTACTACTATTTATAGCATTTTGGAGAGGTTGAGGGGGTGAGGTGTCCCTTGTGAGGTGGATTGAACCTTGGATTGAATCTCAGTTGTGGTGAGGTTAAAAGTGAGGTGTAAGGTGACTCACCCTTTTACATTCTTTGAAAAGAGATATTTTAAATATCTACAAACACCCTAGGTGCACACATGTGTGAGCAAAGGTTGCAGTTAACCTTGATTAAGTTGATCTTGTGTTAAACCAAGGTTAAGGGGGTGATATGGAGGGTGACTCACCCCTTCCTATGTCTTAAATAATAAGCATATTTTAAATATAAGCATATCATGGGTGCACGCATGTGTGAGTAAAAGGTTAGTGTTAACCTTGATTAAGCTTAATTAAACATATGTTTAGCCTCTTAAGTGCACTTTAGTGAAAAAGTGACTTTATACCAGGGTTAGCGTTACTAGGGTTAAGATTTTTATGGTGGTCACATGAGGACCAAGGTTAAATGTAGGAAAGGGCTTAAGTGGCCCAAGGAACTTATGCATACCTTTTTTAATAAATGTAAGGTGTTTTGAGGTTAATAAAGACCACAAGCTTATACTGAGAGGGGAGTGTGAACAGTATAAGACCACTATTTACTTTTCTTTCCCAAATAGTATTAATCAATATAATCAATGGCAATATCAATAGCAATAACCAAAGTAATGCATAAATAATCACACACAACAGAAACACCAATTTAACGTGTTTCACCCAATGTGGGCTACTCCACAAAGAAATATTTCACTAAAATTTTCTCACTCAAACTCTTGGGAGTTCTTTCTCTATTACAATGTTTATGGACCTTTGTCTAAATGAGATACCAATCCCCTAAATCAAGTTCGTGGATCTTTATCCACAGAAAAACTACTTTCTCATTAGCTCTGACTGGTGATCTTCTAGAATAGCTATTGCCTCCACTCCACTGGCTAATGGATCTCTATCCACTGAAGACTCTTGTCCTCATTCAGAAGACCTATCCTCACTGCCCTAGCTAATGGGTCTCTATCCACTGAAGACTATCATCCTATGTACTCTATCACCTCCAAAGCTTGCACTCAGCTATGTCTCAAATTTGTACTAAACATAGTCCTTCAGTTTAGCACAAATCTACTCAATCTCTATCTTTGGTCTGGCATAATCCTATCCTCAAATCTACACCAAACTATGTCCTCAAATCTGCACTAAACACAGTCCTTTGGTCTAGCACAAATCTATCCTCAATCTCTATCTTCAAGCCTTACCTCAAAGCTTGACTCAACTCTGTTGGATCTAACCCAAACCTTAACTCAAGGTTTTAACAAATCAATCAACTCTACTCACAATTCTTCTCAAAGACTTATCTCAAATATGTCTTGTAAGCTTCCACAAAAGCTCACACTAATCTATCCAAAAGTCCTCTCTATAACTTGTTCAATCTGCTTAACAGATTCTCTCTAGAACTTGCTCAAATCTGCTCAATAAGTCCTCTCAAGAACCTATCCAAATATGTATTATAAGCTTCCACAAAAGCTCACACAAAATTAGTCCACAAGTCTCCTCAAAGACATACCTTAAATATGCTCAACAAGTCCATATAGAACTTGTTCAAATCTGCTCAACAAGTCCACACATAACTTATCCTAATCTGCTCAACAAGTCCACACAGAACTTGTTCAAATCTGCTCAAAAAGTCCACACAGAACTTGTCCTAATCTGCTCAATGAGTCCACACATAACTTATCCAAATCTGCTCAACAAGTCCACACATAACTTGTCCTAATATGCTCAACAAGTCCACATAGAACTTGTTCAAATATTCTCAACAAGTCCACACAAAACTTGTCCAAATATCATAGAAACATAAAGAGAATTGTTAGAGACTCAATATGCTCTATACTCATCACAATGCTCAATCACTTTCAATAACTCTCTTAGAAACATAAGGAGAATTGTTAGAGAATCGATATGTTTCAAAATCAACTCAATGCTCATTCACTTTCTCAACTCAATTCATAATATAGAATGGTTTGTTTTATGGAACTTGAACAATCACTTCACACATCCACTTGACTAGGCTCAACCAACTCTACTCAACCAATCACTCAATGAAACACTCATTTCTCACAAACCCTAGTCCAAGCATGTAAATACCAACTCAAAATGTTCCCAACAATGCTCAACAATAAATCTCACATAACAATGATACTCATGATCTTTTCAAACCCTAGTTCAAATTCTTTACTCAACAACTCACTTCAAAAACAATGCATATAGCAATGATACTCAAACCCTAGTTCAAGTTCTTCACACAACCAATGGCTTCAACAACAATGCTAATCAAACAAGGTTTCAAACAACTCTTTATTCCAGAAAACCTTGAAGCATTAACTCAAACATACTTAATAAGTAAACCCTAATCAAGTCCTTTTCACTCCAAACTTATTTTTTATAAAACCAATCAATCAACTTAACTATAGAAGAATGTGCTCATATATTTTTCTTTATGATAAGGAATAGACCTTACAAATTTGCCACAACCATAAACACTTCTTTGCCAAACTCAAGAAGGTTAGAAGACATAATATTATTCCAATATTTCCATAAAGATATTCCTTGGACCAAAATATAATCAATGCCTTATTTCTTCTTTTTTTCAATTACACTCAACAAATCATACATAACAGAATACTTGTAAATACCTTATCAACTCCAATATTAGAATAGTGACCAACACCCTAATATATCAACCACTCTTAAAATAATATCCAATACCATAAGATATTAACCACTCTTAATAATATTCAACACTACAGAATATCAACCAAACACTTTTCACTCCACACAGAACCTTTGCGCAAACAATATTAAAAATTTAATTTTGCCAAAACTTATAACTCCCTTGCAACCTTAGAACCAAATAATAAACATGCAAAATTAATTTTAAATTTCCCAACTAAACTTTTGAAAATTTTGAATATCAAATATTCTGCATACCTGATACTCCCCACAAAAAGGGAATTCGACGTGACTCGATCCGTCGTCTCCTCTAGCCTAAGCGCTAGGCACTTGGGCATTTACCATGTGGGCTACGAAGGCCCACATGAAGGAAGGATAAAGACCTTCCTCTTATGCCTTCAACACTCCTCTTCTCACACAAAAATCATATTTTCTCTCTCCCTTGGTCGCAGCGTTGATTACTATGTTGGCACGATCTTCTTAGGCATGGTCAATATTAATGAGGTGGGTGCTCCCCTTTATATACTCGATTTGACATTCCTCCTCATGTTGGCGCTTTTCGAAATTGGATTTTCGAATTTCAAATCTGAAACCCACTCTAGGGTTTTAATCTTAAATTAAATTAATTTATAATTAATAAATTAATTAATTAATAATTAATTTAAATAAATTTTCAAGTTAAGTAAATTAACTAATAAATTAATTTATAATTGACTTTAAGCTTCCTTAGTATAATAAAATTATTATACTTTATTTTCCAATGGTTTTTATGAAAAACCTTTTATTTTCTCCTTCAATGGTTTTAATGGAAAACCTTTTATTTTCTCCTTCAATGGTTTTAATGGAAAACCTTTTATTTTCTCCTTCAATGGTTTTAATGGAAAACCTTTTATTTTGCCCCGTTAGGGTTTTAATGAAAAACCCTTTTGGTCATGCTTCATAAGACATTATGAAACTCTTTTGGAACCAATCAATTGCATTCCTTTTGACATCAATGACAACTCAACTTTGCTTACAAACTTGCTCAAATTGCCAACAGTTAATTAATGCAATTTTATGGATTTTGCCATTTAATTCATCATGAAGAAGAAGTGAGTGACCATGTACGATTTTTGGGTGTCTACATAACCAAAGAAGTATTTACCAAGCATATTACATCTTGATCTTACCTTACCTTAGTAGAGGAGTAAAATCCTTCATTGAAATACAAGAATTTATCTTTTCTTGAATATACACAAAAAAAAAAAGTTTAGAAAAATAGATTGTTGGTTGAATTTCTCTACCCAAAAAAAAGATATAGAGAAGTTCAGAAAACCAAATTATTGGCTGAAATTCACATCTAAAAACATCTTTAAAAGTGAAAACCCCTAGGCCACTATCAAAGCAATCATAACCAAATTACTAGTTGCACTCTTCCAGACAATAGTCTTGTAGATGCTATGGATGCTATATATTACGGATGGTGATATTTTATTGTTTATAGGTAACCAAGATATGAGATTTATAGACCCAAAAAATCATTCTACTTATTCTACAATAGTATATAAAAAATAAGTTTTTGACACACTATGGTTACTATAGATCATTCTTGCCTAATGCATTCATTAGCTATGGGGTTAATCTATAGTTTTAAATTGATTTTGCCTTTGATTATGGATTACTTTTAGTCTCTTTTTTTCACCATATACCATCCACTTGGACTCCTAAGTTTTGCTAAATGTCACTTTGAGTCCCTATCACCATAACATGTCACTTGTCACTCCTTTGTTATGATAATCCTTAATCCAACTATTGGTCATGTCATACATGCCATGATCAATAGGGTTAGTGACAAGATCTAGCATAGGAGAAGAGGTGTTAGGGTGACACATTCCAAGAGGTATGTCACCCAAAAATGATGGAATACAATGTGCAAAGGAAACATGTCAAACCATGTTGGAAAATTTTATTGTATAAAATGACATGAAACTAATTTCCAACTAATTTGGTTGATCCAAATTAGTTGGATGTAAATAATATTTGTTGAGATTAGTTTCAATAAATTTAGTTAGATCCAAATTAGCTAGATGCAAAATAAATTTTGTTGAGATTGCTTTCCAACTAGTTAAAATATTTACCAACCTATTCTAGTTGTTATCTCATTTAGATGGAATTGGTTACATTTGTTTCCAACCAATTTAAATTTTAGATCTTCTATTCTAGTAGGTTGTTAATGATTTGTTTTGTATAGCCTCTCTATAAAAGAGAAGGCATATTACATTGTAAAGTATTGAAGATGATTTGTCCAAGAATTGAATATAATTTCTCTTCTCCATTTCTCTTGTCTTGTTATTTGAGCAACATTATGAGTTATGTAAGAGCATAAAAATCTCCTTTGAATGCAATAATGGAACCCTTTGTGTACATAAGTAGAAGGGATCCATATCCCATTAGAGTAGGATTAGACCTTAGTTTAATTTTATTAAATAGGTTAATAACTAGCATAGATTTACTTTAGCTAGGTAAGATCTGGTTTTCTTTATGGATGGGTGTATATAAGCACATGCCTTGGCCATAATTTTTTGTTCCCAGATTGATAAAGTATGATAATAAAATATTTAGCTATTCAAATTATTGTCAAGTAGAGATCAAAATTGGTTGGATTCATCCCTTGCTAGAAGAATACTTTCTATATTCTATCACTTGGCGGAATCGGAATATGTTCCTAATAATTTGATGTTTAATATGTGAGTCCATTACAATCCTCTCTCTACCTATCAAATACCTAGACCATTGATTTATGTTATAAATAAAATTATAACCCTTCATGGTTCTTTCTTCAACTTTATGTTGTGGTGCATTGGAATTTTAAAATGGTTCTTTCCATAAACAAGCTTATGTAAAGCCACTTTTGGTGATGAAAATAGGTGGTACAAGGGTAAGTCAAAAATTCTAAATAAGCTAAAGTGTGCCATAAAAGAGAAGCTTATGCTTCCAAGTATTACCTTATATAGTTATAGAATATTGGAGCATCTTTTTAGAGGGGTATTCTTGGCCTATCTTCCTCATATGGAGTTATAGGAGAGGTGTTTCTTATATATGTGTAGGAGTATCAAACATCAATAGTGGCGACTACAATCCAACCTAAGAAGATTCTTGTGCAAAGTCATCTTCACACAATAAGGATTCCAAATGATGAGAGGCCTAACTAATACTTACTAAAGCATAGAGACCCACTAGACCATCTATTATAGAGGACAATGTTATTATCACTGATGTATTCTCTCCTTGGCCCCTTAGTTTTTTGTGTGGAAAACACCTTGTTCGGGTAAAACCCAAGGAGGTAAGGGTATATATTTTGCCAAAATCACCCACGGTTCACACCTGGCTTGCCCCCTTCGACACACTCAAGGAGCATGCCTAAAACAAAAAAACACAAACAAACAAAAACACACAAAAACATAAAGCAAAAAACAAAGAAAACACAAAAACAACAAAAAAGAATAAACAACAATAACAAAACCATACTAAAAAAAATAAAAACACAAAAACACACACAAAAAAAAATGATGGAAAAAAATATTTACATCTTCAGCCTTTCTAGGCCAATAGGCCTTTTAACCAAAAATCAACACAAGAAATATAAGAATGATTTTTCTGAGCTAGGAAACTAAAATACCTTGACTGAACCAAAGAGAAGTTGATACAAAGTAAAAAGGAACTAGGTACCTTTAGTACTGGAGCCATCCAAATAAAGGATAGATAGAAGAGCATCCATGTTTTACAAAGCCCATCAACTGGGAGGGTGGTCGTAGCAAGTAAGATCACCTTTGTCCAACACCCAATTAGCTAAAGCATCACTAATCCTATTCTATTCTCTGATAACATGATTGTATTCAACTTTCAAAAATCCCATCTGGATTAATTGAATCTTCTCAACAATTCTTTGTATTCTTCGATCAACCTTATGATCCTTAGAAGGATTCTTCAACAGATTAATCATGACATGGGAGTCAAATTCAACCATCACCTTTTTCCATCCAACTTTATAAGCCTCATGAAGGCCTCTAAGGATACCATACCCCTCAATAAGATTATTGGAAAGGATATCTAAATTCTCAGTAAAAGTGAAAACCAAAGAACCGCTTGAAATTCTACCAATACCTCCCACACTGGCTTTTCCAGGGTTCCCCTAGAGGCTTCATTCATATTGACTTTTCCAGGATCCTTAGGAGGAGACTGCAAATTTCTTGTTCTATCTATCTTTCGATTACTCACATTCCTTTTAAGTTGGTTGCCAAAAGTAGAGTGAATCTTCAATCTTTGCATAACTTGAACCCATCATTGGTGGGAGTCTTTGAGGTTATTAAGGAGTTGTTGGACTAATTCAACTAATTTGGTAATGGTATTTTTTCAAATATAGTAAATATCCTTCCTTATCTATTTGAAAATTTGGTTTTTTCTTCCCTTATAGATATTCCAAGGTAGGATGGTTATTCCCATCCAAAATAACTGCCTAACAAAATGATCAATAACCTCATGTTTAGGCCAATCCCTCCATAGCTGATCAAGAGTAGAAAAATTGGACCATTGTAAACTAAGTAGGATAGCAATTATTATCCATATCTTAGAGGCTAAGGGACACTTAATAAAAATATGGCTAAGAGTTTCCACATTCTTTCCACACATTTCACATCTAAACAGGCCATGAAAGCCACATTTCATAAGTTGCTCACCAATGAGCACCCTTCGATGCAATAAAAGCCAAATAAAAAATCTCACCTTAGGCCAAAGCTTTTGAGCCCACAACTATGTAAATATGTCATAGGACTAGTTGGGATTATTGTAGCATAAGGCCAAATAACCTTGAGAAATAGTATACTCACCCTTAGTAGTGTTGTTCCATCCAAAACAATCCTTATCATGGGACCAAGAGAGATCTTGTATGAAGGGTGTGTTGGATGTCTTTCCTTTGTCTTTCTAAAATTTGAATAGGTCAGTCCTCAATAGGGATCCAATATCTAAATTACTAGTATGGTACCGACAATAATTAGCTACCTTTATCTAGTTAGCTTGGTGTAGCTTCTCCATCGAGAATCTCCAATCAGTGAATTGAGTTATCAAAGGTTGGTGACCATTCCAAGAATGTATCCAAAAATTTATCTATTGACCATTATGAATGATCCAAAATAACTTCTTTATCAAATTCTAACCAGTCCTAAGAACCACCAAAATGGAAGAACCTTTGGTAGGCAGTTGAAAGTGAATAAGGTCTTCAGAAATTTTGTTTTCAACATATTTAGCATGAAGATTATTGACCCATAGCGCATTTGGGTTATTCAAAATCCTCCAACACAACTTTGTAGCTAAAACCTTATTGTTTTTTATAGTAGATCAAAATCCTAACCCTCTTCATGCTTGGGAAGGTGAAGAACACAAGCTTATACTGAGAGGGGGGTGAACATTATAAGACCATTTTTTACTTTTCTTTCCCAAACAATATTATCCAATATAATCAATGACAATATCAATAGAAATAACCAAATCAATGCATAAATCATCACAAACAATAGAGACACCATAATTTACGTGGTTCACCCAATGTGGGCTACTCCATGGAGAAAATATTTCACTAAAATTTTCTCAATCAATATCTTGGGAATCCTTCCCTATTACAATATTTATGGACCTTTATCCAAAGGAGATACCAATTCCCTAAATTAAGTTCGTGTATCTCTATCCATAAGAGAACTCCTATGCTCTGGCTGGTGATCCTCTAGAAGACTACTACCTCCATTGCATTGGCTTGTGGATATCTCTCCACTGAAGACTCTTATTCCCACTCAGAAGACCTATCCTCACTGCCCTAGCTGATGGATCTCTATCCACTAGAGACTACTGTCCTCTCTGCTCTGTCATCTCCAAATATCTATCTCAAATCTACACTAAACACAATCCTTTATTCTAGCACAAATCTACTCAATATCTGTCTCTGGTCTGGCACAAACTTATCCTCAAATCTGCACCAAACTCTACTCCACAAGTCCACTCAAAACTTGCTCAATTTTTCTCAACAAGTCCACTGAAAACTTGCTCAAATTTGCTCAACAAGTCTACTCGAAACTTGCTCAATTTTCTCAACATGTCCACTTAGAACTTGCTCAAATCTGCTCAACAAGTCCACTCATAACTTGCTCAGTCTACTCAACAATTCCACTCAAAACTTGCTCAATCTGCTCAATAATTCTACTCAGAACTTGCTCAAATCTACTCAACAAGTCCACTCAGAACTTGCTCAATCTCCTCAACAAGTCTACTAAGAACTTGCTCAAATCTGCTTAACAAGTCCATACAAAAATTGTCCAATATCATAAAAACATAAAGAGAATTGTTAGAGACCCAATATATTTCAACTCAATGCTCAATCTCAACTCAAATCATAATATAGAATAGTTTGTTTTATGGAACTTGAACAATCATTTCATACAACCACTTGACTAGGCTCAACCAACTCTACTCAACCAATCACTTAATAAAACACCCCTTTCTCACAAACCCTAGTCCAAGCATATAACCTCCAACTCAAAATGTTTCCAACAATGCTCAACAACAAATCTCACATAACAATGATACTCATGTTCTTTTCAAACCGTAGTTCAAGTTCTTTGCATAACAACTCTCTTCAACAACAATGCTTATAAAACAATCTTCACATAACAATGATACTCATGTTCTTTTGCATAACCCTAACTCAGGTTCTTCACACAACCAATGGCTTCAACAACAATGCTTATAAAACAAGGTTTTAATAACAACTCTTTATTCCAAAAAACCTTGAAGCAATTACTCAAACACACTCAAAAGGAAACCCTAATCAAGTCCTTTTCACTCCAAACTTATTTTCCATAAAATAACCAATCAACTCAACCAAGGAAGAATTTGCCCATACCTTTTGCTTGATAAGGAGTAAACCACACAAATCTGCCACACTCACAATAACTTCTTTGCCAATCTGAAGAAAGGTTAGAAGATAATAATTTTCTCAATGAATCACAATACAAAATGATATCAAACAAAATACACCTTATCACTCCAACTTTAAAATAATATCCAACACCTTCATAATAATCTCTTTGGAAAAAGTCCCTTTAAAAATAAAATCAACACTCTTAAAGTCTTACTCCTCCAATATGCAAATATAATAATTAATACTTTATTTAAAAATAAAATCAAACTCCTTATAACTCCAAATTTTATTAAAAATAATTTCCAACAAACACCAATTTTCAACTAGCAACCCTTTCAACTATTTCCAACTAGTAACCCCTTTTAACTCCCAACTTTAGGCAATATTAAAAATAATTAAAATTTAATTACCTTACCTTTGGAGGGATTCAAACCCTCAACGCAGCCCATGACCAACGCCTTAGTCACGGCTCCAACCGCCGTGTGAGCTATGCACTCGCTTGGAGTGTGGAAGCACCACATGCTTCAAAAGTATCCCCGTCTTGTGTTTTACAAAATGTGCACCTCGCCTTTAGCGCCTTCAACCCAACACAACTGCCAAGAACAACCGTCGCGTTTCGAACGTTGGTCTCCTTGTGTCCAAGCACTCTAGTCGCTGCCCTCTTGCCACTAGGCCACGCTGCCCGAAAGGCTTCCAACTGATCTATGCCTTTCCTTTTATCTTTATTCGTTGGCATACACAAACACAAATTTCGCAGTATTTTTCATGAGCTCCAATTCACATGCAATTTTTTTCGTGTGAGCAAGGATAAAAAATTAATGCCCCTTGGACATGGTTTATATAATAATTTCCACCTTTGTTTGAATACGTCGACGCTTCGAATTTCTTCCAACTATAGAACATGGGTGCTTTAGACTTTATTAATTTATAATTTATTTATATTCTTTTGAATTTAAATATTATAAATTAATTCTTTTAGAAACCTTTGGGCTTATTAAGTCCTTCTCATTGCATAACTTGGTATAAGTAACATTTATTTATAAAATTTAAATTCACATTGAATTTAAATAATTTATAAAATAAATATTATATCTCCTTTTTAACTTTGCAATAAGCCTCCTTAGGTTTTTATGAAACACCTTTCAAACTAAGCTTCCATATAAAATTAAAATATTATGGAGCCCTTTTGCCTTTAATTTATGCACTTATTCTCTTGACCTTTGGCATTATTTGAAGCTTCTTCCTGGATATCAAATGACAACCTTGACAACTTTGTTTCTTGATGAAATCCTTGACATTAATGATGACTTCATCCAGTGACATCAATGACAACTTTGACTTAGGGACTCAAAATGTCCAACAGAAGGCATAAAGTATCCCATTTCACCAAGGCCATTTTCTTTTCTCCTTAGTACCACTCTAAATGAACCGTTCATTGATTTGATCTAGTTCTTGAAGAACTGCCTTTGGGATATTCAACACAGAAAAACCATAAATAGGTATAGCTTGAAGGACTATTTTTATGAAGGTAATTCTTCCCCCATATGACAGCCACCTATTGGTCCACTTTTCAATTTTCTCCTTTACTTTATCCAACAACCAATTCTAGTCTTTTTCTATCTTTAGATGTTGATAGGAATGTCTAAATAAGTGATCAAAAGAGAGGTATTCTTATATCTTAATTTATCTAGAACCATGTCCAAGATGTAGACCAATTGGTTCGTCCAAACCCCGTAATAGTATGGACATCCAGGGTTCAAATTTTGGGCTTCGTCAAACTCAATGTTTGTCCCTTTCCTAGTGCTTTTAGCGATATAAAAGGTTTAAAATGATTACGACATAGTGGTTATAGGGATGAACTACATGAGTTATGTGTGGTAGCTTCTATGGTAGACAACGCATAATACTATGGTAGCCATAAAATATGGACAGCGTGCCCAGATCATCGTGGCGACTACCAATTCCATCATGTAAAATAAATAAAAAATCTAGAACCATGGATTCTTGTCTAGGATAGTAGTGAAAGAAAATGACTTTCAATTTATCTTCATTGATCAATTGCCCCATAGCATTAGAGAAAAAATGAATTGTTTGTTTAATAGCAAATGCTTCCTTAATTGTAGCTTTACCTAATAGAGTAGATTTATCAACAAATTGAAGATGAGAGATAGGTCTGGCTTCATGAGCAATGGTAACTCCCTCAAGGATTTTGTTTTCTTGATTTTTGGTCATAGTCCTTCCCAAGCATTCAGTAAGAATGATGAATAAATAAGGGGAGATAGGGTCGTCCTACCTAATACCTCTAGAAGCTAGGAATAATTGTGAAGGGCAACCATTGATAAGAACTGAGTAGGACACCAAAGAGATACATCCCATAATCCAATTTGTCCAATCTTGAGAGAAGCCAAATTGCTTCATAACTTTGATGAGGAAGTGCCAATCCACTCTATCATAAGCTTTGAATATGTCTAAATGGATGAACATAGAAGGATATTTCTATGCTTCTATGGAATGGATGGCTTCTTGAGCAAGAACTATCTCATCCACAATCTATTGCTCTTCCACATAACATCTTTGTTCAAGGGAAATAATCTATGCAAAAGATGTTTTAGCCTCTCTGCCATGATCTTGGTAATGATTTTTAGAAGAACATTACATAAAGTTATTGGTCTAAAAGATGAGATATGTTCTACGTATTGAGCCTTTGGAACCAAAGCTATATAAGTTGTATTTATTATCTTCAAGATATATTTTGTCTTCTTTGCTTATTCCACCACCTCTAATAAATCAACATGAAGAATATCCCAAAATTCTTCATAAAATTCGATGGGAAAACCATTAAGCCCTAGGGTCTTCCCGTTTTGCACTTTAAAAATCACTTGTTGAAGTTCATTGATAGTAACTGGAGTAGTCAAAATAGAGTTCTCCTTAGAAGGTATAAGAGTAGGGATCACTTGAAGGACATTCTGTTGAGAAGCCGAGTCAAGAGATGGAATAGTGAATAGTTTGAAAAAGTAGTTGACTGCGATAGACTTCAAGCCATTCCAAGTTTGGATAGAGTCTCCAAAATTTAATTTCAGGGAAGAAATAAAGTTGTGAGATCTATGGACTAGAAGATATTTGTGGAAAAATTTTGTGTTATGATCTCCTTCTTTGAGCCATTAGATCCTATATTTCTACTTCCATAAGAACTCTTCTTTTTTTCTTATTACTCCAATTGCGTTGTGAGTCTAATTTCATCTATACTTCTACTCTCAGTGAGGCCATCTAAATAGATTTGATCATTCAAATCTTCAATATGAGCAATCACTTCTTGTTTATTTTGTATGACATCTCCAAAATACTTCCAATTCTAAATCTTGATTTTGGATTTGATGTATTTCAATATTTTGGCAAAACAAAAAATCTTAGTTCCATACCTTGGTTTACCTTCCTACTACCATTGCCATACTCAGGGTCTAAAGGAACTATCTCTGAACCACATTAACTAAAATCAGAAGGGTGAGAAAATGACCTCGGTTTTCCACATTTCAACCATGATTGGCCAATGATCCGAACCAACATTGTTAAGAGTTTTCACCTTAGGAATGTGTCAATGGATTAAGAAATTATTAGAGAACAAGAACCTATCCAATATTTCCATGATACAAGCTAAGCCTTACCTTATATTAGACTAATTCACAAGGCCATTATCTGGTTGGATGTCCACAAGGTGAAGGTTTGTAATAGATTCACTTATGAGGTCTCGTCTAGATTCCTATTCCCCCCCTCTTCTCATCCAAATATAGGATGGTATTAAAGTCTTCTCTAATCAAGATCCAAGCTTCACGAAAATGGGATATAATGTAAGTTATATTCTTCCATTATCTCCACTTTTCCTCCAAAGTAATCGAAGCTTAAACAATCAAGTAGAGCACAATTTAGTTAGACTGTCTACTTTGTGTAACCATAGCCATGAGACCCCAACTACCAACCATATGGTGAGTAATGATCTCTTTTAGGTCTCAAAGGTAAGCAATGCTGCCAGAAGCCCCATGGGAGATGAGGGAAGCCACTTTTTCAATCGACCAAATTTTACTTGCAATAGACTTCATTTCCCCTATAGACATCTTCATTTCTTGAAGGAAAACCAGATGTGGTTGGTTTGTCTAACTCATTCTTCTAATTTCATTTTGTTTTGAAAGACTCCCTTTGAGTCCTCTAATATTCCAAGTGATGATATTCATTAATAATGAGGTTAAATATATTGGTAAGGTCATTAATCTTACCTTCCTCTACAAGATTTTCACCTTATTTTACCATATGATGTTGATTAGTCTTGTGGCCTGCCTTTTGGTTAGTGTCCATCTTTATTTTTTTTATGATTCTTGTCTTACCCCAATTGAATCTAGGATAGCTTCTAACCTTAAAGTATATGTATACGCAACCAAAACATTATTAGAAGGTTTAACAAAGTTTGTCTTCGAGTCTGAATTATTTGAAGTTTTGCATTTAATAGATTGTTCTTCTTGTCTATATTTTCTCTCTTATTTTTCTATTGAAAACCTTTTATTTCTTGGTTTATTTGTGAGCTATTCCCTACATCTTTAAACAATGTTTCTAAGATTTCTATTTCCATTATGGCCTCTTCCTCACTTAGGAGGTTATTTGTGGAAAGAATTCCAAACATATTAGTTGACAACATCTCTTGATCCTTCATAACTATTTTTTTTGTGTTCTTCTTAGGCATTTGGAAACCTTCTAAGTTTGTGTCCTCTTTCTTTTGATTTAGAATCTTATTTGGACAAATACTAGCCAAATGACCATATTCACGGTATATTTTGCAATGGAAATGAATTTTCTCACAATCCACCACCTACTCCCAAGTGCCCTCCCCAAATTCTAATGAGATATTTTGTGGAAGGGGTTTGTCAAAATCCATTAAGACACAAATTCGAGCATAAATAATGTGTTCAAATTTGTGTGTACAATCAACAATCATTATGAAAGTTCCAAGGGAGTTTTTGATTGTAGAAAATACAACCATATTCCAAAATTCAACTAGGAGGCCAAAGAGTCTAATCCATATAGGTCTTGTAGAAGGCATCTCTTCTTTAACTTTAATTTGAGTGTGCCAAGACTCATGAAAAAACTTGCCCTTCCAAAGAACTAGGGATACCCTTGAAATAATTGCTCTCTATCTTCATCATTAGCAAAAATAACAAGAAAATAACCATTGGGATAAACAAAGATTTGTGAATCACTTTGTGTTTTCCAATATTTTTAAGCCCACACTTTGACACCAGATAGGCTCGTACAAAAACCCAAAAAATGATAAATCAGTCCTCTTCTCTCCATATCTTCTATGTCATCCTAAATGTCACCCATTTTTAGCTTAACAATTGGGGTTCCATCAGCTATTCTTAGACATATTGACTCATTTTTTTAGGATCAATCTTAGGCATTCTTAGAGGTCTATGAGAAGCCTTAAGATTAATGTTAGCATTAGTCTAGGACTTTCCACCATAGAGGGCATCCTTAAAATTCATTTTTAGGGCCAAATCCTCGAAACCCTTACCCTTGAAAGGGGTTTCTATAGTGGATTTGTTTTGGGGGTGTTCCTTAGCATTAGGATTGCTTGAGTTATAAACCATTTTTTCTTTTCCTAATGAGGCTTCTCTTATTTGATTTGTAGTTTGAAACTTGTTTTTGGGTCTCTTTAATATATGCCTTAGACGTCGAGGAAAGGTGTGATTTTTACTTTTTCCTTGGGTAGCAAATTAGAAGCAATTTTCAATCAAGTTTGTAGCATGAATATTTGTTGAATGACAGATTCCTAACCCATCGTGGGTCTCCTATATCCAATGTTTATCTTGGGAAAAAAAAAAAAATTGGCTGCTAAGGCCTGTACACCCTAAAAAATAGCCTATGTCACTACCTGCGCTCAACCCACAAACGAAACCCTCATACAATCACCTTTGAAACGCTCATACTATCTCTGAATTTTATTATTGTGTATGCTTATTTGATCTTGGCCCCTTAGTTTAGATTATGAGGGGGGTGTTGTAATTATAATTTGACTTATGTCTGAGATTGAAATTTGATGATAAAATCTTGTATAGGTTTACAAGCGATCATTATAAAAATGTATTTAATTTATTAAATAGAATTTAATTATATAATCCCTATAGGTTGTAGTTAACCTTGTTATGGTTAAACTATATTATAACTTGTAATCAACATAAATCCTTCTTGTTATGTCAACTTAAGTTAACTTTTTTATGTAATTAGGGTTTTTGCATTGGTATAAATACATCCCACCACTCTATGAATTGTATTAAAGTGTCATGATCCTTATAAATTGATAATAGGATTATTATTTATGGTGCTCAATGGGACCTACCAATTCTATATGTCATTATTTCCTTTTCCTTTTTATGTTTTTGTATAAGATTTGAGTGGATGGATTACTTCTATTTGTTTATATAAATATATGTAAATTTCAACATTAGAAGACTTTGAACTTGGTTCTTTATCTCATTTTGACCCATTGAGATGCTACTAGAATTACAACATTAAAAGACTAGTTCAACAATTTGAAGGATTATAACTTTTCTAATTTCTTCATTTCAACATGTCCACTTCCTCCAAAAATTTGATGATTTAGAGGGCATATTTAATGATCAATTGTCAACCATATTTAAACATTCATGGTCTTGGATTTCAATTCCAAGAGCTATGGTGGTGTTCTAAAACAAATATTAACAAAGCATGAAAAGAATAATATGATTAGAAAATAAAATTGCACATAAACCTTTTAATAAACTCTCCATAAATATTCAATTTGTACTTAGTCATTCAATACAATATCCTATACTTATATATAGATAATAGGATATTTTTGGTAGTCTCAAAGTTCTCTTAGCGATTCAAATTCTCTCCAAATATAGGTGAAAATAATTCCTCTTCCCTTTTCCTAAATTTACCTTGCAATTCTAATACTATCCTATTCTAAATTTTTTTCTTATTCTTGTCCTATTCTATTTTTTTCACATCCAATATCATAATTTCCAACATTATCCCCATCAAGATTAAATGATAAAAAAATTATTCTATCTCAAAGTAAAATAAATTAATTATTTGCCACTATCATTGTAAAATATCATCATCCTATCAAGTGGCATTAGCTCAACTAGTTAGATTCCTCAACACTTAAGGAGGAGACCAAGGTTCAAATCTTGCCTAGACAATACATGGATAATATCCAAGTTTTGTTGTAATACCACTATGTGGTGATGTTGTAATATGGGTGGGGTTTGTTTTAATCCCATATAACTATTTGAAAATATATATCAACATCCTATCAAGTGGCATTAGCTCAATCGGTTAGATTCCTCAACATTTAAGGAAGAGACCAAAGTTCAAATCTTACTAAATGATAAATGGATAATATCCAAGATTTATTGTAATACCACTATGTGGTGATGATGTAATATAGGTGGAGCATGTTTCAATCCCATATAACCAATTGAAAAAAAATGTCAGCATCCTAATATTTTGAACTATAAAGTTTCAATTCTGAGCTATATTACATTATTTGGTACATGTAAATGTACCCCCATGGTACCTTCATGGTGCAAATGTAAATATGTAATAGATTAGAGTTTGATTCTATAGTTTAGATAAGTAATTTATATTTCCTTTTTATGTAAATGTTAATGTGTAGGATATGCACAAGTGTCATGTAAGTAAGAGTGCAAGTGTGTATTGAGAGAATGTGCACAAGTATCATGTATGTAAGTGTGTAAATATGTAAAGTGAGGATGTGCACAAGTGTCTTGTATTAGGAGTGCATGTAGGAGAGTAAGAGTCATGTAGAAGTGTGCAAGTGTCATAGGTTCAAGTATGCATGTAAGAAGAGAGTGAAGAGTCTAGTATACAAGTGGAAATATGATAAGCCAAAGGTCATGGGAGTTGTTATATGGAGAGCAATAGCCAAGTATGTGAAGAGTCATATTCTATGTGTATATTATGAAGATAAAGCTCCATACAATATAAGGGAAAATGGTTTGTAGCAATAACCACATAGCAAGCATTGATAATAAAGCTTGTATATAGATTTTTGAGCAATTCATATTGTAAGTTTTTCTTCATGCATGTACATGAATGATATTGGCCATTTTACATTCATATTAGATATTATAAGTGAATGTTATTTCATTATTATATTGGCCTGGATATATATTTGATTGCTCATATATATATTTCTACTCTTAATTATTGATATTTAGTCCTTTAATATTGTGTTTTTTTTTATATTGGGATCTGTGATATTTTGAGATAATAAGACTTAAAAAACATCAAATTCAACTTCATTTTCTTAACCAAGTCTCTAATAAAATGATGTTTTAAATTAATGCGATTTTATTTTGTATGAAAAATTCATTTGAATTGCACTTATGTTGTCACAAAAATGGTCGTTGATCTTTCTTTCATTTTTTCAAAGCCTTCTAGAATTTGCTTCAACCATACTACTTATGTGCTTACTGATGTATTTGATATATACTCTTCCTTTATTGCTAGAAGTGCAATAATTAAATTGTTTCTTCAAACTTCAAGTTACCAATCCATTTTCAAATGAAGAATAATTTTCTAATGTAGATTCTGTATCATCAATTGAGCCTCCCTGATTTGAATCATTGTACCCAATCACCTCAGTCTTACTAGCCAAATTATAATGGATTCCATAGCTTGAAGACCTTTTCACATACGTCAAAATTCTCTTAGTTGCTATCAAATGTTCTTTTGATGGTTCAATCATGAATCTTGCAAAAAAAGATACTACATACACAATATCTCTTCATAGGAAAAAGGGAACATCTAATATAATTACACAACTTAATAAAAAGTATACCAAAATACTTAAATCAAGATAGATAAGCAATAATTAATCAGAGCTAAAACTTTGCTAATCTAAGAAAAAATTACAAGAGTATTCGGGAGCAAACTACACTAATATTATCCATAAAAATAAAAATCTAAGGACACTCTTGATGATATAGAATTAAATTTCTTGATACTTAAGGCATCAAGGATCATAGCATTCATAATAATGTACTCACATATACTTTATCCTACTTGCAGTGTCACCACAATAAGAAAGAAGAGATCACACCTAGACTATACATAGAGGATATGACATGCCTCAAAATCAAACATTGAGTGATAGTTCTTGATCTTTGGATACAAATCCTAGTATAGCATCTTGTCCTCCTTCGTGGAAGGTAGCAAACTAGTAGTTAATGACTTTGGTTGTATGCACAAGAGCAAGAGAGTGAAAGGGTTATTGTCACGAAAACAATATAGGCAAAAATCTTGAGAGCAAATGTTAGCAAAAATAAAGAGCAAATGAGTGTATAATGAGTAAATGAGGAGATGAAAGGTTTATTTATACATGAAAATAACTTTTCTTTTTAGGCTGATGACTAAATTATAGTAATTTTGGAGCTATAAAATCTTAGTCGTTGGTCCAAATGACGTGTCATTTTAATTGTAATTGTAAAAACATGTTACAACTATGAACATACATTACAACTATGAAAAAATGACGTGTCATTTTTTCAAGGACCATAGTCCCAACTTAAAGTGGTTATCTCGGCACCATTTATTTTTAGGATGTGTGCTATAAGGGACAAGTGTAACATATCCCTCAATCTCAACTCTATCCTTATTTTAGGGTCTTGGAAAAATTAACAAGTGTAACTAACAAGGAAATATGGTAGAATGGTAATAACTGGGTGAATGAAAGAAACAAATTCATTGGCCAACATGGGTCATCATCATTCTACCTAAGGACTGACAAAGTTAGTCTACCTTATGACCTATATGTAGGAGGACATGACTCTCCACCACTTGCGATTTTAGTTGTTAGTGCTCTTATTACAAGCACATATTGGCCCTTTGTAATGACCATGGGTGACATTACAAGGGATAGCCACTTATGAATCCTGAGGAAAAAAAAAAAAAACAATATGCAATAATTGAAGAAATAAAAAAATCTATGCTATAAATCAAAAATATTTTTTTTAGTTTTCATTTTACAAACTATGTAAAATGCAAAAAAAAAAAGTAGTAGAAAAACATAGCCAAAAATGTGAAAGTAGAGGAAATCATACCCGATACTTACTTGTATGTGCCCTTAAAATTTTTGGCCAAAAGAAGTTTATTTTTTCTTGCCCCATGAAAAGACACCACCACACCTTCCTCTTTTGCATCTTTTGAATCCAGATAATGCACATGAAAATATTATCGAATGGAAATATTTTATAAAAAATATAAACAACGAATGAAGACTTGAATGAAATGCAATGCCACTCAAGGTGGGCACACCCTCGCCGTGAAGGCAGTAATGCAATTTGCAGATGATAAAAGAAATGAAAGAGATGCCTCTTAAAATAAATCTATTCTAACCTAAATAGTGAAACTATTTAATTCACTTGGAACCTAACATAGTCGGCTATGTTAGGGTTGTAGCATGACTCCCCTACTCGAAAAGCTTTGACCTCAAAGCTGGAAATGACTGGAAAATACTTTCAGACTCCCAGGTTGCATCTTCTTCAGGTAAATCCTGCCACTTGATGAGAAATTCTAGGATGTGCCGAGATCTGAGTCTGCATGATCTGGTTTGTAGCACTTCCTCGGGTTGTAGATGGATACGCCCTTCTTCATCCAACACTGGTAATTTTGACTGAGAGTGTACCTTTTGGCCCATCACCTTTTTGAGATAGGAGACATGAAATACTGGGTGTATGCGAGAGGCTTGGGGTAACTCGAGTTGGTATGCTATCTTGCCAATGCGACACACAATTTTATAAGGACCATAGAATCGTGGTGATAGCTTCTGACTGGATTTGAGTTTTAATGACAGCTGCTTGTAGGGCTGAAGACGTAGAAACACCATATCACCAATATTGAATGTTCATTTGAAACACTGCTTGTCCTGTTGCTGCTTCATACGATTTTGTGCTTGTACCAAATTATCCCTCAAGATAGTGAACATTACTTGTCGCTTTTGTAACCAATCGTCAACTTGAGCTACTTTGGAGGATCCTGGTACATAATCGGCAATTGTTGGTGGCTTTGTTCCATATAATGCTTCAAAAGGAGACATCTTAGTGGAAAAATGATAAGAAGTATTGTACCACCATTCCGCTAATGACAACCATTGACTCCATTGATATTGTTTATCTTGAACAAAACATCTTAGGTAGGTACCTAAACATTTGTTAACTACCTCCATTTGACCATCTATTTGGGGATGGTATGCAGAAGACATACTTAATTTGGTACCACTAAGTCGAAATAATTCTTTCCAAAAATTGCTGGTAAATATGGGATCACGATCACTTACAATATTTTTGGGCATTCCATGTAATTTAAAAATTGAATCCATAAATACCTTGGCCACTTTGCTTGCTGAAAATGGATGTTGTAAAGCCTAAAAATGAGCATATTTGGAAAGGCGATCAACTACCATGAAAATTACTATTTTTCCTTCTGACTTAGGTAGTCCTTCAATAAAATCCATGGATATATGTTCCCACTGACGATCTGGAATAGGTAGTGGTTGCAGTAACCCGGGTGACTTAACTGTTTCCCCTTTATTGCGTTGACAAATTTCACATTCAGCTACCCACTGTTTGACCTCTGATTTTAACCCTTTCCAACAAAAGGATTGTTTAATTCGCATGTATGTTTTCAGAAAACCTGAATGACCTGCTGATGGAGACGAGTGTGATTCTTCCAGAATCTACGTTTTTAGTGGAGAATTGTGAGGAATGTAAATACGATTCTTCTTGCATAATATTTTGTCGTCATAGGTGAAAAGAGGGTACTTTGAAGATCCCTGAGATAACTCCTTTATTATTTGATCTGTTTCGCTACTGGATTCCCATTCTGCTTGTAACTGAGATAACCATTGTGCACATGGTCCTGAGATAGCATTGATGACTATTTCATCCTCGTATTTTCATGATAAAGCATCAGTCGCTACATTTTCTTTCCCCTTTTTATATTCGATCACAAAATCGTATCCGAGTAATTTGGTCAACCACTTGTTTTGTTCCGGATAGGAAAACCTTTGTTCCAAAAAATGCTTGAGACTGTTGTGGTCGGTCTTTATAATGAACTGGCTATTGATTAAGTAGTGCCTCCATTTCTCTACTGCATGTAGAATAGCTAGCATTTCTTTTTCATAGGTGGATTTACCCAAATTCTTTTCGAAAAGTTGTTTGCTCTCAAATGCTAATGGATGACCCTCCTGCATTATTATTGCTCCAATACCTATTCCAGAAGCATCGCATTCAATGACAAATGGCTTTTGAAAATCAGGAGTAGCCAACACTGGAGTAGTACACATTGCTTGCTTGAGAGCCTCGAAGGCGTTGGTGGCTTCGTCAGACCATTTAAAAGCATCCTTTTTTGTGAGATTTGTAAGAGGACCTACAATTTTTCCATAGTTACGCACAAATTTGTGATAATAGCCTGTGAGACCCAAAAAACCATGAAGTTTCTTGATGGTTTTTGGCCGTGGCCAATCTTGTATTGCCTTAATCTTATTAGGATCCACTTTAACACCTTCCTGGGATACTATATGACCTAAGTACTCGACTTCTTGAACACCAAAGGAGCATTTAGATCTTTTGACAAACAAATTTTCTTGGCATAGGATATGGAGAACTTTGTCCACATGTACTAAATGATCTTTCCAAGATTTGCTATAAATGAGTATGTCATCAAAGAAAACTAGAACGAATTTTCATAGGAATGGGTGAAACACTTGGTTCATAAGACTTTGAAATGTAGATGGTGCATTAGTGAGACCAAAAGGCATGACTAGAAATTCGTAATGACCTTCATGCGTTCGAAAGGCGGTTTTGGGAATATCTTCCTCCCTAACTCGGATTTGGTGGAACCCTGAACGTAAGTCCAATTTGGTGAAGAATTTGGCACCATGTAGCTCATCTAGTAAATCATCAATGACAGGAATAGGAAACTTATCTTTGATCATGATTTTATTGAGAGGACGAAAATCGGGACACATACGCCAAGAGTTGTCTTTTCGACGAGCTAAGACGACAGGTGAGGAATAAGGACTAGTACTATGATGAATGACACCATGGTCTAAAATTTCTTGGACAATCTTCTCAATTTCTATTTTTTGGGGTTGGGGATATCGATAAGGACGACCATTGGGTGGAAGACTACCAGGAATTAGATGTATGGCATGGTCATGAGATCTTTCGGGAGGTAGGCCTGTGGGTTCCTGAAAAACATCCTCATAGTTAGACACAATGTGTTGGAGATCTTCCTCTTTGATTTCTACCGTATTTTGATCTAATTTTTCAATGCAATTGATTCGGGCTATGAATCCCCCACCATATTTTCGTAATAATTTTTCCATGCTATGTGAGCTTACAACTTTTGATGGAGGCGTGGGTAGTCCTTGAAGATGGATGGTTCTCCCATTGGCTTGCCATTCCACAAAGCGATGTTTGTGATTAAAACCTACTATGGTTTCTAACTGTTCCATCCATGCAACACCTAAAATAACCTCTGAATTTCCTAATTCCATCACAAAAAGAGGACCTTGCCAAGTATACGTACCCATTTGTAGAGAAATAGAAGATGTCTTACCGAGACATTGAGAAACTTCCCTACTTGCTGTTTTGACTTGAAACCGATCTTGGCTAGAAGAGAAAACATGCAGACCCAAAGTTCTTGCAAGTCTTGCATCAATGAAATTGTGAGTACTACCGAAATCAATTAGTACCGTCACCCGTTGCTTTCGAATGAAACCTGCCACCTTGATTGTATGGTGAGAAGAGAACCCCATGAGGGCATGTACTGAAATAGTCATGGTATCCTCCTCAACAACCACCTCGTCTTGTGTATTTGGATCCTCCACTGGGAAATCCTCAGGGATGTCGTAGTCTTTCGGTTCTTCTTCTTCATGGTCTGTGTATTCCAACTGAAAGTTTTGGCATTGTGGACATGTTTGTTCCTTTGGATGATGAGTGCGACATTTGTAACAAAAGTATTTAGATGGTTGATCATACCGATGAAAGGAGTTGTTATTGTTACGAAATTGTGGTCTTCCATATGAATCACGTCTGGTGGATGGGACTCCTTGTACCTTTGTTTTTGCCAACTCGGAAATCCTTATACATCCATCCAATGTGGATGGGTTTTGTATGTTTACTTCAACTCGAATATGTGCTTTTAGTCCATTTCAAAAAGTTGCTACTACCACGTCCATTTTTATCTCCTCTACGTAGTGAAGCATACTAGTAAATTCTGACACATAATCCCCTACGGACCCTATTTGCTTGAGTGCTAACAATCTTACAATGTAAGAACCTGTGGAACCTTTGTCGAATCTGTGAAGAAAAGCTTGCCTGAAATGATCCCAATAGTAAGCTTCATCAGGCCTCTCACGTTTGAACCAAGTGAACCATTGATAAGCATCATTGCCTAATTTTGTCATTGTAAAGGAGACTCTTTTGTCGTCTGGAATTTGGTAGACCTGTAAGATACCTTCCATTTTGGCTAGCCATCCACGTGGGTCATTACCGTCAAAGGTAGCCATGTCAATGCGAGGATAATTAGGAGGACCTCGTGGTTGATAGTTGTTTCTTTCATGCTCATTATAGTCCCTTTGGCGTTGGTTGTTATTTTGGTAGGTCCTGTTATTGTCCCTTGGTGGATTCCACGTATTTGTGGTATACCCTTCATCCTGATCGCTGTGGTTGGGCAGTTGATTATTTTGGCCTGTTTGGTATGTATTGTGGTTGTTGTGAACCTCAGTGCTCCAGTGGTCATTACTAGGATGAGTGTATTGGGCCGAATTTTCTATGCGGTGTGTTAGATTTTCAATGTTGGATACTAGTTTTAGTAGTATATCGTTATTGATTGGCATGGAATGACTATTCTCGTCTTGAGTGCGGTTCACTTGTGAGGAAGTTGGAGAAGTATTGGAAGCCATTGGATTAATTGCTCGGTGATTCAGATTGAAGCTACCAATTCTTAAAGGGGAAGGAGAACTTTTTGCACCTTGGCTTCGACGAGGTCTTCTTGTCTCTTGGGGAGAATCCCAACTTGATAGTCGATCGTCCACTCCTTTATACCACTTTTTAACCATGCACTATCGAGAATCCTAAAAAAAAATTGGTTTTTCGCTTTATTTGTCATGACCACTGTGACGCGAAATTTGTAGTTGATGTCGTAATGGTGAGATCTCTCCTTATGACACAACACGAAGGAAGAACCATGCCAAACCTGACGTGACACTTGTGAACCCAACCAAACCTGACGTGACACTTGACGACACGAAGGGAGAACAATGATACGACAACCTGACGTGACCTTAGGAGATAACGACATGAAGGGAGAACCCAACAGATGTGAACGAAGGAGAACAACGACACGACAACCACTAAACCTCGACTCGACAAGACACGGGACCGAAGGATGACAGGTGGGACCGAAGGACGCAAGACAATTAGACTGTACACGACATGAAGGACAGACGCAGGACCAAAGGACACACTAGATGACAAGACGCAACAGAAAGTGACAGGTGGACTCTTCACGCGTGAGGCTAGGGAGGACTCTGTGTGATCGAAGTCACAACAACTTAAGTGTGCC
This sequence comes from Wollemia nobilis, assembly GCA_028583015.1. NCBI lineage: Eukaryota > Viridiplantae > Streptophyta > Pinopsida > Araucariales > Araucariaceae > Wollemia > Wollemia nobilis. The sequence goes on from JAQPPZ010001865.1 coordinate 1,291,789, forward strand.
TTCCTCCTCTTAAACCCGTTTACGCCCAGTACACGATGGATGTGGGATAAATTATCCTCGAAGCATTTTAAAAATTAAAAATATAAGTTCTAACCTTAGGTTTGTGTTTTAATACTCGTTTCTGATTGGTCCAGTACTTTCAACGCACATCATTGTTGATTCTACGGATTTTCTTCTATGAATTCGAATGGGAGACGATGCATTTCGGATGTGATCTCTTGGCTCCACCAGTTATCACTCCCAGATGCTAAGTGGCTATGCCTAGCTGTACCAAATGCCCCTTTTTCCACTGTTTTAATCATCGATCGCTGCACTTATTGATCGCTCTGACCGCTGTAATGTTGTCTAATGCCACTCACAATGCATGCGTTTCATGTTTTCCTGCTGAAATGATTTTGGACGTAGTATTTATTAAATGTCGGATTATGTTTACGATGCTGTCGTCTCCCATGAAAGCGAGATCTCAAAAATGCAGGTTGCGGCTACTGTGGAAGCTTGGTGTTGTGAGGAGTCCCCAGGCCTGAAGGAAAGTTGAATCTGAATACCACTTGAAAAGACACAACCACACCTTCCTCTTTTGCGTCTTTTGAATCCAGATAATGCACATGAAAATATTATCGAATGGAAATATTTTATAAAAAAATATAAACAACGAATGAAGACTTGAATGAAATGCAATGCCACTCAAGGTGGGCACACCCTCACCGTGAAGGCAGTAATGCAATTTGCAGATGATAAAAGAAATGAAAGAGATGCCTCTTAAAATAAATCTATTCTAACCTAAATAGTGAAACTATTTAATTCACTTGGAACCTAACATAGTCGGCTATGTTAGGGTTGTAGCACCCCATGTGGCTTAAAAGAAATTTACCTATAAAAATGCTCAAAGCACTAAAAAATATTAATTGGGTACAAAATGAGAAAAACTTAGTGCAAAGTGAGTCCTGAGTGAGCCAAAACCCCTAGAAGCACTATTCCTATGATATCCCTAGAAAACTTGAAAATTGTTTTTGCAAAAAATATGCATAATTTGGATATAGGATAACTTATGACGATGGAACTCAATGTCCCATGTACCATATTGTACAACTATGCACCATATTTTTAGACATAGGCACGTGTGTGTCAGATTCATTTTATGCAACGTATGATTTGAATAGCATTTAATGATGTACGAATGGGAGGACCCATAATCTTCTCTACAAAGATTTAAACTCTTGGAAATAATAAAATCTTTGTCCTTTATCTTCAAGAAATACACCCGCATTCATCATGTATGATCATTGAAAAACAATTAAAAAATATTTACAACTATTGAAACTCATACCCATGGGTCCATAGAGATCAGTACGCACCAAGTTAAGTTGACCAACTAGTCAGTGATTGTTTGAGGCAAATGGAGCTTGATGGTGTTTTCTGGCCAGACAAATCATGCAAATATTACAATGCTTTGTCAACACATGGAAGTCCACGTACCATGTCATGATGTAGGAGTGACTTCAAATGGTCGAAGCTTAGATGTCCAAATCACCTATGCCATAGTGAGGCAACTTCATCTACCTTAGCATTCAATGCTTGGTTGTCTCACATTACAACCTTAAGTTGAAACATATTATATATTCTAGTAGCATGAGCATTGATCATTAAACCTCTCGATTTATCTCGAATGAGACATAGTTTCTTTGCACCTATTTAAAAAAAAAACAACACAAATTATGATCAAGCACTTGATTCACAAAAAATAAGTTTTTCATGAGGCCAAGCATATAAAGAACTTAAGTCAGGCAACAAGGGCACTCTCTAATATATAATCAAACATCATTGATTATGGAAATAATGCATGTCAAATTATCACCAAGTGTTACTTGCCCATGGTAAGATAAATGATCAAGATTTACAAACCATTCCTTTTGGCCTGTCATGTGTCTGGTAGCTCCTGAATCAATGTACCAAATTGGGAATGATTTTGAAAAATCATAATGATATTGAACTTAACCTACATAGTCTTGTCTTTCTGCATCAAATTCATCATCCTCAACTACGTTTCCATGTTGGCATTGAGGTGCATTCTTCCCTTGCTAATAATAATTCTTCTACTTACCTCTTGATGAATTCTTTGATTGATTCTTGGATAACTCTTTTGAGAATGTGACACCAATAGTCTTAAAAGACATGTCCTAGTTTCTCGTAGATCAAAGATGTGATATTTCTTTGTCCTTGATGTTATTATTTTTATCTTTTATCTTTTTGTTGGTTTTTGTGCGTGTTGGGGATTTTCCATCATCTTTTTATCTTTTTGATGTGTGAGCAAAGCATGCCATCTTTAGTATTCATTTTTCAAATCACTTTTTCTTGTTGAAGTAAATTCACAAGAGTCTCAAAAGTGAGAGTATGATTTGTCACATTTAGATTTATTACCAAAACACTAAATGTTGATGGCAATGCATGTAGCACTATTGAAACAAGCACATCATCATTGAAATTTTTTTCTAACACTTATAGCGAGGCTCACAACTCAACAATCCATCATAGAAATCCTTATAGCTTCACATCACTTTTCATCTTCAAGCAATGCAATTGGCCTTGTAGGTGTAGAATTTGATTCTAGTTCTTCGACTCAAACATCATACTAAGTTTGTCCCATGTGTCCTTGATGATCACAACATCACGAAAGTATGATTGGATCTCATTAGTCATACCAAACATTATGATAAAACTAGTTTTCTAATCAAATTTATCAAATTTTCTTTGTTCATTTGGGTTAGATACATGTCTTTGTGTAGCACTAGGTACCACTCCCCATAAGTCTTTGAAATTTAAGTGAATTTTCAACTTCGTATTCCATGCAAAATAGTTGTCACCTTTCAACAACTATGAATTGGGTAATAAACTCTTTGGGGTATTAATATTATTTCAAATCTTTACAAATCTACAAACAAATATTTCCACTATCTCTAACAAGTATATATAAACCTATACTTGTGCAATGATCAATACCTCTAATTGCAAGAAAACTATAGGTATACGGTTGCTAGGCAAACGTCAAGTGCAGGGGTTTGAATTATTTTCCCTCCAACATGAATCTATAGGAAATATTCTTGGAATATTCCTTCAACATTCAAGGTAATCAAAATTGCTAAACCAACATCTTCTCACCTATATTTAATAACAATAAAAATAATAATAGATTTTAAAGACTTCAAAGAGCCTTCCCTAAAGCACATCATATTTTATTTATTTAAATATATTTGTGTTTACTTTGCATTTTTAATATGTTATTTGCATGCAACAAATCAACACTTTTCTCTTGATAAATTGTAGGTAATATGTGTTTTCTAAATTTACAAAACAAGCCTTTAACCGATAACACTTCACTAGAAATTAAGTTTTAGATGGCCCATGCGTTGATTAGATAGCAAAGTTACAATAGATGAACCTTATGCATCTTTAGACAATCTTGTTTCTAGACAACTTGATCAACAACTCTAGACAACAACTTTAAACAACTTCATATGGCTCTTATAGATGATAACTTCAAATGACAATATTTTACACATGATTCATTTCATATATTTTTTTATCTTACTCTACTTCTATGCAATTCTCTAGATGAATTATTTTTTAGATGACATGTTCGTTACAGTAGATGACAACAAATAATTTTGTGATAACTCTTCCAACACTAACTAAATATTTCTCATAAGGCTCTCCAACTCCTTCAAGATTAAATAATTCCTTAAAACACTTGAAAACATCAACATAAATTAAAAAAATACTTTTTCCCTTCTCCGATCAACAAGGTATTTCCCTTGCTAAAACTTGTGTTTGCTCCTTTCCAGATTCTCCAATGGCAACATATTTTCACGAACTCTAGAAGGTGTCTCATGCTCCTCGACAACTAGATCACCTCCATCACTTGAAGCTTTATTCTAATATCAATTTGCTCCAATACCAAATGTTAGAAATGCAAATTAGGTTTGAACATTATGATCCCTCTTTACATTGATGTGATATAAGTATATATAAACATGTAATCAAGAAGGTACGAGGTTGGGTGTTACAACTACTCTCCAACTTCTCATAACCTTCATAACCATAAGGTGAATAAATCAACATGATGTAATATTCACAACATATCTTACCCAACATCTAAACCTTTGAAATAATTAATTGCTTCTCTTTTAATATTTTTTTCTTCTTTAATGTTTATTCTATTCTGAGTTGAAATAATTTTGATGTAATAAAAATAAAATTTTGTTTTGGTTGTAGCATGATTTCTTTTGTATTCTATCTCCTTCCTTAAGTTATCTCTTCCTAAATTTGTGGAACCAATATGATTAGTCTTTTTTCAATTCTTCATGATAATTATAAAATAATTGTTTTCCTTGCATGTAAGTATTGTCCATTCCATTGATTTCTACTATCTCTTGGAAAATTTTTAGATTTGATTAAATTTTATCTTTTTCTTTAAACATATTACCAAAAGACTTGGCATTCCAAATTTTCATTTGTGCCTTTAGATATTTTATTTTGAGCAAACTTATACATATGTGGGCCTTCAAAATTTGCTTCATTCCACCATAGAATAACCTTTTAGGACAAATCAAGGTCTTGGAGCCACATAGATTGAAAGCAAGATGGCTTTGGATGACCATTGTCGAGTAAATCATGTCTCAAGGGAATGGGTTTGTGATATGATCTTGCTCATAATAAAATCTTCAAAACATTTGTATGTTGTATTTGTAACCACGTGTTGAATAAACTTTTGTATCCAATATCTTTGCTATATGAGTTTACCCAATGCATCTATTATCCCATGTAAATTGAAAACTTGATGGAATAACATCCCAAAGACCATTCAAATTAACAAAGCAAAATACTATATTGATTTAGACCATCTATGAGTACCACCCTTATTCTCTAAAAGAGATAGAATTATGTTTAAGTCCCTTTAAAAATACATGGATCAAAATTATGAATCATCATCGTATTTGAAAAAATTATGCTAAGGTCCCTCTAACATCTTTCACAAGGAGTAACTCTAGTTGAAGCATATACATTTATATCCCCAACTTTTTCTCTTTCTTGCAAGACAAACAACAATCCAATTGCTTTTTGATTCTAACAATTGTCCATCCCATTTACATTTGTTGTAAGACCCCCAAAATTTTTTATAGAAGAAATTGTTAGACAATCCTCAATCTTCCAAATCGTTATGAATGCATCCTTACATTTGTTAGTACTTAATTTTATTTCTTTTATTAAAATAAATATAGGACCATGATAACCTATTAACTCCTTGTACTTATTTTTTAGGGGTCTTAATCATACCCTTAATATTCCATGATACCATTTTCATTGTCATTTTTTATTTATTTGTGGGCTTAGACACACTTCTCGTTAACACTTGCAATATTTGTTTTTGGTTTCTTAAATTGATATCCCTTTGAGTTTTCCTTTCTTTTTGTTTTTGCTTTGACAAGATTCCTCTCCTTTTTCCATTCCTACCAACACTTTCATCTTCTTCAACCCCTTTAATATTTCATATAGTTAATAATGAGACTTGTCTTCTAAAGATTTATTCTATCATAAAAAAATTGAAATGCAAGGAATAACCTCACAAACACTTTATTCTTTATGTTGCCTCAAAACCCTAAAGTGCAAGGATGATCCTCCATAGTAATTAATTTCTTAAGCTACTCTAAAAACTTTGTATGTTGCTATGAAAACCTTGAAGTGTAAGAATTATCTTCCATAGTAGTTACTTTCTTATGCTACGTCAAAAATTCCAAATTTCCATGTGTATCCTCCATGCACATTTTTTTATTATGTTGCTATTGAAACATAAAGTGCAAGGGAGACACTCTATACTACTTTTATTTTTATTGTAAGGATAGGATGCTATACTACTTGAGGAAAATAAATATGATTTACTTAGATTAACCTCAACCTCTTTCGCCCCTTTCACTTTAGAAATCCCTCTTGCATATTCCTTCACATCGTTAACTCCTTTTGAATTTGAAGTTACACATTCTATTTCCTCATCCCTTATGTCATTTATTTTTCTAAAGGTTACATCGAGTCAATTGTAATGGCCTTTGCCATTTGATGATGCAAAAAGTTTTTTTTGCCACTTCGTAAGAGTGGAAAATCTTTGATTTAACCCAACTTATGCTATGATATGATCTTATTTTTTCACATTAATGTTTATCTCCAAGCTACAAGCTTAATGCAGTGGTAAGGGCTTTGGCCTCTCTTTGAGAGGTCCAAGGTTCAAACCCCACTTAATATGAGGGGACCAAGACCCCTCATAAAAACCCTGTGTAAACTCATTGAAAAATATTTGGCTTATTAAAAAAAAAGTTTCTCCAAAAATTTCCATTTATTTCTCCATCGTTTTCACTTTGTAATCTCTTGTCATATTATAATATAATATTTTCATAATTTACTTGTTGATCCCATTGTATTGATTAAAATTTAATCCCAACAAATTATGGCAAAGGTTTTGAAATATCCATGGCAACACACAACACATATTTGAGTGTATAGACCATACCTTCCCTCCTTAGTAGTGGTCCCTCATGGATGATCTCCATAGAATATTTCCAATAGTCTTCAAAACCTCCTTATTGATAAGATGATATGAAAGTCCAAAAAGCCTAATCCACATTGGAAGCCTTCTAATAGTCTTTGTATCTACCAAAAAAATCTCATTCCATGATCTTAAATATAATGCATCTCTCCTCCCAAACCATGGACCACCATTTGTTATTTTATCCATGATTTTTGAACTAAATTAGATGATGAGGACAAATCCTTTTGGAAGAAAAATCATGGAGTATTTTGAATTCAATCCCCACTTTTACTTGATACAATTTGAATCTCCAAAAAACGTGGCTAGTATTTGTAGAACTTATATATTAACTCTTTGCTTTTAAAAAACTATTATAAAATGTTCGATCATCTCATCCTTGATAATAATTTATAATATAGTATCTTTCGCAAGGACAAATGTTTGCTATATATTTATTCTTTCACTTGTCTTCAATTACGGCTTCCAAAACTTTCAACTAGGACATTCTTACTTTCAATCAAAACTTTCAAAAATAACTTTCGTACCAACTACTTAAATTTTCTTCATTAGAATCCGTTAGTTTTTGAATTTTTCCTAATACCTATAACAAGAAAAAGTGATACTTACTCCTTGTTTGCATTATACTTCCTACTCCACTTGCATCTTGCTCATACTCATAATAATTACTTGCTTTCTTAAACAAAAAAAAAAAAAAAAAATTCCCCCAAATCACATTCACTCCTTTTATTATATAGTTTTTATTATCATTATATTAAATAATATTTCATAGTAAAAAGCTAAAGTTAAAACGACTTTTAACTTACAACAAATTATGAAACAATATTAAAAAAGAATGTTGTTTATCTAAGTATAACATACAACCTTGTCTCTATTGAACTGTTTCATAAAGAATGTTGTTTATCTAAGTATAACATACAACCCTGTCCCTATTGAATTTAAACCTTGGGTTTTCTATTTGATTTTTTTTAATAAGTAATTCTAAGTATAACTAGGAACCACTCTTGTGTGCATGTTAAGCCACCCTTCTATGATTTGAATCTGAATATTTGAATAAAAGTACAACCACATACTACTTTAAGTGTCTGAAAAAAACTTTTATTAAAAATATTTTAGGTGTACATTTTTTAATTAAAGATTTATAAAAATGTTTTAATGTGAAATTGCTAAATAGACGTCGAGTACTTAGGTCGTCCTTCTCCTAAAATACAAGGGCTTCCCTCCCTTCCGTGGGTTTAAATGTATACATATATATGTTTTTGACATTTAAGCTTTAAACGTGTAAGACGCATGATGTAAGGCGGAGTTTGAAAAGGACCATACGCACGAAGTTTCAAACGCTTCACGGGAAGGGGGCTATTAACTTTGACGTTAGATATAGAAACATGTGTCTTCGCACTGAAAGAGGAATTAAAAAGAGGAGAATTCCTTAAGGGGAAACTGTCAATTATTTTTTGAAATTGCGAATGTCTCTGAATACCTTCAGGTCCTTAAGATTGTAAAATACGAAAGGTAAGGTTGCGCTGGGTGTCACTTCTATAGGCGAGTGGATAGGTTATCTATGCCCTGACCGTCTTTAATGATATAGTGGAGTTGAGTATTCATGGAGGAGCAGTCTATTTAATGGGAGGGAGGTAAGAGTTGGACAGGAGGGAAAAGGCTTCTTTGGTTGTGTGCATTTGTGCATGGCATGTTTCTCGGAGTTTGAAAATCGTGAAAAATGGTGAGGAAAGGTGCAGCGTCGACGCCAGAAACGGTGAGGAAGGTTGCAGCGACGCCGCCAGAAACGGCGGCAAGCATGAAGCGGGAAAGTGAAAAGGGGCAGAGAGGGAGGAAGAGGAAGAAGGAAGAGGTGGAGGAGAAGAAGGAGAAGGATATGGTAAGGTCATCCCCAAGGCTTAAGACTTCGTCGCCTACGGCTTCTTCTTCCAATGCCAAGGATAATGAGAATGCCGTTGGTGCCGATATAGAGGATGTCAGGCGACTGTTGGGGGAAGGGTACTATGAAGTCGAAGCCATTCGCAAGAAACGATTTCGCAAGGTATTTTTTTTGAATGATTTGAGAGGTTTAGGGTGGGAATTTTTGTTGAATATAGTGTGTAGAATTGCCGCTACTTGTCGTGAAGTTCCCAACGTTTCCAACACGGATTGTGGCTACCCCTGAGGATGGAAACGTTGGGAACTTCATAAGTAACGGTGATTCCAAAATCTGTGTTCAGTAAGGTATTTTTACTTTTTGTTTCATTTTTTTATGTGTTTACCCTAGCTGGAAGGGGAGGGGACTGAAATTTTGGCATCTACTGTTTCAGGGCAAAACGGAGTATCTCGTGAAATGGTGGGTTCACTACCACTGTTTTTTTTTTGTTTCCTTGTTTATTTACTTAGTTATAAGCAGTCATTTAAAAAACAAATGTAAAACCCCCGCTCAACTTAGTTCATGGACATTAATCTTGTCGAGGTTTGAATCTTTCTCAAGCTTGAGGAACTGTGTGCTATGCTGGAAATTTAGCAAGTTTTGCTCTGTGACTTGCCGTGAAGATGCTTTCTTTTTTGACTTTCCCATTTTTCCCTGTTATATTTTATATTTTTATTTTATAGCCCTTAACCTTTTTTTTTTTTTTCCTACCCTTGGCTGTTACAGGCAGGGCTGGCCTGAGACCGCCAACACATGGGAGCCTTATCGCAACGTTAAAACGTGCATAGATATCATACAAGAATTCGAGAAGAGGTATTTATTTATTTAAATGTTTATTTTATATAAAACCTTAACAAAACCCTTGGAGAGGGTCCTGTCCTCATCTGAATCGCTGTATTGTGGCGGGTTTTCGAAATGCATAATTACAGTTCAACTATTTAGCTATTTAGTCTTTGTTTTGTCTAATCCTTTCTATGAGCCGTTTTGGAGAGGGTACTGAAATCCGGTCTAGGAATTGCGTCTGTAGAGGGCTTGGAATGCACTGTTGTAGTAGTATTTACTTTTGCATTGCGTGGTTGTAGCAATGCGAGTGCTAGTGGAAAGAGTGGAAAAAGGGGGAGGGGAAGGCCAAAGCGGTTTACAGAAGAAGGGGAAGGGGAAGAGGAAGAGGAAGAGGAAGAGGAAGAGGAAGAGGAAGAGGAAGAGGAAGAGGAAGGAGAAGAAGAAGCGGTGGCGCAATTACACGATGAGGAAGTTGCAGATTTGGAGGAAGAGGGAAAGGCAGGAGGAGGGATTTCAAAGGAAGGTGGAACTGATGTAGGAGCGACGGTCAGCACGCAGGAAAATGAGAAGACCACTGATGGGCAAGGAAAAGGGAATAATCCTCCTGACAGGGTTGAAGAAACACAGAGTGCAAGCCAGAAGAATGGAACAGATACGCAGAAGCCGGCCTGTTCGGCTTCCTCCGGGCCTGCAAAAGAAAATGGGGCAGATAGGTTCCTTCTTGTGCTTGAAGAAGAGAGCAAGATACCAGTAGAAAGAAAGGAAGATGGGCCTCCGAGTGGTATTTCAAAGAAAAGAGTCTCTGGTATTGGAAGGCATGCAAAGCAGAAGGAAGAGGGGGACGAGCAGCATCAAGCAAAGCAAAGTGAAGAAAATCAACAAGAAAAGACAGCTGCTAATGGAGACGGGGATGCTCAAGCCGACGAAAACAATAACAATGGCAATACAAATAACCAAGAAGGTTTGGGGTCGTTGACTTCGGCATTCCCTCATTCTAGTCAATTTTCTTCAATTACACATATACTCAAGGCTATCAGTTACAGTAATCGCACCTCAGAGGACAAACCAGATGTCACTGTTCTTTTCAAGGCTCAAAGGTATGGTACCGACTTAAAATCCAGTGCAAGAAATTTCCATATACTATTCATATCTTGGAGAATATCGGAGAAGATAATTTAGTGGTTGGCAGAACTCAATAAAAGATGCATATTTAATTGATGATGTCAGAGTGGTCTCTAATCATGGCCTAGATATATTCTGAAGTTTTTAGTCCCAAGAAATCGTCCTGCAGGTGATTGTCAGCTCAACGGGCAACAGCTTCTGTCCTATGCTTTTTTTTTTTTTGATATAGGTAAATGACCCCATGAATTGGTTGGTTGTGGGACTTACTTACCATAAAGCGATATTCCTGTAAATGACCCCATGAATTGGTTGGTTGTGGGACTTACTTACCATAAAGCGATATTCCTTAGCCGAAAAGCTTACTCTTTCTTCACATCTTCCTCGATTTGCTGAATCATAGAAAATCAGCTTTTACATTATGAAAATGACATGGTTGTATCGATTATTTGCGACAATTTTGTCAGCACTTCCAGACACATCCCTATGTGGGTAAAATCTGGTGCAGAGCTTCAGAAAAATATGGGTTGGGCTTGTTATGGGTAGACCTTGGTTTAAAGCTTCAGAAATACATGGGACCAGCTTTGGTCCATGTTAGTATTACGTAATGTACACAGATATTGTCATCAAGTTTGATACATACCTCCACATGATATTGTCATTAACTTTGATACCTACCTACACATGCCCTCATGGCCACGACTTTGAGGCACTCGAGAACCTGTGGGAATGAATAATTTGCTTACAGCAAACACTGCTTAAGCCTCACTGCAATGTCATCACCTTGTTGGACAAGTTCTGTTGTATATTATTGATTAAGCTATCCCAAAGCTTTCTGCATGTCTGTTCTCATGTTATGCTGCAGATTTCTTTTTCATTTGCAGAGCCTAATCGGGGTTGTTTTCCCTCTTCTTTTTCCTTGGACGAGTAAGCTGGGGGTCGGCTCCTACCGCGTTACAACGTAGTTGAGTTATCACAGGCAGTCTTGTTGTGAGTGCCTGTAGGTGTGGGCTTTCTTATCAGAGTGTGAGGATTTGAGCCTGGAATGGAGATGATTGATGGCATAATATAGAAACTTGGACTTGATAAAGACTATACAAGGGCAATTTTGACTTGGGCTTGGGACTTGGCAAAAAGAAACTGGCAAAAACTCAAACCGGTAAAAAAAAAATGGGAAAAATAATAATATTTAAACTAATATGCCTTCTGTTGGGTTTACCAAGTCTTACAGAGTCCTAAGTCTTTTTTGTTGAGTTGCAAGTTCATTTGTGAGTATTTTTAAATTTTGGCATTTTTATAATAAGTCTTTGTGATTTAAGCGAAGAAAACTCATTTTCCTTGACTTGGCTCAAGATTCAACAAGAGATTCATAACTAAAGTTGAAATTAACCCTCAAATCTTAGTTGAAATTAACCTCCAAATCTTAGGTTAACAAGGGAACTATATTAAAAAGGAAAGTTTTAAAATAGAAAATTATAAAATAAAATAAATTTTTTAAAACTGATTACCATGACATCTAACACATTCTGGTGTTATATTGCCTGGCAAGATGGGAACCTCTCTTCCTATTCCTAAGCCCACATTTTTAACCTCTTGAGCTAATGCCATTTGACACAAAATAAAATAAATTTGTTAATAAGCAAATTTGAAATAATCATCTATTTTCTCAAGTTGTAGCCCATTTTTGCAAAATTTCATTAAATTTGGAGTGAACTTTATTGGACAAATGCGTTCAGAGTGATCCATTTGGGAGGGGTATTACATTGTTTTCCAAAAATCACCCTATGTTTGCTCTACTTTTGAACAGAGCCCTAAGGGAATTGAACTTTCTGATACTTTTCTTGCCTGGAAAAGGGTGGGGGTTGTAGGTGCTATCTTTGACACCTTTGTTGGATGAAGATTGTTAGTGAGAAGTGTCCCATTAATTTTCATTTCATGGTAATTAAAATTCTCCTGAGAGCTGTAGCTACAGATTCTAACTATAGTTTTAGTTATAAACCAAGAGGATTATTATAACAATAAATCATCTACTTCTAAGTACAAAGGATAGGATAAAAGCAAAAATCACAGAATCCACTTGCTTTTAATGCCTCATTAGATTTGTTAATGTAATTAGTATTTACACCACAAAATAAATAGAAAATCATTTTTTTGAAATGATGATAGTGTGTTGACTTTATTAGCTAACATGAGTAGTTTTTCCGTGTTAGAAATTACAAAATGTATTCTCAGCTCCCTTAAAGTCAATGCACACCAAATGAGAGATTGTCAGTAGGTAATGTAAAGAGGAGCCTATTGTAATTATAATTTTATCAAAATTCTATAGCGTTAGAAATTACAAAATGTACTGGCAGCTTTCTTAAAGTCAATGCTCATCAAATGAGAGAATTTAGCCATTATGGTACCACATTATAATGTAGCCATTAACAACAATAAAGAATCATGTTAATTACTAAAAATGTAGTGTAGATACACACTTTATATACAGCAAAGGTGAAAGGTTATATTTTAGGTTTTGGTGTAGCAAGCATCTGAAGTAATCAGATCTCAAGAACGATTTAGTTTAAAACACATTAAATTGCTGAAACAAATCCGCTAGAACAAAAAATTGATTAATTGCCAATGTATCTAGGCAACTTTGGGAATGGAAAAAGGAATCTTGGGACCATTCATATACATATAACAATATTGGCAATGAAACTGAACCAGAATTAACTCCATAATGTTTTGGGTGATTGAGAGAGATGTAAAACTATGCGCTTTGTCTCTACAAATGTGGAACAAATTTTAGTACAAACTATGTACATTAGAAAATGAACAAACATTGGAGGAAGATGGGAAATTTAATCTTTCAAGGATTATTAAGAGGTTGATTCCAGTAATGAAGCTTGGTAGTGTTTAGGAAAATCCTTTGATAGTGATATGAAGATCACAGTCTTTGATGTTTGGTGTGTGTGTTGAGGCAAGTATGGTTGTGCCTTCCACTTGCAAGGGGAAATCATGGAAGAAAAAATAAATTTGGTTGGGGCTAATGTGTGTTGAGAAGACCCTCGACTTGGACTGCCACTTGGATTACTGACTTAGCATATGGGACGTCCTTATAAGATCATTGGAACTTAAACATTTATTTTGTTTCAATCTTGTATCTCCTTGGGTGGTGACAGATCTTGTGGGTAAGTCATGGTTATGATTTTTAAGCAACGATCTCCAATTTAATCAAATAATAGTCTAATAATGTTTGATAAAAACAATGTAAATTGATCTTGAGAAACTCATATTTTCCTTTATAATCTTAAAACGTGTAGTCAAATTTTGGTCTTGATTCTTGAGTTTTGTGATATCATCTCTTTTTGCTAATTTGGCTCCTTATTTTAATATATGGGACCTCCTTGTGAGAAAATGGGAACTTTTTGATTCTTTAGTTTTGTGATATCACCTCCTTTTGCTATTCCTATTTTAATATATGGGATCTCCTTGTGAGAAAATGGAAACTTTACCTTTGCTATACATCTTGTCTAAGTTATGTATCTCTTTAGTTGTTTGATCTTGTGACAAGGCTTTTGGTAGGCCCGGATTATGATTTTTAACTAGTTTTGAAAAAATCTTAAAAAAATTATGATTCTTACAAATATCACAAATTTTCCCAGCCTCCTGATTTGTTTGCGAGTAGTCAATCCTTTCAAAAGATTATCAATATTTAAAAAAAGGGAAAAATCATGATTTTTGTGGATTTTTTTTCCTGTGATTGCAGTACCAATTTTTTTTGGGCCTTGCCAATAAATTGCCGAGCATAAATTTTCAACTTTGTTTTTAACCAAGATTTTTTCGTGTTTTCATCAAATAAAATTTTATCAAAATCATGTAATTTCAACTATTGAATTTCCTGTTTCATCCTCCAAATCTTTTTATAAAGAAAATTTGGCCTTCATTCTTTGTCATCATCTTTTTTGCTAATTTCACTTAATGCAACTATTTCTTGTTTAGTTCCCTAAACAAATCTCCTCATTAAATTTGGAAGTTATTCCATGATTTATTTTGGTTTTTAACAATAGGGAACCATATTGAGCTTACCCTATCTATTGTTCTTGAAAGGTTTTCATCCATTTCTTGGGTCTTCATGGTTTGGGAAATCTTGAATAGGATTACATTAGGGGTTATGATCCATAATGTTTTTAGATAAGCTCAATACCAATCCCTTAGTATCTTCAAAAATTAGTTGATAAGACTTCAAATATTCTCTTTCAAGCTGTTAATAAACTTTAGGGGAAATTATTACAACAAGTTATTGACCCTTGCCTTACTTTTCTTATAAACATGTATTATCTCACTTTAGAACAACATTTATTGCAAATATCCAAAAGCCTCCACCATGATTGATAAAGAGAACGAGAAACTTCAAATCTTGTATAGGATTACATTAGGGGTTATTATGATCGATAATGTTTTTAGATAAGCTCAATACCAATCTCTTAGTATCTTCAAAAATTAGTTGATAAGACTTCAAATATTCTCTTTCAAGCTGTTGACCCTTGCCATGCTTTTCTTCTAAACATGTATTATCTCACTTTAGAACAACATTTATTGTAAATATCCAAAAGCCTCCACCATGATTTATAAAGAGAACGAGAAACTTCAAATATTTGATGCTCCCAATATCAATTACACTTTTATAAAAAACTTTAAAAAGCTTTAAAAATGCATTTGTTTGTTTTGCCTTGCAAAGAGTCTCTTTGTGAAAATTAAATTTCTGAGTGCGACATTCCATGAAGAGACACTGCTTTGATACAACTTGGTGTGCTACTGAGATATACAACCAAAAAACATTAAATGTATAATAGCAGCCTATAGGACATAAACTGTGGGTGCCAAACCCAAAATCTGACCTAATTATATTCTTTCTGCAACATTGATCTTTTTCTACTGATTTTGGTATTGAATTCTCCTACTCTATCTACTTTCTCTTCTTCCAAAAATTCTTTTAATGATTCCACTATTGGAGTATCAACATTGCTAGCTTGAATATTACTATATGCCTCTTTTCAAAATAAAATGTTTTTGTCTCAACTGCCTTGATGTATGAAAGGTACATATCCTCTCCTCCCATTCCTCTTTTGGTCTCTTCTATCTGCCTGTTTCACATCCAAGTTGGTGTGAGTTGGTCCTTAGCTGGGCCGTGAGCATTGCTCTCCACTTGATGTTTGCTCCTATATAGGCCTTTTGGTGGTGGTTGTATGTAGGGTTAAAATCAGCAAGATAATGTTATCTCTTTATTCTTAACTTTTGCTCTAAATTTTTCTTTGACAAATGCTATTATGTTTTCGTTATTATTTAGGCATTCATCCAAGTTTATATTCTATTTGTTCATCCACTAGTTGTTTTGCTTCATCCATATTTCCTTTCGTTTGTTCAGATTTTCTTTTATCACAGTTTTAGGTCATCTGTTTGCATCCATATTTTCGACTTTCTATAAATATCCTAGAAGGTGAACAATAGAAGTTGTCTCTATTGGGGAATGTACCTGTTTTTGCTAGAAGAATCTCAAATGAAACTGCTTTTATCTTGAATTTGTTTGTAATAAGTCGTTGTTGAATCCTCTCTATTTGCTTCTTTCTAAGTCTGATGTTCTGCTAGCCCACACTTAACACCCATACAACATCACTGGTACCACTATTAGCCCAAATAAAATCCAAGTAGTCTTCCAGTTCCATTATTCAGTCTCTCTACCTATATTTTGTAATGCAATAAGTGTTCTCCATCCTCCCAATGTTCTCTTCATTCTACAAGCTTCCCAACTGAGCTTATTATTGAATTCTATCCCAACATTCTTGTACTCTATTACTTCTTCCAGAAGAACCCTTTCAAAATAAAAATTTATTTATTTTTTTCTTTTGATTGGAGAAGATCATGATCTTGGTTTTGTTGGTATTTACTTGCATGCCTACCTCCTTGCAAAAGTGTTCTAAGGCCTTTAAATGCTCTCTCAAAGCCCATGCCGACCTTGCAATAGAATGAGATCATCTGCATACAATAGAAGCTTCACCATATATCTTTCCAAATGAACACCATCCCTTCCACTCAGACTTGCCCATTCTTCTAAGCTGTCAATATATAAACCAAATTAGGTAGAGGATAATGGGAATCCTTGTTTAAACCCCTATGTCATTTCTAAAGCATTTTGGAAGACCTAACTGCATTCTAATTTTAGCTCAGACATCCTCATAGAGAACTGGTGCTTTATACTTTTCTGGTATGCCCATGTCGTCCATTCAACTTAATAGTTTACTTCTAGGCACCGAGTCAAAAGCTTTCTTGAAGTCCAAAAAAAAAACACTTCTCCTTTCCCATTCCATATTTTTCAATGATATTTTTTCAAAGTGATAATGTGGTTTATTGTCAAGTGTCTTGGTCTGAAAACTGCTTGTCCTGCCCTCCTTCCTGTTTATTTTAACCTTTTGTTGATCCTACTCTACCATGCTTCCAAACAACATGGTTAGTATGGATGTTTCTTTTTAACACAAATGTTAGAAACTTAGAAATTAATTGGTTAGATTCATAAGTAATAAAAAGCCTATTTATATCATAGGTTCATTATTCTTTTCTATCTGATCTGTGTGCTGTTTTTGAGAACGAAGTGCCAACAAATTGTTGCACAGAATAGTAACATCTACGTGAGATGAATACTTGAGATGAGTGAGGTTGTCCTCATTTCATGTTGTAAGTGTAGATGACACATATGAATATGTCCTAAGATCAACAAAGCTAACACATTTAAATGTCCTACAGATAAAAAAAATGCTTATTGATTGTAGGACAATTGAGTTGTAGTGCTAACACTTATGTGCATTTCCTTGATTATAAAAAATCTCAAGATTCATTGACTTTTAAGCAGAAAGGACTTGCTTGCCTCTACCGTTGGTTTAAGGCTTATAAACCTCTGGTCCTATAACCATTGTAAGGGCAAAGTCCAATATAATCAGCTTTAAAGCTTGTTGCTGGTAACCAATTACAAAAATGGTCAAGAGATTCAAATCACAAGGTATAAAGGCCTAGTGCTCATATGAAAACCTTGTTGAATGGATCTCAACAATGAAATATTTTATTGATTGTAGGACAATTGAGTTGTAGTGCTAACACTTATGTGCATTTCCTTGATTGAAAAAAAAAATCTCAAGATTCATTGATTTTTAAGCACAAGGGACTTGCTTGTCTCTACCATTGGTTTAAGGCCTATAAACCTCTAGTCCTATAACCATTGTAAGGGCAAATTCCAATATAAAGCTTTAAAGCTTGTTGCTGGTAACCAATTACAAAGAATGGTCAAGAGATTCAAATCATAAGGGACAAAGGCCTAGTGCTAAATGAAAACCTTGTTGAATGGATCTCAACAATGAAATATCATTTGTGGTTGATGACATCAATAGTGAGGCAAGCTGAGGAATTAGAAATAATGTTTGATTCTCAAATATAGGAATGCTACTTTTAATATTTTATGATATCATGGGGTTCTTTTATTCAAGTGTGGGCTATGAGGGTACGTACATAAAGCTTATTTCCATTCTTTTATTTCTTTCCCCCCTTTATGTATCATCTTCCACATGTCCTTTGTCTATATACTTGTCACATCATTTTTTGTCCTAAATTATTAGGTATTTACTTGTTAGTATGGTGTGAAAAGAATAATCTGTTTTTCGATTATTCTTTTCTTGCTCTTGTAACTCATATGAGGTGTCATTTCATTTTGAAATGTTTTCCTCCAATATAAGATTTTGTTATACATGTATGAATAAATGGTTCCAGGATTGTTCTTTCGGAGTAATCTTTCATTTCCATTCATTAGAGATTGTTGTCCAACAAATGCATTCTAATTAATGCAATAATCTTTTTGTTGTGAAATATTGTTTTAATTAGAGTATTTGTTTTACATCTCTGAAATGTTCTTATGAATTTCTAATATGAACTATTTACATTGAAAGTCCAAAATCTTTAAGCATGCAGCTATAAGAGTAATATTGTCCTATCATATGCGTTTCCAAAGTTGGATCTTAAGGAAGATGACATTCATGAGTGTGATGAGATCATTCCTGCAAATTGTAATGATCTTTTCTAGAATATTTCCAGTTAGAGCAAGTATCTATGCTTAAATCTGATCAAGGGCAGCATAGCCTTTGGAATGAGTCTCATTATATTGTCAAAATAGATATAAAGGGTATAAGCAGGGAGAATTGAAGAACCTGCTTGCACTATGCTACCAATACATTGTTGACCAAAGTATACACAGTCAAAGGGATGGTCTTGATACTCAATATAAGGGTGTCATAAGAATAATCTGTCTTTTGATTATTCTCTTTAGACTCTTGTATCTCATATAAAGTCACATTTCATTTTGGAATGCATGAGAATGAGAGTCTGATATGAATAAATGGTTCTAGGATTGTTATTTTTTTCTTTTCATTTATAATTTTTTTTTTTTTAACAAGATCAGCAGCATACACACAAACACACTACTGTGGTTTGAACTTGGGTCTCCAAAAGAGAGCGAGACCAAAGCCGTAACCATTGCGCTGTCCCAGAGGACACCTTGGAGTAATCTTTAACTTACATTCATTAAAAATTGTTTATATTTCCTTTTAAATTGGTTATATGGGATTGAAACTTGTCCCACCCCTATTACATTATGGCCACGCCTATTACATTATGACCATATGGTGGTATGACAACAACATGCCTATTATGCATGTATCACTTGCCAAGATTCGAACTCAGGTCTCCTCCTTGAAAGTTGAGGAATTTAACCGTTGAGCTAATGCCATTTGATCCTTCATTAAAGCTTGTTGTATAATAGATGCATTCTAATCAATGCAATAAAACATTTTTGCTGCATAATATTGTTTTAAGTAGAGTATTTGTTTTGCATCTCCAAAATATTCTCATGAATTTCTAACATGAGCTATTTGCATTCAAGTGTGAGTATTACAAGTAGTATTATTCTATCTTATGCCTTTCTGAAGTTGATTTTAAAGAAGATGACATTAATTGAGGACTCCTTTTTGAAAGTCTTGGAATTTAACTGTTGAGCTAATGCCCTTTGATCATTCATTAGAAATTGTTGTATAATAGATGCATTCTAATCAATACAATAAAACATTTTTCTTGTATAATGTTGGGTCAAGTAGAGTATTTGTTTTACATATATAAAATATTCTCATGAATTTCTAACATGAGCTATTTGCAAACAAAGTCCAAAATAGTCAAGCATAACTATTATAAGGAGTAGTATTATTCTATCATACACTTTTTTGAAGTTGGTTTTAAAGAAGATAACATTGAAGAGCATGATGATCTCACTCCATACCTTTGTAAAGTACGATGATATTTGCTAGAGTCTATCTACTTTGGATCAAGTATCTATGCTCAAATTGTATCGAAGGCAACATCTTCTTTGGCAATGATTTTGCGGGACATGAAAAAAGAATGTGGGTTTTCCAAATTTGAAGATAGGATTTTAAGGGACCATACTAAAGCTATGCATTGACAAAATCCTAGACGTTTTATGTAAAATTTACATAGAATTTTGTTGAGGGAAAATGACTCTATCTAAGCTTATTTGATAGGAGTAGCTGGACAAAGAAGTTTCTTTAAGAAACAAAGGATTTGCAACTTTCCATGATAATATATGCTTTCATTCCCATCTAATGTACTTATGTTAGTACTAAGACACAAAAAATGTTCTTCTAACGATTAACTAACTCTTTCTAACTCCCCACATGGTTTCAAATATTGATGTTAGAGTTTTGGTGATTCCAATATATTCAAATGCACATTTGAGAAGTAGGGCATTGGAGGACTTGTTAAAGTCCTATCTCCATTGTTTTTGCCACTATAATTTCCCTTGAATCAAGGATATGTTAGTAGTATACATTGTTTGCTCATGCCTTTTAATCATTTGTGAATCAATGTCATAAATCAATCAATATCCAAGGCATACTTTACAAAGATAACAATATAAAAAAATAGACCAATATTATAATACCCACTTGGTTAGGGATATACATTGTTTATATACCCATCTTCTAATTCTACTTTGGGGAGCCTACTACTAATAAAATATAATAGTATAATATAATATAATATTATAATACAATCAACCTTGGGTTATGTGTGGCCCATGCCAACCTTTATACAATATAATAATATATCCCCAAATATCTATTTGTAGGTACCCCAACAGATTAAATCTTGCCAAGCGATACATGGATAATATCCAAGCTTTGTTTTAATACCACTATGTGGCGACGATTTAATACAGGTGGTGCCTCGTTTCAATCCCATATAACCAATTGAAAAAAAAAAACAATAAACGACTATATGTAACATGTTATTTCTTTATTTTTTCAAGTTCATTAAAAAAACAACATAATCATATTCATGAATATTGCAACAACCTAAAAGGGGGCTACCTCCAAATTTGCAGCAACCTAAAAGGGGGCTACCTCCAAATATCATTTGGTAAAATGAAAAAAAACACAACGTGATAGTTTTAGAATTAAAACCTATTTTTTATTTATAGACATGATTAGGATGACGGGAACCCTAACTCTAATTAGTTGGCCATAAAAGTCTTTTGAACGATATTACCTACCTACCATGTGCAACATATGTTGCCTTTGTTAACAAATGGACCAACTATGACTCAAATTGAGGATCTTCCAAAAGGTGCTATACCATTAAGTTATTGAACCTTTTTGCTCAAGTAGTGAGTGTGATAGGGGTTGGGTAATGATTGTGGATTGACAAGCTTCAACACCATCCGAAAATTGATTCTAAAAGGGGCACATCAGACCAAGTGCTTCATCATGTAGTAGTCTAATTGTCTTGGCTCCAAAGAAAGATGGAACATTGAGACTTTGCATTGAGTAGAAAGCTTTGAATAAAATCCAGTGTGAAGAAATGATATTCACTTCCTCAGATAGATGACTTGTTGGACCAACTCCGGGGGGCAAAGTTTTTCACCAAAATTGATCTCAAATCTAGTTATCATCAAATACCCCTAGAGGCCATTGATGTATGGAAGACAACATTTAAATCCAAGGAAGGGTTGTTTTTGAGTGGTTGGTTATGCCTTTTGGCTTGACCAATGCACTAGACACATTCATGAGGATAATGGATGACATCTTGTGTCCCTACACTCATTTGTGGTAGTCTACTTAAATGACATTCTCATCTATAGCAAGACATAGGAGGAACATTTGCAACATGTTTGATAGGTACTTCAAATTCTTTGAAGACAAACTATATGCTAATTTGGAGAAGTGCTCATTTGGCAAGACAAAGATTCAGTACCTTGGGTATATTGTTGACAGAGAGGGAGTCCATAATGATCTTGAGAAGATTCATGTAATTAGACATTGGCCTACCCCAAAGACTCTAATAGAGCTTTGCAACTTTTTAGGTTTTGCCAATTTTTGTCAAAAATTTGTATTTGGCTTCTCACACGTTGCTTTGCCACTACACCAAGTGACCAAAGGAGGTGCCAAATCCAAGTTTCATTGGGGAGATACACAACGTAGGGCATTTGAGAGGTTGAAGGACTGATTGTGTTAAGCTCCTACACTTTCCCTACTTGATCTGCATCAACCTTTTGAGCTAATGAATGATGCAATATAGTGCGCATGGGGAGATGTTCTTAAACGGGATGGGCATCCAATTGTCTATCTTAGTGAAATATTCAATGAAGAAGTTCGAAAATACCCCACATATGACAAGGAGCTCTATGCCATTGTCCAAGCATGTAATTAATGGAAGCACTACATCTTGGGCAAGGAAACCATCATCCACACAAATCACAGACCTTTGGAGTTCATTCAGATGCAAAGTAAGCTAAGGAATGAAAGACATCTAAAGTGGGCCACATATCTACAATAGTTTTGTTTGATCATCAATCATGAGGAAGGGAGTGCCAATTTAGTAGCAAATTCTGAGTCGACCTCCAATCATAGCACCCACCACCATTCTTGATTCATGTGGGCATGATACTTCCAATTGTTCCACCTTGTATGAAGTAGACCCTGATTTTACAAATGCATACCAAGCTCTTCGTGTGGGTAAGCATGTTTTGGATTTTTATTTGCAAGATAACCTCCTTTGCCACACGGGACTTATTTGTGTATCAACTATTGAGCTCTCGATGATTTGGAAAACACACTTAGGGTGGAAAAAACGTTGGTAGTACTTCCAAAGTACATCTGTTGGCCCAAGATGAGCAATGATGTTGAGAGGCACATCAAGTCATGTAGCCCTTGTGTTGTGGCCAAACAAACCAATAAGAAGCAGGGACTGTATACACTAGTGCCAACCATCCAAGCCTTGGGAATCTGTTTTTGTGGATTTCTTCTTAGGTTTGCCCACATCCAAGCATGGTAATGATTGTGTTTTTGTAGTAGTGGGTTCTTTTTAAAAAAGGGCTATAATGATTCCTTGTAAGAAATCCATTTTAGCTAAGGGGGTTGCTAGGCTTTATTTTAATCATGTGTGCCTCAACTTTGGCTTGCCAAAGTCCATTGTATTTGACAGGGATAGCAGATTTATGACCATTTTTTGGTCCACCTATGGAGCATGATGGACACCAAGTTGACCATGTCCACAACCTTTCATCCTTAGATTGATGGCTAGATAGAAGTTGTGAATTGATTAATTGTACATCTTCTTTTAATGTACAATTCCAAGAATCCATGCATATGGGATGAGAGCCTTCCCTACATTTAGCAAGGGTACAATCAAGCTTTGCATAGCTCTACCCAACATAGCTCATTTCATGTTTGTTTTAGATTCCAACCCTTGACACCCATTGATGTAGCTCTCCTTGTGCAAGTCATCGAGTACTCACCTCATGGACAAAAAGAGGTAGAAAAGGCAACACGGGTGTGGAGCTTATTCAACACATCCAACAAGTCCATTACTTTGTGGAAAGGACAAATCAGAAATAGAAGTAATGCCATGGCCACCATCGAGTCCCACATCGATTCAAGGTTGGAGATAAAGTATGGTTACATCTTCAGAAAGAGAGACTTGTAGGACAGCATAGGAAGATGATACCTCTTTGACCATACAACATGACCAAGGAGGTGGGATAAAATGTGTTTGAATTGAATCTTTCATCTTATCTTGGTTTGCATCCAATCTTCAATGTTGAAATTCTTAGGCCCTATCATCCACCTTTGTTGGGCACTTATGTAGTAGCAGAACGATTGGACATTGAAGAACTCAATCAAGAGACTTTAGCACCAATGGAGAAGGATCACTAGAAGTCAGTCCACTTAGATGTATAGAGTGGTCAAGGCAAGAGAACTTGGCCACCAGGGGAAATTGCTCACAAAAAATCAGGTAAAGAAACAATTTCAGCACCTGATGTCAAAATTTGATGCAATGGACACCATTGCTTTTCAAGGGGGAGGAATGATCCAGGCACTTTGTAACTCATGAAAGGTGAATCACCATATTTCCGCATGGGTGACCTGTTAACACACGGAAGGTGAACCACCATAATTCCATATGGTGACTTTTCATAATCAATACAATGGATTTCCAACACACCAATTCTTGTATAAAGAGAGATGCACCCTTGATTGTAAAAAGCATGAGTAATGGATGCAATGTTATAGCCTTGCATCTCTTCTTAGAGATTGCTTGCATTGTATTCTGTTTTTTGAGAAATAAAATCTTTTTGTTATTTTGCTTATATGTTTGTGTTCTGCTTTATTACACTCTATTATTTTTGAATTGCACTTTTTATGATCTTCCTTAACTTGAAATTTTGAGTTTTGGATTGGTCAAAATTCTGAGTTTCAGATCACTAACCTTGTGGCATGTATTGTGAAATCTTGTGTACCCCATTGGTTATGGATGAATCTCCTCTTCATATTGTGTGTTTTTTTTCAAATCTTTGTAAAGTTGTAACCTATATTTGTACTAAAAGACATTGTCTTTTCATGAAATATTGTCAATTAATTTTGGGTCTTGTCGAAATTCAAGCTCACCAATGCAAGGTTCCTGCTGCTGTTGTTCAATGCCCTCTATATCTATTGGATCTATTTACATCTTAGACTTTTAGCATTCAAGAGTAGGTGGGCCTCACTAATGACATAGCATCAACCATTGCTTTTTCTTCCTATTCTTATAGATGATTACAAAGTCATATTGAATCATTTTTGTAACCAACTTTTGGTGCTTCTTGCAAGACAAGATTTGTTCTAAAAAATATTTTAGACTCTGTTGATCAGTTTCCACATTGAAGGGTTGTCTTATTAAATAATTTTACCATTGTTTGACTGCATGTAGTAAGATGTAACATTTCCTTCTGATAAGTGGTTTTTTTCTATATATTTTTCATTGTAGTTGTCAACTCCTAAACTATTGGTCACTGCTCGATCAAGATTGCCCCAACCAAATGTTTTAGTTAAATTTAGAAGAGCCAACTATGTTGTAGTACATATTGTTTGCTGGAGAGCTTTGGATGTTTGAGTTGTGTGCTTTATCCACACAAATGAGTAAGAGATGTTGCAAGTTTTGCATGGTTCTAGCAAAATTCTTATTGTACCTCAATAATCCCTTGGGGTCAGTCCATCATTGCCTACATCTTGGGATCAGCCTTGACTTCTTAATTGAATAAAATATGCCTTAAGTATTTAATGTCTTGTACCCTCAATATGCATTTGGATTGCTTGGCATAAATGTAGTTGGCTTCAAACTACCACAACATGGTTTGCATGTTGTTCCTATGTTTTGTTATAAGTCAATATTTCATCAAAAAATAGGTTAAAGTTTTCAAGGGACGAATAGTAGTTGGCTCATTTGTAAGGCCAAATGGTATAACTAGGAATTCATAATGACCCATGGATCCTACAGACAATTTTGTGAACATCTTTTGAGTTGATACAATTTTTGTGGTAAGATTAGTCAAAAACTAAGTTCCATCCAATTCATCCAATAATTAATCATAGATAGGGTTGGGGAACTTATCTTTGATAGTAAACTTGTCGAGATCTTTGTAATTTATGCACATTCACCATAAAAGATGTTTCTTTGATACTATGAGCCTTGGAGAATAAGGGCTTTGGTTTGGTTGTATGGCCTTTATATCTAACATCTCTTAAACCATATGCTCAATTACACTCTCTTGTTTCTATGGTTGCCAATAGGGCTCCATATTTGGTTGATTGCTTCTCAAGGTAAAGCGAATGGCAAGGTCTTATTCTCTTGGTACTAGCAAGCCCTTGGCTATACCCTAGAAAACATTTGAATGCTTATGAATCACTTTATAAAAAACCCAAGGTACTTTAACTTAGAGCCTCTACTACCCACCTCTTAATAAATAAAATTTTAATAGGTTATAAAATAGGTAAATATAATTATGAGACTATATTATGATATTAAGGTATGTGATATGGCATAATAAGGTTCACAACATCAAATGATGCCAAATACACCTCATTGTGGGTGACTTTTAGTTGGGGACCCCTATTTTTGCCTTACATATGATAAGAGCTTATGGGATTCTAAGAGCTGAATGGAAATGATAGCATAGAAAGTTAAGTTTGATAAGCATGTTTTCTTGTGACCCAAACTCAAGCTTTTAGAGCTAAACTGCGGAGAGAACTCGACAATGACACAACAAATAAGAAATAATATAATATATCATAAAATTTACAAATAGAGTCGCAGTTGGGGTCATAATGACTCGTTCGGGGTCTCTTTGATGGTAGATTCACAAGTTTTTAGGGATTGGAGGAGAGTCTCAATACTATAATGGAAACTATAAAATTCAATTAAGAAACATTATTCTTGCCTTTCAAAGTAGATGTTAGGGAGGACGAGCTACATGTCTAAAGACCCCCTAATGCTAAGTACTCCTCAAAAAAGAGAGTGCAAGAGTGTTATCCAACTTTTCACCATGGAAGTTCAAGCTCCACAAAGGTCTGTGCCACGTATCTCTACCAATGGGTAGAGATATCTTCCATCCGTACCCCTCTCTTCTCTATATTATATTGTATATGAAATCCTTTATAACATAAGAGACCTACTTGTCCCTTACAATTGGTATCGGAGTCACACTTAAGAACCTACGACTCAACTTCAGTGCATTGGCCAAAAATTTTGTTCTAGGCGTATAGCCTATACTTGTTTTGACTTGTAGCCAAAACAATTTTGAGTCTGATGATGTTTTTCTTTTGAAAAGACTATTTTGAACCATTGCATAACATTCATCTCATCCACTCAGCTACCACAACATTTAACTGAAATCCCTACCGAAGGCATGTATGGACACTAAAATCTGTGTAAGAGCATGACTTGAAGGGAAAAGGTGTGACTTGCATCATGATAGGGTGTGACCTAAGAGTGAAAAGGTGCCACATTTAGGATGCAGAAATATGTGACCTGAGAACAAAAGGGTGTGCTTGACATGGCCCATATGGAAAAGGATGTAATTAGAACTTGAAAGGCTGCTACCACGAAGATGAAAACTATGCAACCCAAGAGACACAACAGAACCAAACATTCAAAAAGGTGTGAGTGGTGTGATCTTCGATACGAAAAGTGTAGTCTTAAGACTTGGAAAGGATAAAAGAAATTAAAAATTTATTGGCTTTTATACCTAACTTTTCAAGGAAGTCAAATGTAGATAGTTGGTGGGATATTTACTAGGGGAACATGTTGTTTTCGGGTTGTTCACTTTGTGTCGAATAGATGGACTAGGTGGATTTTGAGATAAAAAAAGATCCAAGTTGGGCAAAATTTGAAAAGCTTTTCTTCAGCAAATGGTCTAAATGAAATCTCAGGTAAAGAATGATTTGATCAGAAAATTGCATTCTAAAGGTTCAATTGAAAGAACAACGTGATGAGATCTGTGGATTGAAGGATCAAAATAGAACCCTGGTTTCACAAAATAAAGCTTCCAAGAAAGAATGTGAAGTCACAAGAAGCGTTGACATGATTTTCATAAAATTTTATTCGAAAAGGCCAAAGAAATCACTCATTTAAAGAATGTAATCAAATCTTTTTCACAAAACTCGAAAGTTTGAAGAATAATTGAAAATAACTGGTTGAAAGAAATTTACATTTTATTGATCATGTATGTACATGAGGTTGTTGCCATCAATGATGCAAATGCAACCATTATCAAGAGCACCTAAAATGAGGTATGATTGTTCTTGAACTATACTTTAAAAATGCCTTATAACTGAATCTTATCATCAACCTTGTCATGATAGCCATTGGCATGAACAATCAGTTTAACATGGAAGCCATCTTGAAAAACAACAAAGTTGTGGTTTCTATAAATATATTCCAATTTCTGGAAGACGTCCCTAGATTCAAGGCCGAATTAGCTTTTTGCAAAATTCATATCCAAGTATGATAAGATTGTTGCTATCAATGATGCAAATGCAACCATTATCATGTACACCTTAAATGAGGGATGATTATTCTTAAACTACGTTTGAAAAACCTCATAAGATTGAGCCTTATCAACATCCTTTGTCAATGTAGCCATTAGCATCAATGACTAGTTTAACGTGTATACCATCTTGAAAGACAACACAATTTTATTTCATAAATAACAATCATATGTTCCAATTTTTGGACGACATTTGTAGATTCAAGGCAGAATTAACTTCTTGCAAAATTCATATTCAAGTATGATGCCTCTCAAGGTTTGTTTGGGATGGATTGGTCCCAGTTTACTCAGGCAACAGTCTTGGTATTTGTGACAATTACATCTTCATGCACCTTCATGTGCTCTGAAGACGAACGACTCTCTGGTGAAGTCAGTTTGATAGAAACATGAAAATAATAAGATCAGAAAAGAGATACTTTTCTCCAGCCTAAGAATTTCTGGCGAAGAGTTTGAAGCATTTTGAGAAAGAGGGACATGATGTGAACCTTATTATTACTATATAATGAACCTTACTATTATCATATAATATACCCTTATATTATGATATAATCTTTTCTACTTACAATATGTATTTGCCTAGACTCTTTGGTTGAGAGAGTTTGAAGCGTTTTGAGAAAGAGGGACATGCTGTGAACCTTATTATTAAACCTTTACTATTACCATATAATATACCCTTATATTTTGATATAATCTTATCTACTTACAATACGTATTTGCCTAGACTATTTGGTTGAAAGAGCATCCATCCATTCATCTCTCTTTAATATATTACATTTGTATGTCAAATTCTTTCATGTAGGAGATCTATTGGTCACATGCGTATGCCCATGCAAGGAATTGACTGAACAGTGGCAATATGAACCTTATTCTCAAATAGAAAGGAAGACAAAGCAGCTGAGGTGTTAAGCTAATTCTAGATTCATGAAGTTAAAGGCACTTCTTACATCAATGAATATTATCACCCTTTATTTGTTGATGTATCCCACCATGTTGTGGTCATGGATAAGATTACTCCCCCTAAGGTATGCATGAACAGTTGTGGGGTTTACGTAGATACCTCTAGAACTTGTTGGTTGAAGGTGGTGGGGTTGGTGACAATTTGTTTGTTTTTGTTTTTGTTTTTTTTTCTAAATTGGTTATACGGGATTGGAACGGTCCCCACCAGTATTACATCATTGACCACAGTGATACAATTATGTATATATCTCTTGGCAAGATTCAAATGTAGGGCTCCTTGAAAATAATGCTAGGGTTCTCCCATGGCGTTTGAACCTTTAGCCTTGAATACCATGGACAAATGTTAAGGTTCACCCATGAGATTAGAACCTTGGTCTACGTTGTGAAACTTCTCATTCCCCACCACTTAGCTCAAACCCCAAAGGCATGGGTTTGGTGACAATTCATCACTATGATCAGTACCAACTATGATTTGTGTCATCTATATGATGAATGGAAAAAAATGTTTATTTTCATGTTTTTTTCTTCTTTTTCTTTTTTAATTCCTTCCCTCCATTTGCCATCACAATTGCAGCAAAGCCCTTGGCCTTCTTTTTGTCAAGTTGGGGTAGACACAACCACTTTGTTTTGTAGTAGATAATTGTTCTAGTGCTTCTACTGAGTTCCAATACCCTCCTGGAAAACTGTCTGATGTCTTCCATTCCTGGATGTGTTCTTACACCTTAATGCCTTTGTTATCAATTTGTTGAGGGATGGGTTGCTGAGTTGCACACCTTTGCTGATATCAGGCTTCAAGTTGGCCATGTAAACTTTTACGATTTTAGGCATCAGCAATGTCGTGCACTTGAAGAGAATTTTTGAAACTACTTATATCTTGTTATGGAGCCTCTTTTCTTAAGTTGAATTAATTTTCTGAAGAATGGCCATCTTCTTTTACTTAATGAATACAATGCATGACGTTGTAAAAGAATCTCCCAGGTGTTCTTGCATCATCAAGAACCAAGTCTATTGGGGATTCTCCAACAAAAGTGAGGACCATTGCACAGATCTAGACATCGGTTCTTGCTGTAGCTCGAAGACATGCTCCATTTGGCTCTTCCATGTTGAGGGATCATATCCATCAAATTTTCTTGCTATAGCTCGAAGACATGCTCCATTTGGCTCTTCCATGTTGAGGGATCATATCCATAAAATTTTCTTGCTGTAGCTCAAAGACATGCTCCATTTGGCTCTTCCTTGTTGAGGATCACGTGCATCAAGTTTTCACAGTTCCACTTCTTGAATGTTTTTACATTTTTTTCAAGCACACATACATGTCACTGTGTTTCTCGTCCATCCTTTGCAGAGCTTTGAGCCCATTGTACGTTGGCTGTAACTGGGCTTCCAAGAGTTCATTACAAGTGTTTGGGATTATGTCCTCTATTTTTGTTTTGTTGTTAGCAAATTTACCTTCCATTTGCCTTATGTTCCCAGTTTTAAAATTCTCAATTACCCATGCTGCTCTTCTAAACTGGAGCTGTTTTGTTGGGTGTGGTAGCCTTGGCATTTGATGTTTGGCATTGTTTGCTTCATTTTGCAGGAACTTCTGGCTTTAGCTGCTGATTTCATAGGTGTTTGCTTGTATTTCTTTTAATATTGGTTTTTGGGTGCTTTCCAAACTAGAGTGCCAAGCACTTTAAAGTTATTGCTTTCCAAACTAGAGTGCCAAGCACTTTAAAGTTATTGGATGTGGCTGATCTACGCTGATAAGGATCTAAAGTGGCATAGGATTTTGTTTTAGACTTTAGAAAATAAACCTAAAATAAAATCCTATGCCACTTTAGATCCTTATCATGCACTCTCCAAAAAGTCTACTATAATCACCTTAGTTTTTGGTGGTTCATTCCTCAAATGCGACAACCATGAGCTTTCCATTGATGAGGAGGTCTTCAATGCTGTCGGTGGCATCACTTTTTAGATAGCTTGGCTCTTGCAGCTTGTTTTCTTTTGTTCGTTGGTGATTCATCACTCAAGGAGTGACATTGAGGTCTATTGAAAGGCCACAGGGTACTGTGGTGGTTGAGATTCCTTTCACAAAACTATTTAGTATAGTGATTTTCAACTGTTTGCATTTCTGTTAAGGCCAAGGGTGACTGTGTCAGTCTGGTGAACTTTTCCATCTGGTTGAGGTCTTTCTACCTTCAAGACACCAAACAAAAAGGACGATGGAGACCAACACATGAAGGGTTGAGTTTTAAGAGGCTTCATAACAGAGAGAGTAACTGGTTATATTTCTTGCTTAGCAAGAATTTTAGTGACCAAGGAGGTTCATTGTGACAAAGCAGCAGGTAATATGGAATCTTACGTTGAGGACTCTTGAGCTCATAGCAGGTGTTTACTTGTTAAGGGAAACAATGTAGGATTAAAAAATTATATTATCAATATTAAAATAATTGTTTACTTAAGTGCGTGTGCTAGTTTGACCTGATTGCAGAGTTTCCTGTCCAAAAATGGCTTTTAAACTAGTGAAAAACAAGCTTGCGAAAGAGCTGGTTAAATTGTCAACACTGAATAGCATGTTAAAACTAGATGTGTAATAATAACAAACCCTGAAGAGATCTGGTAATAATTTGGGGAGCATGTTCAATGGCCTGGAAAATAAATAAACAACCCATCCTGCCAGCTTTCTAATTCCTGTGAATTTTCAAGCAGAGACTTTTGGAAGTCCTTATAAACAAAGGTTCTAAGCCACGTTTGGGAGGGATTGAGCCATTTTATACTAAATCAGTCATAGCATGGTAACACATAGGAGGATATGCACTAATTAGAAGTGGCGTGTAGCTATGATGGAGTGCAGGTTTGCATGCAAAATGATGGTCAGTTAGGATCCTCGAAACACACAAAATCCTAGCAGAGCTCATTGGAGTTAGGTTTTACATTTTGATATCATTTTGATCCTAACAAACATTTTTGTTTCTTTTTTGTTTGGATTTTAATAGTCTTCTACTGTTCTCGGTTGTCTTTATCATCACAAAAATAACCTCCAGTACTGACATTGCATATTAGCGCTTGTCATGCATTTTTGGTTCATTGTTTTGTAGTGACTATCACTGTGATGCTATCATGCTGTTTGTTTGCGTATCTCTATGTTTGGATTTTACCCAACATTAATCCCTACTCTTACCTCCTCTTTGGTTTTTACTTCTCACAAGGTTGTCTCACAGCTCCTTGGCAAGACAACACTGTGGCTATCCTGAATGCTGCATTGGTTGCTATTAATGAAATAAGAAACCATCAGTATTGTCTGTATCGACTTCGTAAGTTGTTTATTGAATTTCAGAATAAAGCACTGCACTGTTGCAACTGTTGCTTTCTTGTGTGTCCTTGTTTCCTAGAGGTACCATACATTTAAAACATATTGCAGCAGTACAGGTGCTAGAATCAGTGCTTCTTAAGATACTTTATTTACAGTATCAATTTCTTGTCCGGAGGGATTAATGATTTTAGTAAAATTAGGTGGAGGCTGGATTTCTTATTCTGAATTTATTTTTAAACTTTATTGTTAGTCCCCTATTGGTTAATGAAAAAATGCAATGAATATTGACATACATTGAACCTTTTGGCAACGACCCTCAAGAACATGCCAAGAAAGGCATGAAGATTACACATTCTCAATAATGATAGTGCTAGGGGTGGAAGAGGAGCATTGTTTTTTGGAATGTAACTGGGTTTGTCTGTTAATATCTTTTAGCAAAATACATATTAAGGAGTGTAATCATCTTATATAATCCTAATGCTTGGCTGCATGTTGCTGAAAATAATTTTGTGTGTTTTGACAGAGCGGATGGGCAGGAAGTGGTAGTTGACAACAAATTTTTGAGATTAAACTACCCAATTTTAGTAAGTGAACTTGGTCTAGTTTACCTGTAATACTAACTTATTTTTCTACATAATTATCTTGCGACTTTGAATGGTAAGCCTGGTAGAACATATTTTTACATTTCAACATCCAGTGATGCCCAAGTGATTGATAATGTTTTACTATTATTCTTGGAGTAGAGAATCTAATATTTTTCCTTCTAATGTATTGCAGTTGATTGATTTTTATGAGCAGCATCTCCGATACAGCACCGCACAGTAGTGACATAAAGACGGCTGTAATGTGAAAAGTGGTACTCTAACCAAACTTTGTCACTTTATATCTCTCCTGGCAGCAATATTGTTGACCGGGATAACACCCAATGTAAATGTCCAAGCTTTGTGTGGAGGATTTGTTGCTGAGATTATGCTGTAGCGAGGTGGGGTTACTAAGCCTTACTGTTGAACACAGGAACATGTCCATCAGGTATTTGACAATGGTTTTGTATGTTTGTTCATGTTCCTTGATGTATTGTTTTGTGATCAAGGAGGAACAAATGCAACCTATTAATGTGCCTTCATGTCAAGCATCGTATTTCTTACTTACCTAAGAGTTGACTCAAAGGACTTCAAGAAAAAAACTGACAGCAAGAACTTGTCCATAATCTGCCTGCACATTATTGGACTTTTGTGTGCATTTTCCGTTGCATGTTTCATATTTTAGACCTTTGTATTTTATTAGAACGAGTAATCTGGTTGGGCATGTTTATCACCATAGAAATGTATAATTATTGTTTTCGAAGTCAAATTTTTTGTGGATTGTTTTTTTTGTTTGTTTAATGTTCATGTGGTTCTCCACATCGCACAATCTACCTCATGAAGATAGAATCAAACTAGAGCACATCCTACTATTAGTTGTGTTATTTAAGGAGGGAAATTTTCTGAAAATAGATTGATCTACATATTTTGAAGGAATTAACAGAATGTCAAAAGCAAGTGCATGCTTTATTGTATTGCATATTAAAATCATTCGCCTGCTGACATTAGCCATAGATTATCCCTGTTTTAACTGCTTATTTCGAAATTTCAGTTCTTGGTTTCATTACTGTGGATGACATATCAAAGGAAGTCTTTAGGTTAGATTGCAATGTCTGTTATTGCAAGCAGTTTGATATGTGAGACCATGCTGTCTAAAATCTTATTAAAACTGGTTACATGTAATATCATATCAATAATAATGATAATGAGGATGACTATAAAGTGAAATCTGTGAACTTGTATTTATGTGACGCATTGGTTTTCAAAATATGAACTCTAGTATCATGGCTAGTATACAGAGGCGATGTTTTATAGGTGTTACATGGAAAATCTTTACTATTGGTTTTGTTATGAAATGCTATGTTTTATAGGTGTTACATCAAAATCTTTACTATTGGTTTTGTTATGAAATGCTGTGTTTCGTGAAAATCTCTACTATTCGTTTTGTTACAAAATTCTACTATTCGTTTTGTTACAAAATGCTAGTTCTGTTTTGAGCTTATGAACCATTGTATTAATTTTCACCGTGTTCCCAAGCAGGAAAAGAAAAGGGGAACCAAAAATATAATTTGGCTGTTAATTTTACCCACAAGAATTAGTGTTAATAGGTCATGTATTCCTGCTTAGTAACAATATGCTAGCTAAGTATGAAATGCACATTTTTAAATAAATCGGTAGTATATACTTTAAATGTGGGTCAAGTTATTATTCCTCAGAAAGTACCTTGGGAGTACAAAGTGGCTACTAAATGAACTATGAATGGATAGAAAATGTTTTAGAAGACTACTTTGACTCACTGTCAAAACGTGATTGAGCATCGACAAAACCCATGTATACCTTTAATTTGATCTAAGCTTCGTAAAATTTATAAAGCTGTTGACAAGTGAGCATTCTTCTTAGGGAAGCAAATTCCAAAAAGCAGACGGATATTTTATCCTCTGCGTTTTATTAGGTTACTAAAGATATAAAAACAAATACTTGTTTGTTTTATTTGTTAAATATATATGTTCTGCATTTTACACTTAAACACTCGCTCCTTTGGTGGGTTTTATTAAATGAGTTATTTAGGACTGAAATGGATTTATATTATATCATGACTAGATAGTAGTATTACAATTAGTTTATTGTGCATGTATTATTTTGACCAGATTTAAGAGATATTACAATTAGTTTATTGTGCATGTATTATTTGGACAAGATTTAGACCTTAATCTCTTATCTGAGAAATCTGAAGGCTTTTTTTTTTAGTGAATTTGTCAATAAACCATAAGTTTTGTGGGGCTTTTTTAATACCTATATTATATTATGAACATATTGGTTTTACAACTTTGGTAATTGTGTATTTATTGATAAGGTAAGATTTAAATTTAGTTTTCTTTATTGAAAGAAGAATTTAGGTCGAAGAATTTAATTGATTTAGTTAATGCTAGGTCTTTTCATTTTTGTAAAATAGTCAAATGGGCACACGATTTGAAAAATTACTTGTTTTACATTTTTTCCATCTATCACAAAAATTGTTAAAACAATAATCGTATCAACTTGTGACAACATAGAAAAATGCATTTATTTTGAAATGCATTCGAGCATTGTTTCAAGATGCTAAATGCTTTTGACAATCGTATCTCATGGATTCTTGATTAAAACTATGAGTTGGAGCATAATAACTTGACAATTTTTAAGGTAGTAAAATTACCTATTTATTTTTCATTTAAAATATTTAAATAAAGTTATTAATAAGCATCAAGGGATTATAATATGTTTTACAATGGAATTTAAAAATATGATAGTTATTCTAATTATTAAATTATTATTTTTTAAACATTGAAAATAATATAATTGATTAATTATTTTTTTGTTAAAGTAATGTTAAGTATAATGGATGTCACAATTAAAAACTATTCACAAGAGACATTACAACAAAAACACTTAAGAGATTATAATATGCTTTATAAAGCAACCTAAAAGTGAGAGATACTATAAATGAAACCTAAAAATATGAGAGTTAAAAACTATTCACAAGAGACATTACAACAAGAACACTTAAGAGATTATAATATGCTTTATAAAGCAACCTAAAAGTGAGAGTTACTATAAATGAAACCTAAAAATATGAGAGTTACTATAATTCAGTAAACAATTTTCTTAAAACATTAAAAATAATATAATTTCCTATTTTTTAAAAAGTGATAGTTACTATAAATTAAACATAAAAATATGAGAGTTACTATAATTCAGTAAACAATTTTCTTAGAACATTAAAAATAATATAATTTTCTATTTTTTTCTTAAATAATATTAAGTATAATGGGTAATATAAAGTATAATGGGTGGCACAATTTAAGGCTAATCTAAGGAGATATAATAACAAGAATAATCTTCTAATCTAAATCCAAATTTTAATATTTAATTGTTATTAATAATTTAATTTCAACTTTAAAATTGAATACTATGACTAAAGCTACTCTTTGACTTTGTTAATGTGTTAAAAATGATACAATTTTTGTTATGGTAGAGATACCTGTTGTGGCTGCTCCACAACGTACCCCAAAATTGGGGATCCATATTTTTTTGCATGTTTTCCAAGAAGACCGAAGTGGCCCATAGGTTAAAGATCAAGAAAAAAAAAACAAAATACCACAAGGAGAAAAAGTGTCGCGATATCGCGACATGTTGCACTGTCGCGGCCAAAAGAGAAAAGGTGTCACGATATCGCGACATGTTGCATCGTCGCGGCCCAAGGAGGAAAAAGTGTCACGATATCGCGACATGTTGCACCATCGCGGCCAAAAGAGAAAAAGTGTCGCGATATCACGACATGTTGCACTGTCGCGGCCAAAGGAGGAAAAAGTGTCACAATATTGCGACATGTTGCATGGTCACGGTCAAAAGAGAAAGTGTCGCGATATCGGGACATGTTGCAGTTTCGCGACTAAAAGAGAAGAGAAAGAACAAGGAAGAAAAAGTGTTGCGATATTGCGACATGTTGCATTTTCACGGCACAAAGCAAAGAGAAAGAGCGAGGAGAAAAAGTGTCGCGATATTGTGACATGTTGCGTTTTCGCGGCCAAACAAGAAAAAGTGTCGCGATATCGCGACATGTTGCGTTTTCGTGGCCAAACAAGAAAAAGTGTCGCGATATCGCGACATGTTACATTTTCGCGGCTAAAAGCAACAAGAGAAAACAAGGAGGCAAAGGTAACGAATCTGCATAGTAACGGGGGCATAAGGACAAAATCCAATGAATAAGACAAAGTGTTACATAAGGAATCTTTAATGATTTGAAATAATTTAAGATGGTCGTTACACACGGAGGGAAAGCCCATGTGGAGAAAATGCAGCGAAGTGCCACAAAATGGAAGCCAAAGCACACGCATATAAGGGAAGGTGAAACGAACAGTCTGGGAAGGTGAAACGAACAACCATCAGAAAACGAAACGAACCGTCATGGAAGGAGAAACAATTTTTCAAAAGTTTAAATACGCCATTCAAAGAGGTCAGAGGGGTTAGAAACTACGGGGAGCAGAGTTGCAGACTTGAATGCGAGAAGGCCATTATGGACCTGTTTGAGTTGTTTTTCTTCCACAGACTAGTTTGGGAAAACCAGAAATTTTGCTATTGTAAAATGATACAATTTTAATGCAGAAGTTTTCAAAAATTTGCATCTTGTGGGCAAGAAAG
The DNA here is from genome assembly GCA_028583015.1 of Wollemia nobilis. NCBI lineage: Eukaryota > Viridiplantae > Streptophyta > Pinopsida > Araucariales > Araucariaceae > Wollemia > Wollemia nobilis. Next base: position 1,329,157 of record JAQPPZ010001865.1, read on the forward strand.
AAGGAGATTCTCTTTGCATGCTATGGATTTAATGTCTATTTCTTCTCTCTTTTTCATATTTTGAGTTTGTAGATGGAGTTAATGCAGGTTTGCTTGGTTGCTTCATGTGAATGTTTGAATATGAAATTTATTTTAAACCCTAGGAACCAACACTTAGTCTATGGGGATTGTGTTTGTTTTGCAAGTCCAATAGGTTAGGTTGCATGCATGGAGACCTCACATCTTCGGTTTTGTCGGAACAAGATAACATCATACTGAGTGCATTTTATTTTCAATTTTCTGCATTTCATTTTCATTTTTTGGCATTTCTTTTTTTTGCCAAAAATTTTAACTTATTTTAAGGCATTAAAATAAACATTTAAAAAATTTCAAAATCCAAAAAACAATGAACAATCACTAAAGTTTCATGATGAAATAAACCAACATTGCCCCTTGTTTACATTTACTTGCAATCACTAAGGTGTTCCAAGCATTTAAATTGAATATCTTTATTTGAGATTACTAATACACATGCAAATGCTAATACAACGGAGACCTTGGAGAAGTTGTTTGTTTAACTTCTTTGCAAGAGGGGATTTGAAACCCAAATCCTAAAGGAGAGTGTACTTTCACAACTGGGTGAAAATACCACTCAACAATACCATAATGCAAATTCATTGGGTTCTCTTAACAAAGTCTCAAATTAAATTCGAAGTCATTGGATTCTTTTAATGGAGAATCAAATTCAATATATGGGAAGGTGGTCCTTGATATGCTTTTGCTTTTCAACCTCTTAACAAAAAGAATAATATGATCTTCTAAATTTTGATATTTAATTGTTATTAATAATTTACTTTCAACTTCAAAATTGAATCGTATGACTAAAGCTACTTCTCGAGTTATATTAACCTGTGTTGAAAAGGTTAGAAGACCATATGAGTACACCTTTTTTTTTGTCTTGGGTGATCGATCCAACGCTATATTATCTCAACAACTTCTTTGCATTTAGAGTTTGATTAATCAGAGGGGTCGGAAACTACGGGGAGCAGAGTTGCAGACTTGAAGGTGAGAAGGCCATTCTGGACCTGTTTGAGTTGTTTTTCTTCCACAGACTGGTTTGGGAAAACCAGAAATTCTGCTATTGTAAAATGACACATTTTTAATGCAGAAGTTTTCAAAAATTTGCATCTTGTGGGCAAGAAAGAAGGAGATTCTCTTTGCATGCTATGGATTTAATGTCTATTTCTTTTCTCTTTTTCAGATTTCGAGTTTGTAGATGGAGTTAATGCAAGTTTGCTTGGTTGCTTCATGTGAATGCTTGAATCTGAAATTTATTTTAAACCCTAGGAACCAACACTTAGTCTATGGGGATTGTGCTTGTTTTGCAAGTCCAATAGGTTAGGTTGCATGCATGGAGACCTCACATCTTCGGTTTTGTTGAAATAGGATAGCATCATACTGAGTGCATTTTATTTTCAGTTTTCTGCATTTCATTTTCATTTTTCGGCATTTTATTTTTTCCAGAAATTTTAACTTATTTTAAGGCATTAAAATAAACATTTAAAAAATTTCAAAATCCAAAAAAACAATGAACAATCACTAAAGTTTCATGATGAAATAAACCAACATTGCCCCTTGTTTACAGTTACTTGCAATCACTAAGGTGTTCCAAGCATTTAAATTGAATATCTTTATTTGAGATTACTAATACACATATGCAAATGCTAATACAACGGAGACCTTGGAGAAGTTGTTTGTTTAACTTCTTTGCAAGAGGGGATTTGGAACCCAAATCCTAAAGGAGAGTGTACTTTCACAACCGGGTGAAAATACCACTCAACAGATTGGCGCTAGAAGGAGGGCCTGAATTGTTTTATTTCGGAGTGATTTAAATGCTATAGGGATTTAAATTTTGAATATTTCATGCCCTATTGATTATTATCTTTAGCCCTCTTTTAACAATACAACCTTGTAGTGTTAAAAGGAGGACATGAATTGCTATGCATTGTTCTAACGCTTTTGATTGTTCATACAAGAATAATGTGTTTTGATTTGATTTAAAAAAAAAAAATTGGTCTTGACTAACGAGGTTGTCTCCATGCAATTACTTTCATTTGATTTTAATGGATACACCTCTTGGTTGATGCTAACATGATTATTCATACGTTACATGTTTGATATTTGCTAGTCAATTTCATGCTTATTTGTAAGGAATTATTTTTTGTCTAAAAATGTATTTGTTGTCGGTATTATGCTCTTCACTTGCGTGTAATGCGATCTTGTGAATCAAAAAGCCTACAACACTAGGAGTATGCTCTTCACTTGCGCATCTACGATCTGGTGAATCGAAACTTACATTTTTAGAATACTCGCTTTGTCATGGTTCCTTCTTTCATTCACGACTAACAAATTGATTTTAGTTATTCTTTGAATTTCATTAATTGCAGGATTTTCTGTGTGTCACAGGTTTTCTTTGAGGTATTGAGAGTTTTGTCAAGTTTTGTAGGGTAGTTTCATTTACAAGTTGGACCCACCGCATCGCATCGCAACTAGGTCCAAAACAACCGAGGAAACCATATTCCAAAGCCTCTCACTCACTCATAGGAATCCAAGGAATAAAACCGAGCAAATTGTGGTCCCACCAGATATTCTTGTTACAGAAGATCCTTTTGTTTCAAGTGCATCTAGCGGACTTGCACCGGTGGTGTCATTTGCCACTAGTGTACCAATTATCGGTACCATTTCCACGGTTCTTGTAGGGTTATCATCATCGATTTTGAATCAAATGGCCCAACCTCCACCACCTCCTTGGTATGGAGCCCATAACATTCCTTTGAATATTGCAGGGGATATTCACGAGATCCCTAAGAATATAGAGAGATTTTTGCCCAAATACAAATCGGATGGCCCAAGGACCGCAGAAGAACATATTCAGGCCTATAGGGATGTTTTGATAAGATTGCAAGTTCAACATGAAGATGTGGCTTGTAGACTCTTCCCCATGAGCCTAGACCAAGTGGCTTACGAATGGTATATTTGCTTACCTACTGGTTCCATTACGTCATGGACGCAAATGGAGGATGCTTTTGTCAACCAATTCAGGTCACCATTAGATCCCACAATCATCTATAATCAGTTCATTACATGCAAAAGAGGCCAGGGTGAGCCAATCCGAACTTTTAATCAGAGATTTCAGAAGTGCTATAATAGAGCAATTCGACATTTTGCCATTGATCCCGCAGTAGCTTTGCAAATATATTTTGGGGCATTGGATCCTATGACGACAATGTTTGCAAGGCGAAATCCTCAAGTTACCACGCTTGCTCTAGCCTACAATGAAGCTATGACCATTGAACAACAAATGACACCACAGGGTTATGGGTTTTCCCAGATGCCTATGGTAGGACAATATGGTCCATATGGTCAAGCTCCTATGATGAATCGGATCATGGCACCACAAATATCAGGCATAAATGCTTTGCCTTATCAACAACCATATTCATCAACACCCGCTTACGCACCCATTCCAATTCAACCAATCACATCCATTCCCCCCATTCCTTCATTTTTGCAAAATAGTCAATAGACTATGCAAGGAGCCAATCCGGTTAATTCTCGGGCTATAGTTCCTTTCCCCAATCCAATTCCGATTCAAAGTGTGAATCCCTACGCAAATCAAGTGGCTCAAAATCCAACTCAAATGTTAAGTCAAGATCTCACCAATTACGCAAATCCTATTGGAACTAGCAATAACATAGCTCAACCAAAAGAGATTTATTCAGAGGTTGAAGAGCTCAAAAAGATGGTTCACAAATTGAGTAATGATTTGGTTCAAAAACAGAAGTATGAATCCCATGCCCCTCACCCAAATCAAAATTTCAACAATAGAGGGAGACAGTGGAATACGAAGCCAAACAATGGGGGTGTGCCTTCCCCTATTGCTAATCAGATAGATACTTCTACAGGACCAAGTCACTCTAGTTCCATTCTTAATATTTCTGATTTTGCGTGGGAAAAGGGGTGTAGATTGCATAATACAAAGGAGCATAATGAAAGGAATTGTCCCGAAATTGCTAGGTATACCCATTGTCTCCAAGCTCAAGTGGATGATTTGGAACTTGTGCCAAATAAGGGTCCACCCCAACATCAACAAGGAGAGGACAACATTTTGGTGGTGGAAACTCTATATCGTCAAGAGAGTGAGAATGAGGAAGGTGAAGATGAATGGGATGAGAAACATGTTGATGAATCAGAAGATGAAGAAGTACTTGAGCGTCACAACTTGAACTTGGAGGATGATTACTATGATTCATGGAAGAAATGGGAAGAATATTATCAATCTAAATCTTCTAATAAACTTGTTGTGTCAATTAATATGCAGGATAACTCAATTGCTTCCTCACATGAGGATACTATAAATCCTGTACAATTTGAGAAATTTTTGGAAGAGGAATTAGAATCTCATCAAATTTTGGAACATGATAAGGATTCTACAACCATGAATCAAGAAAGAGAGTCATTTGCTTTAGATTCCTTTGAAGGAAAAGAAATTGAAAATCTTGATCCACTTACTTGTGCTACAATGATTATGCCATTTCAAAATGAGAAAATTACAAAACCTAAATCATTTGGGTTTGATATCATTGATGATCCAATTGAAAATCTCACGTTACCCAAAACAACCCAAGTGATTGATCACGAAAATGTGTTAGTTAACCCACCCCTAGATAGACAAGACTTATGGTTTGAAAGGGATGGACATATTTTCAATTGGGTACCTAAGTTTGGTGCCTTTGATAAACAAGTCATGGAGAAAGAACAAGTGCTACATGATGATGAATGTCATGAGAGAAAAGAGGAATTTTCAAATCCTCTTCAAGTAAGGTCAAATGAAAACATGCCAAAGGTAAAATCTCACCTTTTTGGTTTCACCATGCAAAATTCGAATGAAGGTTTGCCTAATGAATGGTTTGATTCAAATATTATTAATGTTATGGCTTTATTGAATGAAAATGAAAGCTTATTTCTACACCATGAATCAAAGTGCGGAATGGACATCTTAAAGAATAGACATAAAGGAATTGAATATCAATCATTGTCTAATCAATTTGAAAACTTGAAACTCCACCATAGGATTATTAATGAAACTAAATCAAATTGGTATGGTGAGAGGGGCAAGTGGAAGTTTGTTTCTTTGTTTGGTTTGATCTTGTTTTTGTTGGATTCCTACAAAACTTGGTATGCGTATCACGTCATACATCTTTTAAAGAATTCCAATCAGGTTTGGGATCCGGGAAAATGATAATCCAAACTTTTGCACCATCTTGCATTATATTGTACATTTGTATATACTTTTGGTTTTCGTGTTTTGGTTTTGGATTGGATCTCATTTTGGTTTTAAGTTTTGTGTGTTGGTCCTTTGGACACTTTTGGTTTAAAAAAATGTCAACTTAGGTCCTTATGAATGTTGACTAAGACTAGGAGAATATGAAACATCGGAATTGTATTGCAGAAAGCTCCACGAGTATCGCAAACACATTAAAGAATATCGTTTGGAACTTGTGATGCATGAAGTTGTCAGTTTTATAAATTATGGCAAAGTAGGTGATATACTCCATCCGCATTTCAAAAGGAGCAATGCATTCATCATATCTCATGTTACATTCCACATTGCATATACATTTCATCTCAGTTGCATCTTCATTTCAAGTACAATCATTGAAAAGGTGTCGAATCCTCTTAGGGTTATTACATAACATATATTAAAAGGATCCTAAGGTTGGGAACCGATGCCCGAACTATCTTGAACCAAGCACGTTCTACACATATTAAAGAGGATCTTGAGCAAAATGGTCAAAACCATACTTGGAAGAAAAGGTGAGGCGAAAGGAGTATTTCGTGTCTGTCCTATCATGCAACATAATCCTTAAAACAGTGGTTTTTACCACTCCCATAGTGCTTAAAGCCTAAAATCGAAGTAGTAAGGATAGGGTTAAATCCTCATTGAACTTAGGTTGAGGATCCAATTCCCCAAAGCTCGATTTGACCTTCATGGAGTAGTAAGGATAGGGTCTAATTCTCATCTCGCTTAGGTTGAGAATCCGATTCCCCAAAGCTTCTATTTTGCCCACTCAAGAACTTGAAATTCCAAAGCAAATATTTTTCATTTCATCATTAATATTGGATTGGAAGGATCGTACTACATGTCCCTTGCAAGGATGGGTAGTCATCCCCAAGGTCCAAGAAATCAAAAGTAGAGCCAAACCATGGATTATGGGGTTAATCTCCACCGGGGCTATAGACGCCTGGCTGGCAGTGGAGTATGCTCATGCGTGGCAACATGTCTTGTCTAAAAGCAAGACCACTGACTGCTCAAACGGACAGGCTAGCCTGACAGTTTCATCCATAACAAGTTAAATCATTTTGTTCAAGATGAGGTAATGAACTCCGGATCGAGTAGTAAGGATAGGGTTAAATTCCCATCTCGCTTAGGTTGGGAATCCTATTCCCCAAAGCTCTGATCTCACTTACACTTGCACATGGGTTCAAGATGGTAGTGACACATAACCAACTTTGGGATCTAGTAAATTAATTCATATACATATTTTTGGTCCTAAGAGGGTTTGATAGTTTTAATATGTTTGTTCATGATACTAGAAGGTTTGAGCCTTTGCAAAGCAGGTTGTTATATCTCTAACATAGTTGTCATACATCAAATCCTGCACAAATCATTCATAGCCTTGCATATGAATCATAAGTGAAACTGACAATGGAAAGTTGAACGAGTTTCAAATGATAGGGAATGAAGCACATTGCACACACCGAGCCGATGCTTAATAATTCTAATGCTTCATGTATTTCTCATCTAGTTTCATTCTTGGGATATTTTCTGACGCTTGTATTTGAGTCTGTGTTTTTAGGTTGAGTTCTCACCGAAATGCTCAAGAGCATTTCCCAACAGAGTCGCCATTTGTTGTGGCTGCTCCACAACGTACCCCAAAATTGGGGACCCACCATTTTTTGCATGTGTTCCAAGAAGACCGAAGTGGCCCATAGGCTAAAGATCAAGAAAAAAAAGCAAAATACCACAAGGAGAAAAAGTGTCGCGATATCGCGACATGTTGCACCGTCGCGGCCAAAATAGAAAAAGTGTCACGATATCGCGACATGTTGCATTGTCACGGCCAAAAGAGAAAAAGTGTCGCGATATCGCGACATGTTGCACCATCACGGCCAAAAGAGAAAAAGTGTCGCGATATCGCGACATGTTGCACTATCGCGGCCAAAAGAGGAAAAAGTGTCGCGATATCGCGACATGTTGCATGGTCGTGACCAAAAGAGAAAAAGTGTCGCGATATCGTGACATGTTGCATTTTCACGACCAAAAGAGAAGAGAAAGAACGAGGAAGAAAAAGTGTCGCGATATCGCGACATGTTGCATTTTCGCGGCACAAAGCAAAGAGAAAGAGCGAGGAGAAAAAGTGTCGCGATATCGCGACATGTTGCATTTTCACGGCCAAACAAGAAAAAGTGTCGCGATATCGCGACATGTTGCATTTTCACGGCCAAAAGAGAAAAAGTGTCGCGATATCGCGACATGTTGCATTTTCACGGCCAAACAAGAAAAAGTGTCGCGATATCGCGACATGTTGCATTTTCGCGGCCAAAGAGAAAAAGTGTCGCGATATCGTGACATGTTGCATTTTCGCGACCAAACAAGAAAGAAAGAACTAGAAATAAAAGTGTCACGATATCGTGACATGTTACATTTTCGTGGCTAAAAGCAACAAAAGAGAGCAAGGAGGCAAAAGTGTCGTGATATCGTGACATGTTCCATTTTCGCCAAGGTAACGAACCTGCATAGTGACGTGGGCATACTATGCAGGGGGGCATAAGGACAAAATCCAATGAATAAGACAAAGCGTTACATAAGGAATATTTAATGATTTGAAATCATTTAAGATGGTCGTTACACACGGAGGGAAACAGACGCAAGCCCATGTGGAGAAAACACAGTGAAGGGCCACAAAATGGAAGCCAAAGCACACGCATACAAGGGAAGGTGAAACGAACGATCAGGGAAGGTGAAACGAACAACCATCGAAAATGAAATGAACCGTCATGGAAGGAGAAACAATTTTTTCAGAAGTTTAAATACGCCATTCAAAGAGGCCAGAAGGGGTTGGAAACTGCTGTGAGCAGAGTTGCAGACTTGAAGGCGAGAGGGCCATTCTGGACCTGTTTGAGTTGTTTTTCTTCCATGGACTAGTTTGGGAAAACCAGAAATTTTGCTATTGTAAAATGACACATTTTTAATGCAGAAGTTTTCAAAAATTTGCATCTTGTGGGCAAGAAAGAAGGAGATTCTCTTTGCATGCTATGGATTTAATGTCTATTTCTTTTCTCTTTTTCATATTTTGAGTTTGTAGATGGAGTTAATGCAAGTTTGCTTGGTTGCTTCATGTGAATGCTTGAATCTGAAATTTATTTTAAACCCTAGGAACCAACACTTAGTCTATGGGGATTGTGCTTGTTTTGCAAGTCCAATAGGTTAGGTTGCATGCATGGAGACCTCACATCTTCGGTTTTGTCGAAATAGGATAGCATCATACTGAGTGCATTTTATTTTCAATTTTCTGCATTTCATTTTCATTTTTCGGCATTTCTTTTTTTTCCAAAAATTTTAACTTATTTTAAGGCATTAAAATAAACATTTAAAAAATTTCAAAATCCAAAAAAACAATGAACAATCACTAAAGTTTCATGATGAAATAAACCAACATTGCCCCTTGTTTACAGTTACTTGCAATCACTAAGGTGTTCCAAGCATTTAAATTGAATATCTTTATTTGAGATTACTAATACACATATGCAAATGCTAATACAACGGAGACCTTGGAGAAGTTGTTTGTTTAACTTCTTTGCAAGAGGGGATTTGGAACCCAAATCCTAAAGGAGAGTGTACTTTCACAACTGGGTGAAAATACCACTCAACAATACCATAATGCAAATTCATTGGGTTCTCTTAACAAAGTCTCAAATTAAATTCGAAGTCATTGGATTATTTTAATGGAGAATCAAATTCAATATATGGGAAGGTGGTCCTTGATATGCTTTTGCTTTTCAACCTCTTAACAAAAAGAATAATATGATCTTCTAAATTTTGATATTTAATTGTTATTAATAATTTACTTTCAACTTCAAAATTGAATCGTATGACTAAAGCTACTTCTCGAGTTATATTAACCTGTGTTGAAAAGGTTAGAAGACCATATGAGTACACCTTTTTTTTTGTCTTGGGTGATCGATCCAACGCTATATTATCTCAACAACTTCTTTGCATTTAGAGTTTGATTAATCAATTCAAAGTTGTTGGTTCTTACATAACTTCTTTTATTATTTAACTATTAATTAAATACCAAAAGATTAGTCTTGCTAGTGGTATATCGTCGAATTGTTATTCAAGTTACTCAAGTTTAAATTATGGGGAAGGAGGGCCTTGTTGTCAATCTGTTATTCAGGTTACTCAAGTTTAAATTATGGGGAAGGAGGCCCTTATTGTTGAATTGTTATTCAGGTTCCTCAAGTTTAAATTATGGGGAAGGAGGCTCTTGTTGTGCCTTCGAGGAGTGTGGCCCCTAGTTGAGCCACTCATTGCACTTTGCCTTCAAGAAAAAAAAAAGTAAAATATCAAAATATTAGGTATTAAATTATATTTTATTAAATCAAATTGTTTTACAATTTATTAATTGTGTAGAAAAATAAAATGTATTTTAAATATGACTTCATTTGTAGGATTTTTTCTATTAGCATTTTAAGGTGACTAATGTTCCCATCAAATTACATTATTATAAATGGAATTCTTATAAGAAAATAGATGAAAAACATGTTTTTTAATGTAAATTGTTTTTGCTAAATGATCCTTATTGTAAGGTCTAGGATATTGAGGACAACTCCCTCTATCAACTATGGCATGCTTCAAAGTTGAAGTTGTGCCACAAAATATGATACAATAGAATCTCTTCCAAAGAACAAGAAGAGTTCATTCATAGCCTTTATATCCTTGTCTATCATTTTCATGCATTTTGTATAGATTTGATGGATGTATGATATTGTGACTCTTTGTTTCATGTATTTGAGCTTTATTTCTTATAAATTTTCTTGAAGCACCTACATTAGATTGTTACCTTAGAAAGAAGCTAACCTTCATTGGAGGTTGAGAGGAGTAACACCCTCTCTTATAATGTTGGCTTTGTTGTAGGGACATAAGACATAATAAGGCGTATTCATGGTTCAACAGTTTTTGACATGAGCGACGGTACCATCGAGTTGATTTTATTTTAAAATTAGCTAAGTAAACCATTTGCAATTATAACAAACTACATTTTCAAGGTTGAAAATCTTAGATCTAGAGATCCAATCTTAATTTGGTCAAACCCACAAATGGGTATAAAGAAAATTTTATAGATATGATAAAAACTAGAAACCATTTTTGAAATCTAGATAAATCAACTTCAGATTTGCCATTTTCGTATCAATATCTATGGGCTTCATTGCGGTATCTCTCAAATTTGCTAACATCCATCAAATATTTTTGCATGACAACTACATTTTTGAAGAACCCCTTTATTTTTTGCTTGGTTTTGAAGACTTTATAAGCACTTGAAATTTTGTTGAATTTCCTAACAAGTTTTGTAGATATTGTCAATTTGATTCTTAAACAACTCTTAAAACCAAAAAATATTCTTGGTCTATAAATCAAAATCTCGTTGATAAGAAAGGTTTATTTTTCTCAAAATTTGGTTAAGTCCTCTAAACAACAATTTGGTGAAAAATAATGCAATTTTCTAAAGTTCCATAAACAACAATTCATTGAAAAGTTGGAAAATTTTCAAGTTCCATGAACAATAATTCAATGTGAAAATTTTCCAAGTCTCATAAATAGTGATTTGTAAAAAAGAGAACGATTGTAAAATTTATTAAACCCCAAAAACAATGATTCATAAAGAGAAGAATATTTCTCAAGCAATTTCAAGAAGCTGGTAATAACTTTCCAAGTCTCATAAATAGTGATTTGTAAAAAAAAGAAAAAGATTGTAAAATTTGTTAATCCCCAAAAACAATGATTCATCAGAAAGGGAAGAATATTTTTCAAGCAATTTCGGGAAGAATATTTTTCAAGCAATTTCAAGAAGCTGGTAATAAATTTTTGAGAAACAAATCAATAGGTCTAATAAAAGTCCTTTGTGAGTAGTATTGAAATCTAGATTTATATTTAGAAATATTTTCGACAAAATTTGATGGTCACTTTGATAAAGAACTTAGTGAGATGCAAAATTGGTGTTTTCTATTTGAATCTTGAAATGACTTTGGTTAATGTTGGGGAAATTTCAGTAGGAGATTTTATCATATACCAAATTTTGAGCATTTCTCTAGAATTTTGGTGTACATTTTTTTTTTAATCTTAAAAAAGGATGGCTATGGCATGACAAATAGATTTTTCAACATGTGATGATATAGGTCCTTTGGTGTTAACTACATATAGTTGGATCTCTTTCTACATAATCAAGAATTTGCTTTTGTTTGATGGCTTTGGAGAGTGTTTGAATGTGTTAAGGAATGTTTTTGATATCCAACATAAAGATATTATGACCTCCTTATTGATGCTATCCTTGAAAGGAAATTTTTTGTTATGGTTTACTAATTTGAAGATTGCAAGCATTCACGTTTCATGACCTACCTTTTGGTATTTTCATTGAAAGGAAAAGTGTCGTTATGGTTCAATTATTTAAAGATTGGAAGCATTTGTAGTTGGGTTGATCTAGCATATCAGTATATCCAAAGGTTTGAAGAGAAATTTGTTGTACTTTCATCATTAGACATTGTAATGGGTTTATCCATGATTTCAACTTATGCTTCTATGGAACATGTAACTCAATTCCAGTAGGGTATTGTAGCATGATCTAGCATTGATAGTGAGGTGATCAAATCAATGTATCTTTCCAACGATATATGGAGAGACATATAAAGCTGGATAATACTTATAGATGTTGGATTACTTCCATCTAGATCACCACCCCATCCCCATTAGAATGTATCAAGAGCCTAAATGCTTTTTAGTTCAACAAAAAAACCCACTAGCTCTCACTCCAACATGGACCTTGTCACTTGTAAGAAGATACCATGTACCTAGTAGAGAGAAAAGTTGAGGACTTGAGCTCATTTCTTGAGGGTTTGTACCACAAAATATATACAAATGAGGTGCAAGGATTTGAACACAAAGAGAGAAAACAACTTTCTATAAAACCTTATGAAGCATAGGCATATGCAACATTTGAAGCACCTAGAGTTAGCGAGTTTTATTTTTCTTCATAGGATGTCATCATATGTAACTTTTATTTTTATGAATTAACAACTGATATAAAGAAACCTCAACCTTCCCACTAGGGGTTATATTTCCCTCATCCTGAGAAAGAACCTGATATAGAAGGTGAATATTTTGAACATTTGAATCAAAGCTTATAGAAGCAACGCAAGGAAGTTTTGAAATAAAATTTAAACCATTCAAAGTTCCCTTGGATGATGTGTTAGAACCTATGGGGGAAATAAAAGCATATTTTGAATCAAAATATGAGGTATCTAGACTTCTCTTATATGATGAATTGAGGCCTATGCGAGCAAGGGATGAAAGAATGGAACTAGAATACGAGATATTTTGATTACCCTTGGAGCAAGAAAAGTCTAAGATTTGAAGAGTCCACATGTGATCCCTCTCTTATGGAGGTATTTTTATTTTCCAAAGATGAAATTCCAATAGAGGATGACATCCAACAAATGGAAAAGAATCCACATGCAACTCCTAAAAGTGTCCACATGGTTTTAGATGAGAGAGTCATGTGAGAATAGTGTAGTCTTCTACAATAATGGGGATTATGGCCAGAATAAAAAATGAAGTTTGACAGGTTAATATGTTGAAGGATGATAGTTAATTTATCTATGAACAATATTAGAAGGAATCACTACTACTTAGTAATGGCCCATTGCTTGGCTATGCATAAAGATGGATCCAAACTAGTTTTTAGGCTCAAGGTTCATAGAATAAAATAAAGGGCAAGGCAATTATCACAGTGGTAAATTTTTTTACAACCACCTATGTTCCCTCCAACTTTTTGGTCAAAGAAACATATCATTTCAAGGTGCTTGATGCCAAATTTCATATTAGAAGAGAGTAGAAAAATAAAAAGTTGTTTTAACTACTCAAACTTCAACGTCCTCTTATGGACTTATGCACTCTTTTGATAAAGAAGATATCTATTTTGTAGATTTCATCCATGCAAGTCTAAATTAGGAAATACCTCTTGTTGGCTTTTAAGCCTTACTACCACAAAATATCACAAATCCCAATATAAAGAAACCACAATATTAAAGGTCAAAATATCAATAATGAAGAGTAGAATTATATATGAGCAATCTAATATGTATATCAAGGCCAATATAATAATGAAAATAACATTCACTTATATAATATCAAATATGAATGTAAATGGCCTAAATCATTCATGTACTATGCATGAAGAAAAATTACAATATTAATTGCTCAAAATCTGTATACAAACTTTATTCAATTTTCTGTATCTTCCTCTTACAATAAAATAATTGTCTCTTATTTTCATGGAGTTTTATCTCCATAATATAGACATAGAAGACGAATCTTCATGTACTTTACTATTTCTCTCCATATATAAAGTCCCATAACCTTTGGTTTATCATCTTGCCACTTGCATACTAGACTTTTCACTTTCTTCTTACATGGACACTTGACTCTATGACACTTGCACTCTCTTTCATGCACTCCTAATCTAAGGCACCTGTGTACATACTCACATTACATATTTGCACACTTACATACAAGAAACTTGTGCACATTCTCTCAATACACACTTGCACTCTAACTTACATGAAACTTGTGCATTTCTTGCACATTGCACTCTTACATGACACTTGTGCATTTCCTGCACATTGCACTCTTACATGACACTTGTGTATTTCCTACCAAATAATGTAATATTCTTCAACACCTCTTGGTTGTGGTCCTCATGCAATGCTGATGTTCTTTAATTTTATGCTTGCATGTGTTGAAAGATCCTAAGTTGGAACATTAGTGTTAGAAGGAAGGGAAGTTATTTTCTTGAGCCTGCAAATGAAATCGTTTTTATTTAAAAAAAATAATTGGTAATAAAATTTTCATAAGGTAGTTTGTTTCTGTAAATTCTTATTTCACATTTCTTTCTTTGATTTTCTATAAATAGTTCCAAAAATGAAAAAGATACATTCCCCATTGTATCCCTAGATAAATTATCATAAGAGACACTTAGGTTCCTATCTACTTTCATCCCATTTTTTCCAAAATTGGCCAAAGGTTCCTCCAAATTAGATAAATCTAGGATCAAAATCCATAAAATCTTAGAAAATTGCACAAGTACTATATGAACCAATTTGTTGATAGTGATATTTATTTGGAAATATATGAAACTAACCCAAAATGGGGATACCATTGAGATTATCACTTTTTGTACTTGTTCTTTTTGTGAGCATGAATCCATAGCCCAATGGATAAGACAAGTACTTGCGTTCAATCATCAATTGAGCTTGATACCCCTAGAAACAATAAGAACTTTAGTGGTTTTGACCACTCCAATGGATAATTGATTACAAATCGATCAAAAGTCAAATATGAGAATTAATTAATGCTATAAACTTAGATGTGCCAAACAAATAGGTCAATATGGGTTAAAACAAAGCTAGGATGATAAGTTTTTGAGAAGGAAATTTAAAAAATGTGACCAAAAACTAATGTTTCATTGAAATTAACTATGAAAAAATGAATAGCACAAAGTTTGACTAAGAAAGTGGCTTAAAAATTGGTTATCATGAAGGTGGCAATTCCTTCATTTGGATAAGAAAATCACGACTCGATAATTTTAGCTCAAAAATTGGCTAAATCATGAAGGTTATGATCCATTAATTTGACCATGGGAAGAAAGTGGTGATTTATTGAGTGTGGCTCAAAAATTAGCTAAGTCGTGAAGTTGGCGATTCATTGATTTTGGTTAAGGAATATTTTGGCTAAAAAAATAGTTATCATAACAGTGGTGATTCATTGATTTTGGTTAAAAATTGGCTAAGTCATAAAGATAGAAATTCACTAATTTGGCTAAGGAAAGCAATTGACAACTCATTAATTTTAGCTCAAAAATTGTCTAAGTCATGAAGGTGGTGATTTGCTAATTTTGGTTCAAAATTCGTCGTTATGAAAGTGGCAATTCGCTAGGTTTGAATAAAAAATTAGCCAAGGAAAGAAAATGGTGAATTACTAATTTTGCATAAAAAAATTGGTTAATTTATGAAAGTGGTAATTCATTGATTTTGACTAAAAAATTGGTTGTTGTGAAGGTGGCGATTCACTGCTTTTGGCTAAGGAGAGGAAATATTGATTCATTGATTTGATGATGTCAACTTGATGTCATCTCATTTGGATAAAATTGGCTAAGTATAAAATCACTGATTTGGCCCATTGATGAAATGAGCATAACATCATCCCAAGCAAATCCCTCGAGGAAAACTTTGATAAGGTATAACTCCATCATCTAAGATTTGTTTGGATTAAAATTTTGATATTTTGTTCTTAATGTCAAAAGAATCTACAAAATAAATTTGGAGCTAAAATATCATGATTTGACCCTCCACACATGCAATTATGAAACTATCCCTTCCTTAGAAGCAAATCATATTTTGACCTTAACTTGATTGCTAGGTAACATTTTAGTGATTCATAGAGGTGAAAGAAGATATGAAATACTTGCATGTCAAATTCTAGATAAAAATTTATCTATTTAACCAACAAATAGGCAAAAAGGATATTCAATAGATACATAAAAAAAATGATTAAGCATGGAAGTTAGTGAAACATTAAAAATGATGAAGTATAGAAGTCAACAATTCAATGAAAATGAGTAAGCATGGATGTTGGTGATTTATTGAAAGTGGTAAGTATAAAATTCTTTTGTTATAAATGATTATGAAAAATGTTAATTTTCCAATTAACCAAAACAACAAATCATTGCTTAAAGAAAAATCTCCGACAAGCATAGCTAAAGTGGTGACTTATACGAAGGCATGTTTGGCATAGATTTCAAGGCATGTAAATCAATATAATGTATTTGAAAATGATATTTTCCCCTTCGAGTGAAGTGGAGAAAGAAAAACAATTGGTAAAGTGCATTTGGAAAAGCTTTAGTGCTAATATGGTTGGTTGAACAACTATTTGCCACCTTTTAAGATTTACTAAATCATGCTGAACTAGGGTTAGGGTGTGTTTACTACAGTTAGACTAGAGTTTATTTTATTTTGCTATAAAAATGAGCTCAAAACTCATTTGAAAGTATCCTTTTGAAATGATTACTACAATGAATCTTTGAACAATGAATTTGAAGATCAATTGTTTAGGCTCATCTCTTTATATTTAGATGGAATGATATTTGTTGCACTATCTTTATATTTTTGTTAGTCCTTTTCATGCATTTCCTTTCAGAAATTGATGGACGTATAATCCATTATAGCTCTTTATTTTCTTGATCCATTGATTAGACTAAGCTTGCTTTGCTATAACCCTACTTCTATATTTATTTCATGCATTTAAGCTTATTTCTCTTACCATTTTTCCAAAATATTTATATTAGATTGTTAGTTTACAAAGGAGTCAACTTTCTCTAGAAGTTCTAAGGAATAAAACCCTCTCTTTCAATGTTGACTATGCTATGGGGTAACAACATATAACTAGACATATTTATGGTTTGACAACTATAAAATGCAAGAACCACTTTGTAGAATTATCATATTTGACATGCATTAAAGCACATTATGACTATGTTTTGATGTCCTCATGTTGTAGCAACAATGTCACTTAAAGTGGATATGTCGTTTGAGAATTCAATGATATTACCCTTGAAAATATAGCATTAGTATCATATATGCTCAAGTATTGCAAGAATTATTATTTTCTAGCTATTATCACATACTCCTATTTCATTGATTGAATTGTGTTTTTATAGATTTCTTTAGTGACTAGATGATGGGATGGTCAATAACTCATCATATTGATATTGCTTCTACCTTTTGTCTAGTCTGATCTATTTCTAACGATGCATATCTAACATTTCATATTCCCTCTCATAACAAGGAGCATTAAAACTTCATTCAAACCTTAATATTTCACTATCATTGGGGGATTTACATCGTGCCTGCTTTCCTATCAAGGGGAACTATAATTTATTTTGATTTTCTTGATACCAAATTTGATTTGTCCTTTTTCTCTGTACTAGAGAAATATTTTGTATACCAAGATGCCATCATCATGGAGTCTTAATTTCTTATTTTATCTTTTCTTGTCATCACTTATAATTTTATTTACCTTTTATAACAACACCATTCAATTTAAGTGTTATAAAGTAAATATCTATTTCCAACCTCTTACTATATATAATATGATATGCTAATGAGAACTGAAGAACACAAGCTTATACTGAGAGGGAAGGGTGAACAATATAAGACCACTTTTTACTTTTATTTCCAAATCAATAATATGTAATGTATAGATAGCAATATCAACAACAGTAATCAAAGTAATGCACAAATTACCATACACAATAGAAACACCATAATTTACGTGGTTCACCTAATGTGGGCTACTCCACGAAGACAATATTTCACTAAAATTTTCTCAATCAATATCTTGGGAATCCTTTCCCTATTATGATGTTTATGGACCTCTATCCAAATGAGACACAAATCCCCTAAATCAAGTTCATGGATATCTATCCACAGGAGAACACCTTCTCCTCTACTATGGATGGTGATCCTCTAGAAGACTATTGCCTCCACTGCACTGGCTTATGGATCTCTCTCCACTAAAGAATCTTGTCCCCACTTAGAAGACCTGTACTCACTGCCCTGGATAATGGATCTCTATCCACTGGAGACTACTATCCTCTCTACTCTGTCACCTCCAAAGCTCTGTCTCAAATCTGCACTAAACACAATCCTTCGGTCTAGCACAAATCTGCTCAATCTATGTCTCTGGTCTGGCACAAACCTATCCTAAAATATGCACCAAAATATGTCCTCAAATATGCACTAAACACAGTAATTCAGTCTAACACAAATCTATCCTCGATCTCTATCCTTAAGCCTTAACTCAAGGCTTGACTCAACTCTGCTGGATTTGCCCTAAACCTTAAATCAAGGTTTGAAAAAATTAATCAACTCTGCTCTCAAGTCTTCTCAAAGACTTATCTCAAACATGCCTTGTAAGCTTCCATAAAATCTCACACTAATATGTCCACAAGTCCTCTCTAGAACTTGTCCAAATTTGCTCCACAAGTCCTCTCTAGAACTTGCTCAAATCTTCTCTACAAGTCCTCTCTAGAACTTGCTCAAATATGCTCTACAATTCCTCTCTAGAACTTGCTCAAATATGCTCTACAAGTCCTCTCTAGAACTTGCTCAAATATGCTCAATAAGTCATCTCAAGAACTTATTCAAATTTGTATTGTAAGCTTCCACGAAAGCTCACATAAAATCAGTCCACAAGTATTCTCAAAGACTTGCCTCAAGTCTACTCAAAAAGTCCACACAGAACTTGCCTAATATCATAGAAACATAAAGACGATTTTTAGAGACTCAATATGCTCTATACTCATCACAATACTCAATTACTTTCAATCACTCTCTTAGAGACATAAGGAGAATTGTTAGAGACTCAATATGCTTCAAATTCAACTCAATGCTCAATTACTTTCTCAATTCAATTCAGAATATAGAATAGTTTGTATTATGGAACTTGAACAATCACTTCACACATCCACTTGACTAGGCTCAACCAAATCTACTCAACCAATCACTCAATGAAACACCCCTTTCTCACAAAACCTAGTCCAAGCATATGAACACCAACTCAAAATGTTTCCAACAATACTCAACAACCAATATCACATAACAATGATACTCATGATATTTTCAAACCCTAGTTCAAGTTCTTTGCTCAACAACTCACTTCAAAAATAATGCTTATAAAATAATCCTCACATAGCAATGATACTCATGTTATTTTCAAACCCTAGTTCAAGTTCTTCACACAACCAATGGCTTCAACAACAATGCTTATAAAACAATCCTCACATAGCAATGATACTCATGTTATTTTCAAACCCTAGTTCAAGTTCTTCACACAACCAATGGCTTCAACAACAATGCTTAACAAACAAGATTTTAACAATAATTCTTTATTCTAGAAAAACTTGAAGCATTAACTCAACATACTCAATAGGAAACCCTAATCTAGTCCTTTTCACTCCAAACTTATTTTTAGAAAAACCAATCACACGACTTAAATTTGGAATAATATGCCCATACCTGAAACTTCAAGAAATTGCCACAACAATAAAACAATTCTTTGCCAAGCTCAAGAAGGTTAGTTAACAATACAAGGCATATAATAATTCATGAATACACCTTATTACTCCAATCTTAAAATAATATCCAACATCACAAAAATTTGAATATTCAATTCTCAAAACCTAGGACATCACAAATTGATCTCAATCAAACATATTTGTCATAAGCCACTTCAGAATTTTATTCTTCAAAAATTAATCTACTTTTCTACTTATGACTCCTTATTTTATTATTGCATTTCAAAGATAAAACCTTTAATAAATAATGCAATAAGTAATCTTTCCTTTTCTAAGGTAAAAGAGCTTTTATCCACCAATTAAACTTTCATCTAACACTTTTATAAAACCCACAATAACTCCTTTTTAACTTAGGCACTAATCAAACCATTTACCTCCTTATTTATCCTAAGTATAACCTTAGCCTAAGTCAAAAATCAAATATCAAATAAAAGAATGTTACCACTTTGTCTTTGCACGAAGCACTTCTCTCCTTAAGCACTTTCACCTTGGCTCCCAACGACGTGGAGCCACGTGCTCCCTTGGAGCCTTTACTCCCTTGCACCCTTTGATTTCCATAAGCCACGTCTTGGCTTCTTCTCTCACGCTACCCTAAGTCTTCGCATGAATTGTTGTTTTACAAGGAGAAATTTCGCAAAGCTTGGAGATCAATTATTTTTGCGGATGAGAGGATACTAAACCTTTGAGAAGGCTATGGTATTTATATACCATGTGCCTTTGTTTCTTCACGTTAGTGGTGAGAACGCGATGACGTCGACGAAAGAAGGGCAAACCTTACCCGTGAATAACCCGGTGCTCAAGATTTAAAATATGCACCCAAACTTTATTAAAGCACCCAAAATTTAGCTTATTTAATTTATTAAATATAATAAATTAAATTCTTTTAAAGAATTTAATTATTATAAATTAATAATTAAGTGGGCTTTGGGATTTTAAACCAAACTTTAGGGCATCCTCAGTTTTTAGAAAGACCTTGCAACTTGCCCACATGGTCTTAATGAAAGCCATTAAAATTACCACCATTGGTTTTAATAAAAACCATTAAAATTGCCACCATTGGTTTTAATAAAAACCATTCAAATCTACAATTCATAATATTGCGAGGTGTGCTATGATGTCTTTTCACTTGCCCTTTCAACCATTCGGGGTCAGTGGTGATTCGCTTCTTGGCATCAATGACAACTTCATGTTTTAAAATAAATCAACAATGCCATATTTCTATCTTGACATCAATGACAACTCTTATGGACTCAAAATGTCCAACAAGAACACTAGACTATATTCCAAAATGATCATATGAACTAAGTTTAAAAATTGAATTATGATCCAAAGATAAATATTTAACATTGCATATTTGATAACTGATGGACACACTTGATATTTGATATATTCTTACTATTTCATTTTTTTGCTACATCATGTTTTCTTCTTCAAGCAGTAGTATGGTACTTTATTGAGTCAAAATATGATAGAAAAAATATATATCTATATTTTGAGCATTGCATATTGTATCTTATTGAATCCTTATGGTGCCTTAAATATTTGAATGCTTACTTGCATATAACCCTACCAACATTTTATTATATCATGAAAAAATGATTTGTTATATTTCACATGAATTTCCACACAAGCCTACCAACAATTTTCCATCACAATAGAGTCCTTATGGCATATGTCATAGTTTCACTCCAATTTGAATCACAAAAAATAGTATCAAATTATTTTATTTACTATATGAATGTTTGTCTATGCTGGGATTTGAATATTTCTAGTGGAAAAAGTAAGCTATGCAATTGATTGCTTATAAAATATTCTAAATATTACACCTTGTAGTTATTTGCATCATGTTATTGCATGCAGTTCTTTGCTCCTATGGGGCATCATACTTTGTTCTTACTTACGTCATTTAATACTTATTGTTGCATGCCATACTTTCACCTTATGGGACAACTTGCTTGTTGTACTCTATTTATAAAAAAATATTGTGTCATGCTTTTCTCTTATGAAGCATTGTGCTCATATCTATTGTGTCACTAACAATTGTTTGTGACATGCCTTTTTCCAATGAGGCATCGTACTTATTGAATCACCTATGTGTAAGCATAAAGGTATGCTATATCTTCCTCTTATTGGACATTGTTCCTGGTTATTAAGCTATTTTAAATGTTTAACTTTGTTATTACATGCCATCTTGTATGGGTATTGCATCGTGTTGTGTATATAGTTTATTTTTCAAACCATAGTATCCAATGCATATTTCTCTATTGTTTGTAATAGATCATGCAAATTATTGATCATATATATATATTGCAAAATGCCATGTATATAAAGATATATATTTATTTGCTTTAACTACTCATGCTATGGATGTGGGAGTATTAACTTCATTCATGTAGGATTTTAAGGAGCGGGATAAATTGTTGGAATTCTATGAAAGAGTCTCAAGGGCTAGATGCATGACAATTATATACAACCAAGTGGAGTGGCATGAGATCTTCCTCTTGGGTTATGTCAAGATATTTGATTTTATACAATAATTTTCTTCTCATATTGATGAATTATCAATGTTAACTAAAACCTTGAAAAAGGATTATAAATAAAAAAATAATTGCTACACCAAAAATAGGTGCAAAAAACCAACCAAACTGGCCTAATGGATAGATCAATAATACAGAAACAAAAACAACAATCAAAGTAGAGAATGAAATTACATCAAACTTCAAATTGGCGTAACATGAAACCTATTAGACCAAAAGCACCATGAAGAGCAACGAAAGTCCATAGACCACCTAATTGGCACCAACGAGTAAAATCTCCTTGTGCTTCAGGACCCCATAATAGCAGCAAAGAATGTGCTAAACTATTAGCTGGAGTAGAAACTGCAGCAGTTAAAAAATTACAACCTTCCAAATAGGAACTGGCCAATCCGTGAGTATACCTATTTTTAGTTTTTGACACACCTTGTAAAATGCATAATAGATACGGTTTTGAAAGCGCTCATTGTAAAACTCATTTTTTTCCATAAAAAATGGTTAAGGTGTTGTTGTTCTAAAGCTTTCCCTCATAAAACTCTGGATGAACTGTTACAGGTTTTTCTAAGCTTTTTTGTACTTTTCTAGCTTTCCTGTACTTTTCTTACGTTTTAGTTTTTCTGTACTTCTCTGAAGTTTTAGCTTGGTATGTTGCATGCAAAATTGTATATGTTTTAGCATGGGCAATCAAATGTTAAGTTGTCACTTCCAACTCTTCTATTTAGGATACTTTTCCTTCCTTAGCTAGAGGATTATTTGCAAAATAGTTAAGAGACTAAGGTGGTGAAATGGATGAAATTACTAAGTAAAGATGAAATCTAAGCTTATCCAAAGGGAAATCCTCTCAAAATAACTCCAAATGTCTAAGAATTTTGCTAAAAATAGAAAGCGCTCCACTTGGGAATGATTTACTGAAAAGTGCTCCACAAGGGAGCGCTTTGCTAAAAGCAGGTTTCACCAAACTTCTCTCAGGAAGGTCCACACAGCCAAGTGGATAAGGCAGTTTGAAAAAGGTTAACTATCAATCAAATCAACACTTGGTCCGAAAAAGCTACTCCCTGGAATATTAAAAGGTCAAAGTCAGTAGGTTGGAGAAAAGCGCTCCACAAGGGAGCACTTTACTGAAAAGCGCTCCACTTGGGAGTGCTTTGATCAAAGGTCCCCTCCAAGAGCTTTATCAAAAGATAAGCTAAAATTCCATTAATAGATTTCCTAAAGCAGCTAAGTACAAATGTAATCAACACTTAAGAGACAATTCCCCCCTTTAGAAGTTTCTAATTGACCAAGCCTTTTCTTTGTTAGAAAGCGCTCCACCAAGGAGAACTTTCATAAAAGGATGCTTTACAAGATATACAATGAACATCGAAGTGAGTAAGGTTGGTAAAATAGCTAAGTCTGAGTGAAATCCACACTTTGATAAAAGGGTAAGTGAGTGAGGTTGATAAAATGGCTAAGTATAAGTGAAATATACACTTTGATAAAAGGCTAAGTGAGTGAGGTTGATAAAATGGCTAAGTCTGAGTGAAATCTACACTTTGCTAGAAGTACTTCTCCTATAGGTCTTCAAAGCGCTAAATCTTCACTTTGTTTAGAAAGCGCTCCACTTGGGAGTGCTTTGCTGAAAAGCGCTCCACAAGGGAGCGCTTTGTCTAAAAGGGCCAGGGGCATCTTGTTAGAAGGAGCTAACAAACTAAAGGAGAGGTCCATAGTGCATCCTCTATTTCACCGCTTTGAAGCTATCATTGAGACCGTCTGATCGATGATCGTCATCAGAAACTTCTAACTTCAATGTCAAGTTATCTATAATTTCGGCTTGACTGTTCCAAGTCTTTGTTGGAACCTTCTGCTTTTAATGCTAAATTATCAGTAAGGATAAGGTAGACTATTTTTGGCTATCATCGAAATCGGATCAGCCCATCATGAAAGTGGTTGAGCATTAATGTTTCAAGCGGTAGCTTTCTCCTATATAAACCGCTCCTTCTCTGTAACACTGCATGGATAACTTCTGCTAGAAAAGCAACTGTGTACTTGAAATCTGCTTCCAAAATAAAGGCTTTTAGCTCTGGTTTGAGTTCTCAAAATCTGTGTATGACTTCTATTCTATGATTTCTATTAAATTAGTATCTTTGTCATTCAGTTTAATTCTTTTTTTTGGATTTTGCTGTTGATAGAATACTAGTCCCTGGAATACTTGCTGGAGTTTACATAGTTCTGAGGATTTTATACTGGTTTCTGTTAAAAGTCATTGCTTTGATTGTTGTTGGTTCAAGTATCTAAGTTGTCTATCGTGCTTCCGGTCCATCACCCCGAATTTCTGGCCTTTGGCCATTTCCCATTCCTTTTCGTAATTTCCCATCTCTTTCAGTATCTTTCTATCCCTTATCTCCAATCCCCCATTTTTATTTTTGGAACCAGCCCTACTGGAGATTGCCATGGAGGACATCCCTTTCCTTCAGGCATTCAATGCTTGGCAGTGGGCCTAGGGCACTGCAGACTTAGAAAACCTGTATCTAGGCTGGTTCGATTGCCAATAGTTTTTGGCATGCCCGATGGGACCCAAACGTTCCACATTTTATTAGTATTAAGAAGTGATGTTCATCTTAGTATTGTTCAATCTGAACATCTAGTGACTCTGATGAACTTAAAATACCTCCAAATCTCGTAGACCAATGTAAAAACTCACGCCTTCATGCGTACGAGGTGGAGAGCTAGAAATACAAAAGAAGAACCCGAGTTCTATGAGCTTGACATCGACGCTTTAGGAGAACATCCTAGGGTGGTCGGGTCAAACATTTCGCTTGTCGAGACATCATCACAAGAAGATGTTCTTGATTCACAGAATCCAACTCCTGACAGCACAATGACCAGCTTGCCTCCAAATCCATCGAATTCTCTGGATCATTAGTATACTCCGGCTCCACCAAACGATCAATCAGGTGCTCCGAGTGTTCTGACCATTCTAGCTCAGCAAGTTCTACCAAATTTTCCTCCCCACATGGCGCAGCCAGCTCCGCCCAGGTAGTTCATAGCTTGGAACCATACGAGACCGCTTGCCTTACAAGCTCAACACACGATGCCACCCATAGCTTTGAAAGCTCTACCTACTTACGATGACATGAGAAATATGGTGCAAGAGCACATCCAAGATGTCACAGGACTAGCGACCATACATCAAATCACCAATGAAGATGTCATGGTGAAGTTGTTAGTTCTTTCACTAAGAGGTAAGCTTCTTTATTAGTACCGATCGCTCCCACTCGACACCATTACTACATGGGACCAACTGGTTGGGCAGTTGATAAGGGGTTTCAATGAACAAGCGGACCCCTTCTCTCTGTTACACCAATTTACTACTATTCAAAGGCATCCTCAAGAAGAAATAGCTAACTTCAATGTTAGGTTTGCAAGAACCTGGCAAAGAGTCACAGATGGTCTTCGACCCACACCTGAGCAGGCCATGTTTTATTACTTAAGAGCTTTCCACTTAGATATCAACATCAACATCCGATATGCTAATATCAATACATTCCCTCTCTCTACGAGTAGGCCCAGAAGGTAGAGGTCGACCTAATAGCTATCAAGAAGTTACCTCCCAAGGTGACGACCTTGATTTATCCGGATTTCCTCTAGAATATGTATCCGAGCGCATCCGCTCCTCCTATATCCCAAATTCATCCTAGTCAATATTAGAATCTGCACCCCTAGTATCAACCTATGCCTATGCCTCAATACCAAGCACCCACTATTCCCCAGTTACCCGCTCCAATGTAATATCTAGCTTTACTAGCACCACCAACGTTGGCCCCATTACCTCCAAGTCAAGTAGCTACTAACCAAGCGATTGTGATCGAAGCTCAAGCTAAAGAGTTATCGAAAGTTAAGGCTTACATGAAGATGGTGGCAAACCAGATGAGCACCATAAGGAAAAGATAAGATGATCAAGGCTTTCATCAGAGGAGATTCCCTCCTCCCCCGATCACTAAAGATCAAGCAACCACTGGCACTCACAGGAAACATGAGCGAAATTCAATGGTAATGAACACTGAAGAGGCCAACACCTCCAATTCTTTATATTGGTGTACCACATGCAATGATCCACACAATGAAGAAGATTGCATGGTGCATCTAAATTATGTGCAAACACTAGCTGGTGGTCCCTATGAACAAGTAAATATGATCAGGGAAGCTGGTCAGAATCTCATGACATCATCTATTGAGCAAGTTTCTATTCTCACCAGGGTAGGGAAGAAGCCTATCGAGGTAGATCCAATTCAGATGGATCCACTAAAAGTACCTCCGACACCCAAGCCCATAGCTAAATCATGGATTGGAGCTCAACCCCAAGAAAAAGCTCTCGATCCGATGGTAACCGCTCATCAGTATGACCTATCGAAGGACCACCTACCACCTCATGTTAGAGAAAGAGTCCTTCAACCTAAAGCTACAACTTCTCAGCCACCAACCGAAGCACGAGACCAAGCGAGGGAGAAGCTCTGATACCCCTCACTGACTAAACGCCAGTGGGTGGACGCAACGCAACAATATCGAAAGATCTACGAACCTACAAGAGGAGCAGGAGAGCCCACCACTTCAACATACAATATAGTCGAAGAAATGAAAAAGGCTCCCGCTAAGGTAAGCCTATATGATGCCCTTCAACTCCTAGGTCAAGTTGACCTATTGCAGGAATCTCTCAAGTCTGCTCAAGACAAGGAAAGCAGGCCAACTCAGACCGTGTTTTCTCAGCCATTAACAACTTTGGCTACAGGTAAAAATAGGCCCCCACCATTTTACCTTTCCCTTCGGATGGAGGGGTGGGTCATACATAACTGCATGATCGACTCTGGCGCCATGACAACCATCATGCCCAAAGCAATCTACGAAATCATGGGTATGGAGTACACCCGCAATAGCCCTAGAGTACTGTAGTTAGATGGGACTCCAGTGAAGACAGTGGGGGTTATCAAGGATGTTCCCATCCAACTCCATAAAATACCACAAGTCACTATCATACAAGAAATCATGGTGGTTGATTTGGAGCCATACTTTAGTATGTGCCTCTCACGAGAATTCACGGCAAATATGGGAGGCTACCTCTCCCTCGACTACACCCACCTAGAGATCCCCTTCAAAGGAAGAAGATTCAAGCTCTTCAATGAGAAGCCTACTGGTTTTCACGTGGAGAAGCTTGAGGATGAAGAAAAGAGCTCAGTCTTTATCAACTTGATGGCGGAAGAAATACAAGTCAACTTGATGGAAGAAGCTCTCGGTGAACTCCAACTAGAGGATGACTTCTCCTTAACGGATTTCAATGCAGTTAATGGTACGGACTTAGGATGCTACACACTCACTAAGCCTGAGAAAGAAAAGCAAGCACACCCAGAAGCGCTCTCAACCTTAGACCAACTTTGGAAGTTGTACTTTGATGGTGCCCGATGTAAAAATGGTGCGGTGTGGGAATTGCTCTCATCTCCCCAACCGGTGAACAGAAGACTTACTCATATAGACTAGCTTGGAGCTGTATGAACAATGCAACTGAGTATGAGGCTTTGTGCCTCAGACTCAAGAAAGTTGAGAAGCTAGGCATCAAACAACTACAGATTTTTGGGGACTTCGAGCTAATCTGTAATCAAGTTACCAACAAGTGTGTCAGCAAGCAACACTACCTAAAGGCGTATCGCAACAAAGTGTGGGATTTGTTTGATTCCTTTAACATACTAAATGTCAAGTCCATTTCAAGAGAAAAGAACAAGCTGGTCGACATTCTAGCTTCCATCGACACCCGATTTTCAATAGCTGATGACATGATGCATAAACCAAAGATGGTAAGATTAATTTATCGACCTTCTATTCTCGATAAAAAACTCCATTGGTAGGTGTTCGACAATGATGAACAACTTGTTAACTTCTTGGTCAATGAAGCGTCAACCATCGAAGAGTGAGCTCTGAATGAAGAAGACCATGAAGGTTTGATTCAGTTGAAAAACAATCATATCCCAAAAGGCCTAATC
Source organism: Wollemia nobilis (assembly GCA_028583015.1). NCBI lineage: Eukaryota > Viridiplantae > Streptophyta > Pinopsida > Araucariales > Araucariaceae > Wollemia > Wollemia nobilis. Next base: position 1,357,207 of record JAQPPZ010001865.1, read on the forward strand.
ACGCTGGAGAGTCTCTTTGATAGGAATGATAGGCCTATCGACCATAAGATCAAGGTGGACCAGAAGGAGTTCATCAAATTGGAGTTAGAATCAGGGAAGGTCATCATGGTAGGGACTGACTACACCGTTGAAGAGCTTAAGCAAATCTGGATTCTATGTAAAGAATATCTCGACATCATTGCCTGGTGTTACCAAGACCTAAAGGGGTATGACAAGAGTATCATCCAACATACCATCGAGTTAGAAGAGGGTGTCAGACCCTTTAGATAGAAGTAGTGGCCCGTAAATCCAAAGGTCAAAACTCTAATGAGGGTCGAGTTGTTGAAGATGCTCGAAGCTAAGATCATATATCCGATTAAGCATTCTTCCTGGGTGGCTAACCTGGTTCCAGTGTGGAAGAAGAATGGTGATATCCGGTTGTGTATAGATTTCCAAAATCTGAATCAAGCATCGCTCAAAGATCACTACCCACTACCTCAGATTGATCAAATCCTTCACGTAGTGGTAGGGGCACAAAGGTTCTCCCTACTGGATGGGTTCTCAGGCTATAACCAGATATGGGTTAAAGATGAAGATCAACACAAGACCGCATTCACGACCAAGTGGGGCACTTTCGCCTATCAACGGATGCCCTTCGGCCTTTCCAATGCCGGAGCTACCTTTCAAAGGGTAATGGACCTCGCTTTTGGTGAATTACTCAATCATGTCATCGTAATTTATTTAGATGACATGACTATCTTCTCTCATAAAAGGGAAGAACATGACTCGCATTTATGACAAGTTTTTGAAAAATATCGAGAGTTTGGGGTCTCCATCAACCCCAAAAAGTCAATCTTTGCGGTGAAAGAAGGAAAGTTGCTCGGGCATCTTATCTCTGAAAAGGGATTAACAATTGATCTAGCTCGAGCAGAAGTGCTTCTCCGACTTTCACCTCCCACAAATAAGAAAGCCCTGTAGTCCTTTTTTGGATAGATAAACTTCATCAAGAAGTTCATCACCGATTTTTCCCAAGTGATAAAGCCAATGGCCCAACTCTTGAAAAAGGGCATCAAATTCAAGTGGACTGATGAAAGGAGGTAAGCTTTTCAGGAGATTAAAGAGTGGATTGCTCAAGATCCTATCCTTATCAACCCCGACTACTCACGAGATTTCATCTTGTACGCGGTCGGAGAGCCTGAGAGTTATGCCATTGTATTAACCCAAAAAGGTGAAGATGGAGATGAGCGTCCGATCATGTTTCTCAGCTATATCATTCAGCTTCATGAAGAGAAGTTCAATTTCATTGAGCGATAGGTACATGCGGTAATGAGGTCTCTCCAAAATTTTAGGCACTTCGTATCTCAAAGCAAAACAATAGTGTATGTCATACACCTCGACGTCCGAAGCTTCATCATCCAAGGTGAGTTGGGGAATAGAAGGGCGGGATGGGTTACTAAAATCCAAGAGTTTGATATTGAGATACGCCCTACCAAGTTAGTTCGAGGTAGAGCACTCTGTCAAGAGTTAGCCAAAAATGCTGTGGCCGAAGCTATGATTCCAGACTCAGATAGCCTAAATTTTGATAGCAACTTGGCTATCCCATCCACTAGCGATTCAGACTGGATAGAAGACCTGATCAGATATTTTGATACAGGCCGATGCCCCTCACGCTTCGATGCTTCACAAAGAAGAAGATTCCACCTACAAGCTAATAGGTATGTCCCGATGCCCAATGGGCTTTTTTATTAGAATATTGATGGAGTCCTTTTAAGATGCATTAAAGAGTTTGAAAAGGCTAAGATCCTGGAAGAGTTTCACTCTGGAGTTTTGGGAGGGCATTTTGTTGGTAGACCGATGGTGCTAAAAATCATCAAAGTAGGTTACTATTGGCCCACTCTCTTTTTGGATACCTTCAAAGCCAGCCAGTGTTGTGACAGTTGCTAGCGCTACTCAAGAAGGGTTAGGAATGCATCGCTTCCTCTTCACCCCATTCAGGTGGAAACTCCATTCCAATAGTGGGGTTTGGACTTCATCAGGATCATCAATCCCAATTCTTCTACCAGCCATAAATATATCTTGACTACTACGGACTACTTCACCAGATGGTCAGAAGCAATTTCGACCAAAGAGGTGAGCCAGGAAGTGGTCATCTCCTTCCTCGAAGGTCTGATCACTCGGTTCGAAATCTCGGAGTCCATCGTCTTGGACAATGGTTCTCCTTTCACTGGTGCAAAGATTTGTGAATTCATGGTCAGGTATGGAATCTATTTAAAAACTTCATCTAACTATTATCCGCAGGGAAATGGGTTAGCTGAATCCACGAACAAGAACCTGTTGTGAATTTTGAAGAAATCCTTGCAAAAAAATAAAAGAAGCTGGCACCTACTCTTGAATCAGTCCCTGTGGGCTGATCAAATTTCCATCAAGCGGTCTATCCAGACTTCACCTTATTCATTGGTGTATGGCAAAGATGTGGTCTTACCTACACACATCGAACTACCAACCTTACAACTTCTTAAATGGCTTGACATTGAAGGAGGCCATTTCAGTCCGATGGATGCAAGGCTAGCACAATTGGTGGAGTTAGAAGAAGAAAGAGAAAAGGCGTACGAAGTCTTCGCCAAGCATGCCGAAACCACCAAGAGCTGGTTCAACAAGAGAACTTCCGACCGAGATTTCAGCATTGGGGATTTAGTTTTGAAGTGGAACATGAAGAAATCGAAGCCGAGAAACCATGAAAAGTTTGATGCCTTTTGGGAGGGTCCATTCTGGGTCTCTAGCGTTCATCAGATAAATTCATTCACGCTGGAAGACATGGAAGGTACCGTGCTCCCGATTCTAGTAAATAGTTTTTTATTGAAAGTTTACTACCCACCAAGGCCCGACACTCTTCTCTAGTTGATCAGGTATTTCTCGTATGTAGTCCCTTTTGTTTGTATAGTAGGTTAGTGTTTTCTTTCCCTAAGCTTAGTTGAAAAATAGAAGGAAGGAGTTTCTTCAAGAATACCTTTACTGGGCCTTTGGCAGCCAGGATGAGGTAGGCCGAGAGGTTTTTCGGAGGTCTAAAGAGGCTTCTTCAAGAATGCCTTTGCTAGGCTTTTTACAGCCAGAATGAGGTCTTTAACAAAGAAATTGCACCCGATAGGCCAGGAGTTTTTTTTTCTGGGAATGATCTATAACATTCTATGGGAAATATTATTCTCGTTATTCTTTCAAAAAAAAAGGGGAAAGATTTCTTTGGAAATTTAGCTGTATTTCTTGAAATTTTAACTAAGGTTTAAGCTGTTTCTCCATTTTTGCTATTATTATTTTTCTTTGCATAAGCTATGTATTATTTGTACATATTAAATTCCCAATAGGAGCACTCCACATGGAGAGCGCTCCAAAGGTAAAGCGTTCCATAGGGGAGCGCTTTGCCTAAAGCCAGAGCGCTCCAAAGGCAAAGCGTTCCACAAGGGAGTGCTTTGCCCAAAGTCAGAGTGCTCCAAAGGCAAAGTGTTCCACAAGGGAGTGCTTCATCCAAAGTTGGAGTGCTCCATAAGGAGAGAGATCCAAAGGAAAAATGTTCCACAAGGGAGCGCTTTGCCCAAATTCAGAGCGCTCCAAAGGTAAAGTGTTCCACAAGGGAGCGCTTTACCCAAAGCTAGAGTGCTCCACATGGAGAGTGCTCCAAAGGCAAAGCATTCCACAAGGGAGCGCTTTACCCAAAGTCAGAGCACTCCAAAGGCAAAGCGTTCCATAAGGGAGCGCTTTGCCCAAAGTTGGAGCGCTCCACATGGAGAGTGCTCCAAAGGCAAAGCGTTCCACAAGGGAGCGCTTTGCCCAAAGCCAGTGCTCCACAAGGAGAGCGCTCCAAAGGCAAAGCATTCCACAAGGGAGTGCTTTGCCCAAATCCAAAGCACTCCAAAGGCAAAGTGTTCCACAAGGGAGCGCTTTGCCCAAAAGAAGAAATAAATAAATAAATGTTGGGGGGCGCTTCATTGGGAGTCGCTCCCATTTTTTAACCATTTTTAAATTTTTTCCTTAGTATAATCTTATTTCCTCGTTGTCCTGTCCTTTTAATGTTTTAAATTTTGGTTGTCTGCTCTGATTTTGCCAAGTGTTCGAGAGGATTTTGGGCATCATGAAAGGTCATTTTCAAAGCCCTAGGTTGGCATGAGTTTTAAAAGAGAAGGGACCATACGCTTCATCAAATCAAAACATTCCTAAACCTTCGTCATCCAAAATTGACCTTTTTTTCAAATCTACGGACACCCATCCTAGCTAATGATAGTGTACCTCATGGAAACGTCCTTGTTCGCCGCCATTATTTAGTTTTAAAAAAAAAATCCACCTGCATGAAGAAGCTTGAAAATGATTGATTGCATGCACGTTCACATTAGCATTAATTAGGGGTGGCCTACATTAAAGGAGATGGTTTGAGGTGGTGGCATTATAAAACTCAGTATATTCAGGCAGTTTCAAGCTCATTTCCAAATATTTTCACTATTACACCACACAAACCAGAGAGCCTTCTAAAGCACTCAGCCACCATGGGTAAGAAAGGAAAGAAAATGGCGGAGGAGGCAGTAATTGAAGAAGCACCAAAGGATAAAAGGCATAGGAAAATGGTCCCAAGATATAGAAAACCAAAAAATGAAGCTGCATCAACGGAACCATCAGATTCGAAAAAGCTCCGAAAGAAGAAGAAAAAGAAAAACATTGAAGAGTTGGTGCCTTGGCAACACCCTTTCCTCCGCTACAGAGACTGCCTGGTGACAAGCAAAGATATAGAGCAACTCCATCGAGATGTTGGGGAAGCATACAGAAAGGCCCCAGTTGAAAAACCATTGGCCATTGTACTCTACTCACATTTGTATTTTTACATGTGCACTCATGTTCATGCCTGTCCTGAGTTCATTCACGCAGTGGCCAGGTTTTATGATCCTTCGACACGGACGGTTTGAAATGCTCAAGGAGCTCCACTGTTTGCAATTACCACTGAATCTATCTGGGAAGCATTCACCAGAGGAGAAAAGTATCCTTTCGGGGTTGTTCCACAAAGGTTGTACACCAATGAAGAGGCTACCAGATATCAACCTACGTCCTGGATGAAAGATTTCATGTCGAGCCAGTTGAAGGATACAGTGGTAACTGGTAACCTGCCTACACTCCCAAGGCATCTGGTTGAATTCTCACAACCTGAGATTTACTCTATCCTAGCATGGGTGATAGGATTGGTGACTGATCAGTGGGTCACCGACTGGTAGGTTGTCATGGTGCAGGCCATTTTAGACAACCAAGATTATTTTCCTTCCAAGGCTAGGCCAGGTTCTAGTCTAGTTTATTATGACTGGGCCGAATTCATCGCACGACAACTGCATGCCTCTTTGGATTTTCTCCATGATGATCAGAGCCACCAGTTCAGACTCTCTTCCATAATGGTGTGGTTATTTTTCTAGAACCAACACGAGAAGTTTGGCTTCGTCCAAAAGCAACAGACAAATAGTGAAGGAAAGCCATTGCCAGTTTATCTTTGGACAAAAAATTTACTGTAAGTAATTCATATTACGTTTTCAATCAAATTTTTTTGGGTCCAGCATTAAGTTTAATCTATGGCCAGTATGAGCGTTTCTTGGCAGAATTGAGGAAACAATTGGTTGAGCAGTGTTTGGGAGATACTTTCTTTCTTATGCAAGGTTACGTCATTAGAATATACATGTTTTATGAAAAACCTTTTCTTTTTTCCGTTTTACACCACTCTGTTCCTTTTTGCTTTGGAGGTAGCACACCAGTTGGACCACACGAATGAAGAGTTTGGAAAGGGTCATGGGAGAAAAGTCATAATCTCCACCCCTTTCAAGTTTGGAGGAGTCAAGATAGCTGAGTGCGGTCAAAATGCAATTATAACCGTAACGCTTTCCCAACTCAGATTGATTGAGCTTCCCCATCAGTGGAAATGGGACCCACTAGGGATAATACAAAAAAATATTAAGGTACAAGCTTTTCACAACTATCCTCGATTTGATATGGAAAACCAGTGCAATAACCCACTTGGCTTGGAGCTTGAATGGCATGTGGATGAGATGGAATCGTTGCCACCTTGGTTAGATTTTTATACTATGGAGTTTGAGTACAACCCCATAGTAAACCAAGAGTAGAAGCTGACCAGATCCATCATAGCTAGCATAAAGGTTAGGTACCCAAAATGGTCAGACCATAAAATATAGCAATGGTGGATCATGAGGGTGCACCAGGGTAAACCCACAACTAATAAGCTGGCAATTGATGACCAGTTCTCAGTTGCTTATGATGACAACTTTGGTGTTTTCCAACCATTTTCCTTCGTTGCTTTTGTGCCCAAAGCAGGGTGCCACCCTGATGAGGTGGATGACTTGGCTCACCCATGATATAACCTTCTAAGCAAGGGCAAAGCTATCATGGGTGCTCCTCCCTCTGCTGAGCAGGTGCCTAAAAAGAAGAGCACTCCATCAAAAAGAAAAACTAAAATGCCTCTTCTACAACAAATCACGAAGAAGCCACGAACTGGGGCCCAAAAACCTTTTGGAATAGTGGTGCATCCAAGCGCTCCAGCCCCTCCAAACCCTAACAAAGTAGTTGTGATAGAAGTGACTGTGGTTGTAGAGGTAGATCAACAAAATACTCTAGCCTCAAACTTATGGCTGCTTAAGAGGATCCAGGGAATGAGTTAGCTAAGATATTTGTATAAGAAGAAGTTGTGCTCGAAGTATCTGTAGCTAAGGAGGTGTCTATAGCTGAATAAGTAGCTACAACTAAACAGATCGAATAATCACCTGTGACTAAACAACTCGAAGCACCTATGGAAAAAAATATCTAAGAAGCAACGGTCATGGAGTAGATTGAAGAATAGAAGGTTGAAACTAAAGCACCTATTCAAGGAATGCCTGTGGAAAAATAGATTGAAGAACAAAGCGTGGTGGATGAGGAAAAGGCTGTTATTCAAGAGCCACCAGGTGATAAGAAAGCAAACGAGGACAACCCCGATGCTCTAGACAAGGAAGAAGGAGGAACCCAAGCACTAGCAGAATCTTTCATGGCTCCTTCCTCCATGGGGCTCGAAGGTATGTTCTCATCCTCTTCTCTCATTTTTTCCTCAGCCTTGTGTTCTGTGTCTCTGTTTCAAACCTGTTCAAACCCTAACGTAACCATGATGATGCAAGTATCTGTAGCCTCTACAACAATAGTTTCAATAGTCTCATCAACTCCCAATGTATCTCTTTCGGTGGTCCCCGCATTGAGCTCATCACCTACTCTCAAGCCAAGTTAGCTTAGTGTTTCATTTTCCTAGCCATCTTTAACATCATCTGCCACTTTACCTATAGCTACATCTTCCCCTTTCCTATCCTATACAGGCACTTCTAATCCTTTCTCAGCTACAACCAATTCTTCCCCTTGGTTTTCAAAAAAATCCACCTGCATATTTGGCACTTCTGAATCAGGTGCTTCCTCAACTCCTTCCACTCCCATCGTATCTTTTGATTCATCCACATTCATAACACCTAAGCCCACTATTTCGGTAGTGCAAACTCAAACTCCTCTGAGGGTTAGTGCAATCACTTCCCTCTCAACTTCTCCTACACTATCAGGCTTGCATTATGATCTCCCTTTCTTTCCATCCATGCCTATCCTTGGATTGGGAATCTTGGAGCCCTCAGAAGTGGAGCTAGATATGACACAGTAGTTAGATATGGCTAAAAGTGTTTGTAAGGCAAAGAAAAATCCTATGCAATGGCTTAGAGATCAAAAAAGGAGAGATGCTTTAGCTTTGGAAGATGTGCACAAAGATTACATCCTAGATCCTGAGTCTATGGAGCTACATACTATTGAGAAGATACCATTGGTAAACAAGCCTTTGGGAGAAATGACCCCAACTGACTATACTCACAGGAATACAAGTTTCAATGTAGCTAATATGAATACCCAAGAAAAAATGGAGGAGGTTCAAGTTGGCGTTGGCTCAATCTATGCACATGGAGAACATTACAGATCCTGATTTTTTAAAGCCTAGTCCGAGGTTGATCAGCTTCAGGAAGAATTGGCAATGGCAAGGAGGAAGAACGAAGAGCTAGAACGAGAGTATCAGGGCCAGGTCCAAAAGCTTACTTCCAGAGTTGAAGAGCTAGAATGAGAGCATCAAGGCCAGATTCAAAAGCTTAATTCTAGAGTTGAAGAGCTAGAGAAGGAAGTACAAAGACTTGATGCAGATAATGTTGACCTTGAGGTGGAAAACGCTCACCATACCCGATAGGTAGCAGAAACAAATCAGATAAATCATCAGCTCACAGTTTGGATTAAGGAGCTGGAATCCAAACAAGCACTTGAGGCACAACCACCTGGCTTGCCTTCTAGGGAGCGCTTGCAAGAGATGCGCTTGTACTTCTTGAGAGATTTTCCTCAAAGAGCTGCAAAAGGAATCAAAGCTCTCCAATTTTATAAGGAAGCACATGATGCTATTCTTGTTGGGAGCCCAATTCTAGAGTTAGCCCAGGCAGATGTTAATTGCTGGCTAGACTTGGCTATCCAGCTTAGGAAAATAGAAGATGTACCTATTCACTTTGAGCCCATGAGTGATCTGGCCTGATCATGGGCTAATGCTAAGACTACCTTGTAGTATTATTACACAAAAGTTGAGCTGGCCAAAAAATCTTGTTCAGCTTCAGACGCCCTTTTGCAAGAGCATCAAATTGCATTGTGGTACTTGGATGCTCTCATCGACATTAAGGTTTTGGGTTTCATAGATCCAGAGCATCCTCCTCTATCAATAGAAGAGTTGGAGCCCATGTGGGCTGAATTTGTTAACAATCCTACTGATGTAGACACCTTGAATGCCTCTAGCTCAGATGCACAAATCATTATGCTCATGACCAAGTATTCTCAGATTGAATCATGTTTAAAATAATTTGATAGGATGATGGTGTTTTTTGATCTGGAGCGAATCAACGCTTACCGTTGTCTTATTTTTGAGCTTCAAAAGCACCCCCCATATTCTTATGATCATTGGGATGATGCCTCGGCTATATATAAGCATGTTTTTAACAAGTCATTGGACCAGTTTCTTCCTAAGCGCCCCTCGCCCAATGAAGAAGGTGAGACAGAAAGTGAATCTGGTACAGAAGATGAAGATTCAGATGAACAAGAAGAAGAAACAGATGAAGAGTCTGAGGACAGTGAACAACAGGAAGATGGAGAGCCCAATGGAAGTGACAAGGAATAGAAATATAGAGAGCCCAGTGGAAGCGACAAGGAACAGGAAGATAGAGAGCCCAGTGAAGACGACACAAAAGAAGAAGACCAAGAGAAGAAAGATGACTCTGTTGCCCAAGGATAAAGGCCTGGGGTCTTTGCATTGAGATAGGCTCAATACCCCGCGAGCCGCCAGATGTGTTGTCAGTTTTGACACACCTTGTAAAATGCATAATAGATACGGTTTTGAAAGCACTCATTGTAAAACTCCTTTTTTCCATAAAAAATGGTTAAGGTGTTGTTGTTCTAAAGCTTTCCCTCATAAAACTCTGGATGAACTGTTACAGGTTTTTCTAAGCTTTTCTATACTTTTCTAGCTTTCTTGTACTTTTCTTATGTTTTAGTTTTTTTGTACTTCTCTGAAGTTTTTAGCTTGGTATGTTGCATGCAAAATTGTATATGTTTTAGCATGGGCAATCAAATGTTAAGTTGTCACTTCCAGCTCTTCTATTTAAGATATTTTTCCTTCCTTAGCTAGAGGATTATTTGCAAAATAGTTAAGAGACTAAGGTGGTGAAATGGATGAAATTGCTAAGTAAAGATGAAATCTAAGCTTATCCAAAGGGAAATCCTCTCAAAATAACTCCAAATGTCTAAGAATTTTGCTAAAAACAAAAAGCGCTCCACTTGGGAATGATTTACTAAAAAGTGCTCCATAAGGGAGCGCTTTGCTAAAAGCAGGTTTCGCCAAACTTCTCTCAGGAAGGTCCACACAACCAAGTGGATAAGGTAGTTTGAAAAAGGCTAACTATCAATCAAATCAACACTTGGTCCAAAAAAGCTACTCCTTGGAATATTAAAAGGGTAAAGTCAGTAGGTTGGAGAAAAGTGCTCCATAAGGGAGTGCTTTACTGAAAAGCACTCCACTTGGGAGTGCTTTGATCAAAGGTCCTCTCCAAGAGCTTTATCAAAAGATAAGCTAAAATGCCATTAATAGATTTCCTAAAGCAGCTAAGTACAAATGTAATCAGCACTTAAGAGACAATTCCCCCTTTAGAAGTTTCTAACTGACCAAGCCTTTGCTTTGTTAGAAAGCGCTCCACTAGGGAGTGCTTTCATAAAAGGATGCTTTACAAGATATACAATGAACACCTAAGTGAGTGAGGTTGGTAAAATGGCTAAGGCTGAGTGAAATATACACTTTGATAAAAGGCTAAGTGAGTGAGGTTGATAAAATGGCTAAGTCTGAGTGAAATCTACACTTTGATAAAAGGCTAAGTGAGTGAGGTTGATAAAATGGCTAAGTCTGAGTGAAATATACACTTTTCTAGAAGTACTTCTCCTATAGGTCTTCAAAGCACTAAATCTTCACTTTGTTTAGAAAGCGCTCCACTTGGGAGCGCTTTGAAAGCACTCCACTTGGGAGCTTAAAAGCGCTCCACAAGGGAGCGCTTTGTCTAAAAGGGCCAGGGGCATCTTGTTAGAAGGAGCTAACAAACTAAAGGAGAGGTCCACAGTGCATCCTCTGTTTCATCGCTTTGAAGCTGTCATTGAGACCATTTGATCGATGATCGTCATCAAAAACTTCTAACTTCAATGTCAAGTTATCTGTAATTTTGGCCTGACTATTCCAAGTCTTTGCTAGAACCTTATGCTTTTAATGCTAAATTATCAGTAAGGATAAGGTAGACTATTTTTGGCTATCACCGGAATTAGATCAGCCCATCATGAAAGTGGTTGAGCATTAATGTTTCAAGCGATAACTTTCTCCTATATAAACCGCTCCTTTGTAACACTGCATGGATAACTTCTGCTAGAAAAGCAGCTGTGTACTTGAAATCTACTCCCAAAATAAAGGCTTCTGGCTCTAGTTTGAGTTCTCAATCTCTGTGTATGACTTCTATTCTATGATTTCTATTAAGTTAGTATCTTTGTCATTCAGTTTAATTCTGCTTTCTAGATTTTGTTGTTGATAGAATACTAGTCCCTGGAATACTTGCTGGAGTTTACATAGTTCTGAGGATTTTATACTGGTTTCTGTTAAAATTCATTGCTTTGATTGTTGTTGGTTCAAGTATCTAAGTTGTCTATCGTGCTTTCGGTCCATCACCCTGAATTTCTGGCCTTTGGCCATTTCCCATTCCTTTTTGTAATTTCCCATCTCTTTTAGTATTCTTTCTATCCCTTATCTCCAAACCCCCATTTTTATTTTTGGAACCAGCCCTACTGGAGATTTCCATGGAGGACATTCCTTTCCTTCGGGCATTCAATGCTTGGCAACGGGCCTAGGGCGCTGTAGACTTAGAAAACCTGTATCTAGTCCGGTTCGATTGCCAACAATACCATAGAGTCACAAATATTATACTCGTAAACCAATCAATGAATTTCGATATAGTAGGTATTTAACCTTCTAAAACAAGTCCTCTCTTTAGATAGAGATCATTTAAAGCAGGTTCTAGTATTAACATATTTTTTCTGTAAGGGTCTTAACCTTTAAAATACCAACCCCTTTCAAAATAGAGAGGGGCACTCCCTTGTTGGAATAGAGGGCAACAAAGGGAGGGACCTTTATAAAAAACTCTGGCTCTTTAAAACTTTTAAAAGTATCCCTATTTAAAAATCAGTCAAGTTGTTTATTTGCATTAACAACTAAAATACAATTATAGATAGAGAGTATCCAAGGTAATTGAGTGCATGCTATCTCCCTCATTTTGAGATACAAGGTTGAGTGCTAGCTTCCTTTAAGTACCCTAAGTTTATAAGCATCTCAAATGGGGCAAAACTTAAGATCTCCTCTTCCCAAATTTAATTTAAAGGACCTTGCCTTGTCATCAAAATCCCTCCTTATTACAAAAGAGAGAGGTTATTGGGGTCAAAAATGATCCTTGTGCCCTAGGTGCCCTAACCCCTTGTGGTTGTGGTTCACTATTTATCTCTTTGAGCAAGTGCATTTGATGCCTTTCACCTCGTGCAAGACACCAATATTGGAAAGTCTAGGGGAGCATGGGATGTGGCTCCTCTGAATGACCTTTAGGATTTTTTCCCAAGGTTGAATCTTTGTTGAATGTGATCTTCAATGCTCATCTCTCCTTCCTATCCTAGCCTAATCTATTGGGTTTATCTCTAGGAAAATGGGAATGAATAAACTTGAGAAATAACTTGGCAAGTAAAGTGTAGAAAATAAAGCCTACCTATAGGTGGAAATACATCAAAGATCTAATAAAACCCTTTCCTCCATGGTGGGTTTAAGTGAGTACATGTAAATTAATTTATAAAGCACAAGGAATATAGGTCCCCCAAATCAAGCAATAAAACAAAACACCCACACCAAAACCAGGATAGAAATTTTATAAATAGTTATGATTTCCATTAGCATAAGGTTCGAGTTATATAGATGTAGAGGAAAAAGGTTTGAAAACTAATCAATCAACAAGCAAGGCTTGATCTAGGCCGAGACACAAGATGAAATGAAGGAAAAAACCCTTAAAAAAATGAATGACTGTCAATGATCACAAAGAGAAGAAGAATACATATTTATAAGAATAAATTGGGAACTTTCCCCTCAAAATCATGTAGGAATTTAAAATTGAGTTAAATTTTTTTCCTAGGCTAGTCAACATTAGTAATGAATGATCTAGAGGCCTTAGATATTTGTAGTTGTAAATGTTTTTGGTGCTAGAGATATTCATTATTGGACCTCTATGATTGTTTGTCAGTAATCCCTTGGGTTCTATGTTGCCCCTTGGGATATCCTTCCTATTGCTACTTTTAATGCTTCGATTGTTGCCTGAGGAACTATGTTTGATAATGGGATGTAAGGACCAGGACTAGATCACCATCCCTTCCCTCACATCTATTTGCTCGAGGTCAGTCTAGTGGATTTGGTGGTTGGCTTGACCACTTTCATATTTCATCAATGGATCCCTATGATGAATATTTCCTTCAATGCACTCTTTAGGGATGATTGTTACCATACTCTAAGCTATCTTACATCTAGATATTCCTCTTACACCATGTATCATGAGAAAACATATGGGGAGGCAACAAACCTGAAGGGTTAGGGATAAATTTACAACTAAAGGTCTTTTGTATTCTATTTTTTCTTGATGTTCTTGTATTAAGCCCTCCTTGAGAGAAGGGAAAGGCTTGCCCAATTGCCTCTCCACTCGACTCCATCAGACCCTCCTCACTCTTGGCTAAGTATAGGGTCTTAGTCCTTTGGATTTACTAGTGGAATCAATTTGGAATAACAATAGGGACTAAGGAACCTCCTCAATCAGAGGAAGGGGTTAGCTTTGTGGTCCTCACTATTTATAGAAGAAGAAAGAGCGTGAACATTGGTCGAAGTAAGGCCCTGATAAAGGTGGTTCTCCTTTTTCCATAACTAGAATGGCTTGGGGATTCCAAGTATTATTAGGACTTGATTTAGCTACCATAAAAAAGGCTAGTGTGAAGAACACAAGCTTAAAATGAGAGGGGGGGTTGACAGTATAAGACCAACTTTTACTTTTATTTCTCAAAAAATATTATCCAATATATCAATGGCAATATCAATAGCAGTAATAAAAGTAATGCAAAAATCATCACACACAATAAAGATACCAATTTAACGTGGTTCACCCAATGTGGGCTACTCCACGAAAAAAATATTTCACTAAAATTTTCTCAACAAATATCTTGGGAATCCTTCCCTATTACAATGTTTATGGACCTTTGTCCAAAGGATACACCAATATCCTAATAAAGTTTGTGTAAACCAATACATAGGAGAACTCTTTCCCATTTACTAGTTCGTGGATCTCTATCCACAGGAGAACTCTTTCTCCTCTACTCTGGTTGGTGATCTTCTAGAAGACTACTACCTCCACTACACTGGATTGTGGATATCTCTCTACATAAGATCTCTGTCCTCACTTAGAATACCTGTGTCCTCACTAACCTAGCTAATGGATCTCCATCCACTGGATACTACTGTACTCTGCTCTATCACCTCCAAAGCTTACTCTCAGCTCTGCTCAATATATGTCTCAAATTTACACTAAAAACTATCCTCGATCTAGGATAAATATTCTCACAAGTTTATATCTAGTCTGGCACACATCTGCCCTCAAATATTCAACAAAATCTATCCGTAACACAAAGCTTGATTCAATCACAAATCAAATCTGCTTAGATTTATCTCAAACCTTACCACAAAGCTTGAACAAATCAATCAATAAAATTTTCTCTCAAGTCTTATCAAAGACTTGTATCAAATCTATCCATAAGTCCTCTCAAGAACTTGCTCAATTTGCTCTCAAGTATTCACTAAGACTTACCTCAAATATTTCCAACAAGTCTTCACCAAGACTTGTCTCAAATCTGTCCAACAAGTCTTCACCAAGACTTACCTTAAATATACTCTACAAGTCTTCACCAAGACTTACCTCAAATATGCTCAACAAGTCTTCACCAAGACTTACCTCAAATATGCTCAACAAGTCCTCACCAAGACTTACCTCAAATATGCTCAACAAGTCCTCACTAAGACTTATCTCAAATTTGCTCTACAAGTCTTCACCAAGACATACCTCAAATCTGCTCTATAAGTCTTCACTAAGAATTGCATTAAATCTACTCTAAAAGTCTTCACCAATACTTACCTCAAATCTGCTCAACAAGCTTTCAAAAAAGCTTACTTAACTCTGTCCTTAAGTCCCCTCTAGGACTTACTCAAATCTACTCAATAAGATTTCATAAAAGCTTGCTTAACTCTGTCCTTAAGTCCCCTCTAGGACTTACTCAAATATTCTCAACAAGATTTCTCATAAGCTTGCTTAACTTTGTTCTTAAGTCCCCTCTAGGAGTTACTCAAATATGCTCACAAGATTTCACAAAAGCTTGCTCAAACAAATATAAAACTTGCATACAAAACTCAACTTAATCTATTTCAGAAAACCTCTTCAACACACAAATAAGTTTTACTCAGAATCTTGTTTAACCACAAAAACATATAGATAATGATAAGATATTCAATATGTTTCACACTTACAAATCACTCTATCACTTTCAAATCAATTTAGAATAAAGAATATTTGTTTCACAAAACTTGAACTAGCACTCCAATGATTTCAATAATGCTCAACCAACTTCATTCAACCATTCACTCAATGAAACACAAATTGCTTAGAAACCCTACCCAAGTGTTTCACTATACTTTCAACAACTCACACTATGGATCTCAAACCTGTTGGAAATTTTGAGTAGTTGTGTTGTCATTGATGTCAAGAGTCAGTTTCAGTGATCAATGTAAGGTTTTGAAAAAAGGAGGGTTAAAATATTCATATTTTAAGCCCAAGAGATTTGGTTTAAAAACATCAAATGATTGGTCAAAAGGTTGGTTAAATACCTTGAAGGAAGGAGATACCTAGGCCTAAAGGAAATAATATTATAATATTAAAGGTGGTAAGAGAAGGTCTAAGGGTGAAAGAAGAAAATACCTAGGTCCAAAGGAAATAATATTATAATATTTATTATTATAATATTAAAGGTTTAAAAATAAAGCCTAAGGTCATTTATAAATTATTTATAATATTTATATTATAAATTAATTTATAAATTTTTTTATTAAACCCTAAGTTAGGGTTGGGCGCAAATTCATTTTAATATTTCTTCCCCTCGCCGACGTTCAAAGGAAATTGGCATATGGTATAAATACCATAAGACTTGCCACATTAATGCAAGTCTTCGAATATAATGCATGTGCGAATATTGGCTATTGTGTGGAATGTGAAATTCGTGAGCGCATAAGACAAAAGTTTTTAATTTTCTAAAATGCGGTAGGAAATGCAGTGATAAATCGATGAAGACCTAAAGCTTTATCACCAACCAACTGGTTGGGCTAGTGGCAAGTTGTCATTGTGTAAGGCACAGGGTGAGCGGAGGTTTTGCATTCAAGTCCCTATGGAAGAAGAAAGGACAAGTTTTTTTGTGTTTTCGGTTTAAGCGCCAAAAAAAGGGATAAAGCGCACAAGGAATTTTTAGGACTCAAGTGAGCGCCTAGCTCACACGGTAGCTAGGCCACGACTAGGGCACTGGCGACAGTGCGATAGGAGATCGAATCCCATCGAGGATCACACACAAAGGTACTTTAATTTTTAATTTTTATATTGTGCGCGTGGTCTAAGGTTGTATAGTGAGCGCCTTGGGAGATATAAGGTGATTAAGGTATATTTTATTTTTACCTTAGTTAAAGGTTGTGAATGATTTAATTTTGGTTTAAAAAGTGAATTGCATTATTTTTGGATAGTGATGTTAATTATTTTGAAATGCAATTTTTGAGTAGGGAGATATAAGTAAGCATTTTTTATTATCCTATGCATTAAATTTCTGAAGGAGGTTATAGTGAAAGTGATTAATTGAAATATTTTTTAATCATACTTTGAGAATTTTGGAGATTAGAAGGTGTACTAGAGATTTGATATTTTTTGTATGGTGAAATAATTATCGGGAAGAATATTTGTGTGGAGATTTTGAGATAGGTTGTTTCTACCTAACCTTGAAGTTGGAAAAGAGGATTTGATTATGATTGAGATAGGTTTTGAAGAAATATCTCCATAAAAACAAAAGGTATGGGCACATATTTCTTATGAGAGAAATGTTGTGAAATACAAATTTGGAGTGAAAAAAATTGTTTGATAAGCATTGTTGGAAATGTTTGAGTGAGCCTTCATGTGCATGAACTAGGGTTTGTGAAAGAACATGAGTATCATTGTTATGTGAGATTGAGAACTATCTTGAACTAGGGTTTGTGAAGGAACATGAGTATCATTGTTATGTGAGATTGAGAACTATCTTGAACTAGGGTTTGTAAAAGAACATGAGTATCACTGTTATGTGAGATTGAGAACTATATTGAGCTAGGGTTGTTGAAAGAACATGAGTATCATTATTATTTGACATTGAAATCATATTGAGTCAAAGTTTGAGTTCCATAGTGTGAGTGGTTGGAATTATAGTGAAACACTTGATTAGGGTTGTAAGCAAGTTGTGTTTCATTGAGTGGATGTTGAGTGAAGCTGGTTGAGCATCATTGATTGAAAGCTTTGGAGTGATAGTTTAAGTTTTATAAAATAAATTATATCTTATTTCTAAATTGATTTGAAAGTGAGTTTGAAAGTGATAGAGTTATTTGTGAGTGTGAAACATATTGAGTCTCTTACCATTCTCTATATGTTTCTATGATTAAATAAGATTCTGAGTGAAACTTGTTTGTGTGATTGAAGAGATTTTTTGAAAGAGATTAAGTTGAGTTTTATATGCAAGTATTGCAGTTGTTTGAGTAAGTTCTAGGGAGGACTTGTTGAGCATATTTGAGGTATGCATTGGTGAAGACTTGTTGAGTAGATTGGACAAGTTCTAGGGACGACTTGTTGAGCAGATTTGAGGTAAGTCTTAGTGAGGACTTGTTGAATAGATTTGAGGTAAGTCTTAGTGAAGACTTGTTGAGAAGATTGGACAAGTTCTAGGGAGGAATTTTTGACCATATATGAGCAAGTCTTAGTGAAGACTTGTTGAGCAGATTGGACAAGTTTTTTAGAGGACTTGTGGATAAATTTGAGGTAAGTCTTAGTGAAGACTTGAGAGCACATTGAGCAAGTTCTTGAGAGGACTTATGGACAGATTTGAGGTAAGTATTTGAGAAGACTTGAGAGCATAATTGATTGATTGATTTGTTCAAGCTTTGTGGTAAGGCTTGAGGCAGATCTGAGAAGAGTTGATTTGTGATTGGATCAAGCTTTGTGTTAAGGCTTGAGAAAAAAATTGAGAATAGAGTATGGTACATATTTATGGATAGATTTGTGCCATATCAAATATAGAGTTTGGTATAGATTTAAGGGTATATTTGTGCCAGACCAGACATACTTGTGACCAAATTTGTGCTAGACCGAGGACAGTGTTTAGTGCATATTTGAGATAGATATTGTGTAGAGCTGAGAGTAAGCTTTGAAGGTGATAGAGGAGAGGATAGTAGTCTCTAGTGGATAGATATCCATTAGCCAAGGTGGTGAGGATAGATGTATTATGAGTTAGGACATAAGGATTTAGTGGAAAGAGATCCACAAGCCAATGTAGTGGAGGTAGTAGTCTTCTAGAAGATCACCAGCTAGATAAGAGGAGAAGGAGTTCTATTGTGGATAGAGATCCACGAACCAGTAGAGGGGAAGCGGTTCTACTATGCATAGAGATCCACAAACCAGCATAGGGGAAAGAGTTCTCCTGAGGATCGAGATCCATAAAATTAATTAGGGTATTGGTGTCTCCTTTGGAAAGAGGTCCATAAGAATTGTAATAGGGAAGGATTACCAAGATATTTGTTGAGAAAATTTTAGTAAAATATTTTCTCCATGGAGTAGCCCACATTGGGTGAAACACGTTAAATTGGTGTCTCTATTGTGTGATGATTTATGCATTGATTTGATTACTGCTGTTGATATTGCCATTGATATATTGGATGATATTTTTTGAGAAAGAAAATTAAAAGTTGTTCTTATATTGTTCACCCCCCTCTCAGTATAAGCTTGTGTTCTTCAAAACCTTGACTCAAGAAGATTCCAATGTCACATAACAATGATACTCATGTTATTTCACAAATCCTAGCTCAATATAGTTTTCAATATCATATAACAATGATACTCACGTTATTTCACAACCCCTAGCTCAAGATAGTTCTCAATCTCACATAAAAATGATACTCATGTTCTTTCACAACCCTAAATCATGCACATGAAAACTCACTCAAAAATTTCCAACAATGCTTATCAATCAATCCTTTTCACTCCATATTTGCATTTCACAAAATTCAGTCAAACAATATTTCACTCATAAGGAAGATGTTCCCATACCTTTTGTTTTGATGGAGAAATATCTTCAAAACCTGTCTTAATCACAATCAAATTCTCTTTACCAATTTCAAGGTTAGATAGCAACAGTCTAACTCAAAATCTCCACACAAATATTTTCCTCAATAATTATTTCACCATACAAAATATCAAGTCTCAAGTACACCTTATTATCTCCAAAATTTTCAAAACAATATCCAATACATAAAAAATCAAATTCCTTTGTTAACACCTTATAAACTCCAAGCTTCACAAAATAATATTCAATACATAAAAAATCAAATTCCTTTGTTAACACCTTATAAACTCCAATATTTATTTATATTTCTAATCAAAAATAAAATATTTTAACCAACCTTATGACTCCCCATTTATTCCACCTTTGAAAAATAATCACGTGGCCTCTATGTAATTTGTGCCTCCCAAAAACCTTGGCAGAAGTTAAAATCAAAGCTCTTACCTTATTAATGCTGGCCCAACTTCAACAAAAATTATTACACCCTTTATGACTGCACCCAAACTCAAACCCATGACCAACCACTGCTACAATGCCTTAGCCCAAGGCTAAGATTTCATTGGGCTACATGCCCATACAAAACTCAAAGCGCACGAGCTACCCTTTATGCCTTACCTTATACGATTTTTAGAAAACAATCAAAACTTTGTTGTGTGCCAAAACAAAGGGGACGGGAATTAAACCCTCAAATTTCCCTACGCAAACATCTTAACCAACCTCCGACCACTATCTACGCTACCCAGTGCTTTGGGATCGATTTGGTGCTTCACACGGATTTAATGCAAAGTCTGCCCCCTCAAACTTTAAAACACGTGAATCCTCTCCTTCCTTCTTAATGCAACTCATGATTAATTTATTCTCTTAGGCATACAAATTAGCATTGGATGTTTAAATGAAAATAATTTCCCCCTTTTTATGCATTGTTCTTTGCACTCCAATACGTCAGCTTATGCGATTCAAATTTTAAATTTAAACCTTTGGCGCCTTGTGATTTATTAAAATTAAAAATTTAACCATAGGTTAACATATTTTAATTTAAATAAATTAAATAATAACCTTTAAAATCTGCTCAATGGGTCTTTTCAAGGATTTATTTTGTAATGATTCCTTGGACCTCGTTTTTCTTCACCTCATCCTTTTGCCCGAAATATTGTAATATTAAATATTATAATATTATTATTTATTTTTAAACCTGCTTCTCCTTCCTTGGGTATTCAACATTTTTAGGCCTCTTTAGGCATATAATATTTAAAATAAATATTATATCCTTTTTCCTTTAACCACTTCCTTGCCTTTTATAAAAACAACCTTATGACATTAATGACGATGAAAATGGACATCAAACTTCTTGACATCAATGACAACAAAACTTGCTCAAATTTCCAACATAGTGAACTTCCATTTGATTTTGGTTTGGTAGTTGGAAAAGGGTTTATCACGAAGTAAGCTTTAGGTACATCATCAATTGACAATGATTGTTCTTCCTTGGTTGCATTTTAGATGGTCTTCTAGCTTTAGTTACTTCATAAGTAGTACGGGGATTGGGCCCTTTTATTTCAACTTTAGGTAGGTGCTCTGACAAAAATTACCTTTAGAGGAAATAATTTCCCATTGTAGTGAATTTTCATTATAGTTTTGGTGGCTCAAAGGGGAACTTCTACAAGCAAGATTTAAGGAAATAAGAAAAACGTGCCTTCTCCATTGGAAATAGAGTCAAAAAAGGGAAAATCGTGAAGCTTCTGCAATAAGGATATATGTTTGAAGAAGAAGGATGTTGGAAGTAGCTTCACATAGTACTTTATGGATTCTTGGAGTGAGATGCACCTTTAATTTATAGGCTATACTACCTAGACAGTTCTTGAGGCTCATTCTCATCCTCTTGATCAAATTATGATAGACGACTATGCGAAGACTCATTCCCTCATGCCTAGGATTTGGGGATGTCATCATCTCTTATGTTTTATTTCACGTGGGTATGATAGTTGTCCTTTATCTAATAAAAATGTATCTCCACTAATCTTGAGGGGTTTTTATACATACCTTCAGAAACCTCATCCTTTGGGATCATATGGATTCAATTCTCCTACTGCAAATCCAAGCTCACTCATGTACTACATTGATTAGGTAGGTTTAAAATAAAAATATTATGAACATATAATATATTTATTTATGTATAAAGACCTGTTGGGTTGGTGAGTGATATATTATACCAAAAATTCATCCCTGATGGATTTTAAAGCCTTAATACTAACATAAAGCTCACTTGATAAATTCCACATCATCAAATATAATATAGCCACAATATAATAAGATCAAGATAATGATGTAAGTAGAATAATATGAGTAAAATAATATGTAAATCAAGGCTTATAATATATCAAATCACATTCACTAATAAACAACAATATGAATGTAAATAACTTGAATCATACATGTACAAAGCATGTAGCACGACTTACAATATTAATTTCTCAAAATGTATGCAATATTTATTACTCCGCTTTCTATTACAAATATGATACTTGATATTTAATGATTGGATATTTGGATATGACACTTGATTCTTTCATATGACATTTATATACTTTGTTCCTTATCTATGGAGTACTAGATAGCCATAGTATAATGACTCTTTGGATACTTGACTATTCCTTTCCATATGCCAAGTCTTATGACTCTTGGCTTCTCTACTTGACACTTGCATACACATGATTCTATCTTGTATGCACACCTAGACATGACTCTTCACTTTGCATACTCTAATCTAAAGATACTTGTGCACATAGAATCACATTACACTTGCACACATACTCACATGACACTTGTGCATTTCCTACACATACACACTTACATAACACTTGTGCATTTCCTGCACATTACAACATTACATAAAATATTACTCACACTCTAAACTAAGACTCAAATCTAATCTAATATTTACAAGATGTACCATGAAGGTACCATAAGGGTACATTAGCATGTACCAAATAATGTAATATACTCCAACACCCCTTGTATTATATTATTTGGTTATTAAAGACTTTAGTCTTAAACCATGGTCTTCGTCTTGATCTTCAATCTACAAATGATCCTGGGGTCTGTGCTTGCTTTGTTCTCTTTTTGATTTCTTATGATTTTTTTGTTCTTTTTTTTCTACTTCTTCAGTCTGTTATTTTCTAACTTATTATTATCATGTTGCCTTCTTGTATCCTGATCAACTATAAGGTTAGTATCTTTCAAACTATTTGAGAGAAATTCATCTTCATTGATTATCAATTTTTCTAAAAGGGCTTTGAATTCATTTTCTTTAGTAGTTTCTTCTAACTCTTAAATTTCATGAATTTCTTGAGCTAGATGTTATTTTTGATTTCCCTCTATATTGTAACTAAGGTTGACTATACTGATATTGAGAAGGATATTGCTGTTGGAATTGTTGTTATCGTTGTAGATTATATTGAGATTTATATTTTCTTTATTGTACTAACTTATTTGTTTGACCGCTTTGATTTATCTAATTTCCTTGAGACTAATTCCTTGGCCTGTATCTACAAAATTTTGTGTTATGACATTTTTTCTTATATATTTGACAATATCTAGTGTTCCATTTGGAATTGTATCTTGGAGTTGAAACAATATTGCCTTATGAATTATCCTTTAATACTAAGGCATTGTTAGTCATTTTGTATTTGGCTAAATTTTCTACTTCATATTCTTATAGAATCTTGACTAACTCACCAAATGTAATATCTTTGCTTAAAACTTGCAAATATGTGACTAGATGTTTAAATATTTCTAGAAGAGCCCTCAATGTCACTTGAACAAGACAATTTATCTTCTACTTTTCTCCTATATGTAACAATTTTTCTCTTATATGTGCTACCTTTCTAAGAAATAGTTTAATACTTTCACCACTATTAAATTTTAGAGAATATAACTGAGATTGAAGATTGAAAATAGTAGTTTTATTTTTCCCTTCAAATATTTTACCTAAAGTATTATAAGATTCTGTAGAAGTTTTCGCTATACTTATATAAGGTTGTATTCATCAGTTATTGTAAATATTATTATCATAAGTGCTTTGGCTTCACCATCTTCATATCTTTGAATTTCTCTAACATCTTCAGTAGGTTTTGTTTTTGCTCCACTAACTATATCCCAAAGTTTTTCCACTATTAAAATTGATTTCACTTTATTTTTCCATGAAGCATAATTTGGTCCTTTCATAAGTTGAGATTAAGAAATGAAGAACTTTATGTTAGACATAGTAGTACTCAAAATATTTTGAAGTAGACTACCTTATGTCTCCCTAATTTTTAGAAACTAAAAAAAAATGAATTTTGCAAATTTTATTTTCCTAAGTTTGATGTTGAAAACCTTTTAACTCCCAAATAACTAATTTCAAAAAATACAATAATATTCTATTTTAAAACACTCTTAAATTAAATAAATTTTAAATTTAAAACACTATTGAAAAAAAACTTATGACTCCAATTTTATAAGAATTCAAAAAATTATAATTCTACTTATCACTCCACTAATTTAGGAACATTAAAACTTATCACTTCATTATTAAAAAACTAAATAAAACTTTAACTTTACCTTATTACTCCAAAAATTTAAAAAACATTGAATAAAACTAAATTTAAATATTACCTCCAAACGTTTAGTACACATGCCTTTCCTCCTTACTTTGCTATGAATGTTCGGGATATTGCTCAAACTTATGTGAACTGCTTAAATCATACTTGTGTGAGCATTATGTGCCACCAAGTCATTCCATTTCAGGGTGTTTAACTTTTGGTGAACAAAGATGAGCATTAGGGTTTCTTGACGTTCTTGTAGAGGGGGAAAACTGCCCTATCACATACAATTTTTGACTGGATCCGTTGGGATCCGAGGTGAACTGTGGGGGTGTGTTATATTCTGTACACTTGGTGGGCAAGAAAAAGGGTTCACCGAGAATGGTTTTAGGACTCGCTCCAAGTTTGGGGTGGAAATGTTTAAATGTATCAATTAAGCATGCACCTATGTTTTGGATTTTCTAAACTAAACTAAGAAAATGAAAGAACAAAGTAAGATACACCAAATGAAATGTTAGGATTCTCCATCCTAACATAACTCTATTATTAATTAATTGTTATTTACATATGAAACATCACATCCTCTCATAGTAACCATAGAGTAGATATAAGGGTAGGGTAGATAATTCTTAGGAGGGACATCCATCAATTAAATTTATATCTTATTCCTTGTTCGGGTTCTCCCAACATTGTAAAACTGTGATTCATTAAAAATGTGATTCTATTTTTATTTTCTTGCATTCAATTCTGTGAAACTATCTGCTACGAAACCCGAGTTTCCTATCATCTGGTATCAAAGCAAATATTGGAATTGCTGGGAATTATTGTTGAGCTTAGTTTTGAAATATTCTTATACATCAATCTGGTATATGTCGAAGAAAAATAAAATCTATCCTTATTGGACGTCACTAAAACAACGCGTGAGAAAAAAAAAAAAAAAAAAAAAAAAATATATATATATATATATATATATATATATATTTGCCAACTAATCGACCTTTTTCATAGCCTTATTCAACATTAAAATTTAATTGAATTAGAGACTCATTGTGGTAGATTGCGGCAACCTATTTGAATTTCTTGAAGAAATTAAATTCAAACATAGGAACATCATCATTCATCACCTTGCAGAAACCACTGTCGCAACAACTAATCCATCGGAGCTAAGCCACTATCGTATGGTCCCTCACAGCTAAGCCATACTTTAATCGATCTGTATCCAACCACCATAACAACAACAATATCTTTCTCCAGTGACCAGCTAAGAATCCGATGGAAGAAACTATAAAATAAATAAATAAATAAAACACGTGCTACTATCACGACACACCACCACTTCCTCTGTAAATATCGAAAGCAAAATGATTTTGGATGTAATTTCAACACATTAGGCGAATTTTAGATGCCGCATTCCACCTAAAAAAAAAATAATTTTTATTTCTAAAGTTATATTGGTTTAATTAAGGCATCCAATAAAAACTTAAACGAGATCGTCATTTTATGTTTGAGTCCTAAAGTTCGCACCGACGCAAATTATCCTAAGCACTGAAGCCTAACAAAATTGATCGCGGTCAACCATCATAAGTAGGAGCAGGAGAATTCAAAAACGTGTTTGATTCCACTGCTGATCGCAAGTCCTTCTCAACTTTGTCATCGTCAAATTCTAGCAAAATAAGAAATCGATAGTTGATGCAGAAGAAGTTCACGTGGACATAAGCAACCTGCAAGACAACCAGCGTTCACGGTGTAAACAAGGAACCAACAAAAGAATTTAGTTTTAATCAAGCATAAGACTAGCGCATAAGAAAAATTAATTCAATTCTTTTTGGCAAAATATACCGTCATTTTCAGGCTGATTTTTACAAAAAGAAAACCAATAAAAAATGTTAAAATATAGTCACAAATATTTACTACGTCCATCACAATTGGTACAGCTTGAGACATAATCAGATCACCAAGAAAATCAATCAAATATTGATTGCAACGTTTTTCGACAGGAGCATAATGAAATCAGCGAATTTTTGAAATTATTAAAATTTTTAATAAGGTTATAAGCTTTTTCGACCACCGGTAAAAGGTATCCGACATTTGAGACAACAAGTTTCAAAATGGCATCAACAAAAAAAAAACAAAATCCCACATTCATCCATAAACGGGCTGCAAAACAGTTTAAATAGGAAAAAAGACGATTGCTTAATACGTGACATAGGTCATGCTAGACGAACCTTCGCACAACACAAGCCACCAAAGCCCATACTTTCTTGCCAAGTGTTAGGAAACTACTCGGTCTTGGATTCGCGTTGACTCATTTGTGCCACCATTTGAAATTTTATTTCGCAATTATTTTTTCAAATTTTGTTAAATACATTGAAACTACTCGGTCTTGGATTCGCGTTGACTCATTTGTGCCACCATTGAAATTTTATTTCGCAATTATTTTTTCAAATTTTGTTAAATACATTGACAAATTTTGATTACCATTTATTGACAAATGAAATCCTTGACGAATATTTGCAACAATTGTTATAAACAATTTTTGACAAAAAATTGCTTCTAAATTTTTGCAAATAATTTATTGGCAAGAAATTGACGACGATTTTTTCTTGCTAAAAAAGTTGAAGACGACAAAATTACAAAATTTTGAAAATTTTGTCAATGATTTTTGCTGCCAAATTTTGACGACAATTTTTAGCAATTTTTGTCGATGATTTTTCGCAACGGTTTTTGTGACAATTTTTAGAAAATTTAGTGGCAACTTCTAACGATGACTACGAAAATGGCCGACGACGAAAGATCTCACGACTCCAACATGCTTTTACCAATTAACCTCACCACCCTTCGTCAAATCACTTCCATGCGTGCGTATCAAAATCATTTCCAGGATCTTGTCAATCACATCTCAGGGTTAGATGAATCGTTTCTCATAAGTTGCTTTGTTAGTGGATTAAAGGATGAGATTAGGAAGGAGGTGGAAATATTCCATCCTCGCACCTTGATGCAGACCTTTGGATTAGCTTTGTTAGCAGAAGATAAACTCAATGTTCAATGTCGATTAGGAAAACCACCTATGGGAAAATCACAAACCACTTACACCACCCCAAACCTAATCGAACTTTACCAATTAAATTTCTCAGCTTTGAGGAAATGAAGGTATGACAAGCAAAAGACCTTTACGATAATTGTGATGAGCAATTTGGACTCCACCATAAATGCGCTACACTAACATTGTATTTATTGAAGGAAGTTGATCCTTGTCAATCCATAACAGGTGAAGATGAGGTAGATGTACAATTATTGAATGTAGTTGATCCCTATCACTCCATAGAGCAAGAAGATGAGGTAGTCATGTTTGAAGTGACCAATGCACCTACTCACAACAATGAAGACAATGAGGTCGATATGCAAGAAGTGATCGAAACACCTGATCACAACCATGAAGACAATAAGGTCGATGTGTAATAAATGATCAATGCACTAGGAAAATATGAGGTAGAAATACCAAAAGTGACCACTTAAGCCAAGATATGTACTCTATTAGACCTACACACAAGTTCCTTACCAACTGTGAGTTCTCACCGTATGAACAAACTGATTCAGAAAGGAGGCAAAAGAGTGAGTGCACATTTATTTTCCCTTCCTTCTACATAGGAAGAACTAGCTAAAGTGGAAGCCCATCGTCATCACGATCCTTCAATTTTTCTTGGCCAACCACCACTAAAGCTTCAACCTTCAAGATATCCCTACCTCCGAAAAAGTGACATTAAAGTTGTGCAAGAACATGAGCAACTGCATCTTGGAAAACAAAGGACGAAGCTCCTCCCTTTGAGCTTTGAGGACAAAGCTCTTTTTAAGGAGGGTGGCATGTTAGGATTCTCCATCCTAACATAACTCTATTATTAATTAATTAATTATTATATGAAACATCACATCCTCTCATAGTAACCATAGAGTAGATATAAGGGTAGGGTAGATAATTAGAATGATTCTTTAATTCAATGATATCTAACCCTAGGTTGAAAAATAAAGCCTTTAAGCAAGCATCCAAGGCAAATGCATAAACAAGATTAAAACCCTAGATGCACTCTATATGCTTTTATTCTTTCAAATGCCTAGAAATTCAATCAAATGCTTTTCCTTTTATTATGATATAGGTTTTAAACAAAAATGGATAGTGTATCGCTCCAAATTTTTTGCATCCTTACCTTCAGGCTATAGGATCCATGCCCGAAAGGAGGATGGGAAAAGGATGGCGCGGTACCTCGGACTGAGAGGCCTTGCGAAGGTCCCGCCTCTCGGGGGAGGTGTATTATGGTGATTTTTCGACGGATGGTGGGTTCACCAGGAAACGTTTGAATGGCAGTTTCCACGCCTAGGTTGGGAATGTGTTTAATGTGTTCAGTTTTATCTTTAAACATTCGAGTCCTAGGTTTGGCCAAATGAATCTAAGTTGTACTATTATGAAAATGCAGACTAGATGAAATACAGTAGACAAATATGAACAGAAACAGAGAGAAAGAGCTAAATTACAGAGCCATACCTGATCCGGATGTCTGATGGAGATTCTGATGTTTGAAGCAGACAGGATCGTCTAGAATTTGATAGGATCGTCTTCGACCTACAGGATCGTCTGAGATCTGACGAATTCGTCAGAGACCTGCAAACAGAGAAATAGACACAAAATACAAAAAATACAGGAATGCTAATAGAGGATAAAGATGTAAAATGACAATAAAGATGTTAACAGATAATCCTAAATAGGAATGCAAACAAATTACAATGTTTTAATAATTAATCATGATTTCATTATGCAATTAAACTACATGGGTGAACTCCAAGATGCAGAATAGCAAAAAATAATAAATAAACTAGCTAGTTGCAGAATAAAACAACGAGATGAAAAGAGGAAAATGCAAACTCTGGGCACTGATTGCCCCCAATGATGATTGCAGTCGAAATCATCTCTGATTTGACAGGATCATCTCCGATCTGAACAGGATCGTCTGCGACGATGTAAGCTTGCTCCGGCTGAAAAATGACAAGGTTCCTGCAAGAAAATTGGATGCAACAAATGTAGATGGTAATACAGATTATTCTAATGCGTGTGAAGGTCGATTTACAGGAAAATTCAGCCAGGGGTAGGTTAAGGGGAGGGCCTAAGTTTAAATAGGCTTAGGAGGGAGGTTAGGAGGTTGGAGATCATCCCAATTTGGGAGATCTCCAACGGGGAGGGTCTCTAACGGTGCAGACACGCTTCTCCCCGGATTAGAGACGCCGTTGGAACAGAGGCTAATTGAGAAAAATTAGTTTTGGGACAAGATCGTCTGGACGTCCTAGTCCAGACGAAATCGTCCGATCTGAGGCGATATCGTCTGATCGGCGACGATATCGTCAAACGGTCAAAACAAACTCTAAAAATGGCACGGGAAAGGAGGAAACGGGTTAAACGGTGGTTTGGGAGCGGTTTTGGGGGTTGAAATTTGAATTTGAATATTTACTAGAGTAATTGTAATTATTAAGGTTTTACTACGCCAATTTTAGGGTGCTACATTTTGCCCCCTCTTTAGTGAATTTTCCGAAGAAAATGCGTTAAAGACGAGTTCTTCTCGATCTACGAGAAAGCAAAAATTATTCCCATTTTTAGGCGACGATTCTAGGTCGAATCGTACGACAACTTACTATGGTGCCCCCTCCGTGTTTTTACCCAAATCGAAGGTTTGAGGTAAAAACGTGAAAAAGCAAAATTTTAAAATGTTTTTAATTGTTTTTTTGAATAAAATTAAGAAAAATAGGGTAAAACCCTAATTCATTGTTACTGTTCATTTTTATAGTTTTCTGGTTTTTAGAGCTCTGGAGACAAAAATGGTCGAGACAGCGCACAGATCGACAGAGGTCCGGCGCGGGCTACGGGTAAGGGTCTAAACTTAATTTAGAATGCTTTACTTTAGAATTTAATGCTTTTTAGACTAGATTTGCTTGATTTTTGAGCATCGCGGCCATTTTTGGGCCGTCGACGTCATCGAGACGAAATCGTCTCGATTTCACCAAAATCGTCTCGATATCGTCGATTTCGTCTGAGGGCGAAATCGGTGATAGGGGGACGATTTCGTCAAAAAGGGGACGATTTCGGCTAGCGAAATCGAAGACGAATTTGCTCAAATTGGGGACGATATCGTCCAATTGTGGACGATATCATCATTTATGAAATTGAACTTATTTTGACTTGCATTTTTAATTAATGATTTATTAATGATTTTTATTGTTGATTTTATTTATGTTGTAGAGAGGATTACTAAAGAGCAGAGAATGGAAATACGACGGGTTGAGGGATGACTTGGCCGCCCTGTCTTAGGCAGAGCGAGATCAGCTGGCACAGGTCGGCTTGCAGCATGTGGTAGAGATGCCACAAGTTTCTACAGACATGGGGCTATTGACAACCCTAGCAGAGAGGTGGTATCCGGGTTCTTCCTATTTTTGGTTACCGACAGGGGAGATGACTCCCACACTGGAGGATGTATGGAGGATTTTGAGGATCCCCATACAAGGATGACTGATCACCCCCATGGCCAATCAGGGCCACGCGATGATGCGACTGTGTGGCGATCCGAGCTTCGCCCTGGAGAAGGGCGGAGTGAATATCGAGTCATTGCGCCAGATGCCTGGGGCATCTAGACTCACACGGGTTTTGGCTGGGGTGGTAGGTGGACTTCTGCTGTGCCACCAGAGCGGATGCAGGATACCATGGGTACTGACAGATGTGGTCTGCGACATGAGAGACCACGGATACAGATTTTCTTGGGGGAGCTTTGTGCTCTATAGATTGTACAGGATCCTGCATGGGGTCATGTACAAGGGCGGCCGATGTCTGGTTATGACATCGCTACTACAGGTTTGGTGCTGGGAGCACATCATGGTGCGGAGGCCGGTAGGGCTTCCACTGACAAGGATTGACGGGGAGAGGCCCCGAGTTTTCTATTGGTGGCTTCGAAGAGGGGCACAGTGGCGGATAGATCTACCAGTGTCCCGGAGACTACTAGATGACCTCGTCTCCGACCAGATCACCTGGAGGCCTTGGAGAGATCATCCAGGGTGGGCCGAGGATGGACAGGAGCTGGCTCGCATCAGGCGAGTCTGCTGGTTGAGGATGGAGAGGGGAGAGGTGGAGCTCCATCGGTATGACCGAGTTTTGAGGTAGTTCGGTCTACAGTAGGGGATTCCATCTCTGAGAGACTACGAGTTTTCTTGGACTATCTGGGATAACACTACAGTTAGCGGGGCTCCAGATATGCAGCGATTCTGGAGTCAGGACGTAGATGATGCCCCCATTCAGCCAGTGGATGGGGACGACGCTGGGGTAGCCGACGGCTATGATGCCTGGTACACAGGCATCCGCCCTCCTCGGATGACGAGGGCTCAGGGTCCAATTCATGTAGTTGTGCATCGGATGGGGAGGCGATGCCAGGCAGCCATTGAGGTAGCACAGGGTCACGACGGGAGAGAGCAGAGGAGGCCACAGGCTCAGCAGAGGCCATGACAGTGGGAGAGGAGGGAGGAGAGACCCCCTTCTCCATAGAGAGAGAGGCCACCATCGCCCGATAAGGGCAAGGGTGTTGACACTGGGGAGAGCAACGAGACAGTGACTCTCCGAGCGAGGTAGCCCATCTCTGGGCATAGGTGCAGACATTGCAGGATGAGGCTACATGCGCTTAGAGCACGGGGCGGAGGAGCGAGCACGCAAGAGTTGGCATGCGCTATTGCTCAGGTTACATTCTACCAGGGTATCTACTTCCAGATGGTGCCGAGAGGGTAGAGGGTGCCATTACCGGCTCATATTGTAGAGCCGATCCAGGATTGGGTCATCGAGGACTTCATCTCGATCGACAACTAGGACTCATAGTACCACACATACTGCGATGGGGCCACCTCGTCCACCTCAGGGCGGGGGAGGAGATGAGGCTGAGAGCTCGAGGGGTTCTCGAGGCTAGGCTACTGCACTATATAGAGATTGTATATATGATTTGAGAGGATTGAGTATGCCAAGATGTAGATTGTGGCATACCAATCTATTTTTGAGATGATGTACATATATTTGATATATATATATATATATGATATATTTTTTGATCATATGACTTGTCTTATGTCTTGTTTATATGTTTGTATGATGCTTTAATGTTTGATTGATTGATTTAATGATTCATGTAATTATGTCGTTGGAAATATGTATGGTTTGTAATGTCATGCTTGAAAAATTTAAATGAAATAATCTGATGTAACAAATTGGTTGTTTGTGATGTGGTGATTTGATAAAAAATAAAAAGACTTTTAACAATAATTTCAAAGGACATTGTCGCTATTATAGACCATTTCATGGAGTCGCCGCTCACTCGGTCGTCAAGCTAATCCCAGTATAGAAATATTGTTAAAAAGTAAAGAGTGCTTAAGAGACTGTCTTAAGACTTTGGTGTGATGATGCAAATGATGATGATGATGATTTTGTTTTCAGACTTTTCATGAAAATATTATGCATGAAATATTTTAAAATGGCTTTTGCTAGGCATAAATTCCTAAGTGTGATAAAATGTTGAATAATTCCTTAGAAATTATACCATGGTTGCAAATTTGCATATTGACATAATGACATGAAATAGAATAGGTGTTTGTTTGTTTTAAAGCATAATTGTGTAACATAATGATTTAAGTCATATGGTTTTTATGATTTTTAAATAAATGGGGAATAAAAATTGATACAATGGTTTGCGCTAGGCATAGAATATTTAGGTATAGACTTATACCATCATCGCGAAAATCAAAAAAGAGATAGTTTTATTGCATGGTTGATTTTTAATTTTTGAAAATATGAAGATGAGGACTTGCGCTAGGCATAAAATTCCAATTTTGGTTTTGGAACTATACCATCATCGCGAAAGTCGACAATATATATGTGTATGTTTTTATTGTATGGTTTGAAAGAAATTTTGAATTTTGATAATGCATGTAGTTGTCTTTATACTAAACAACTGTTCTTAAAGAAGAAAATGAAATTATTCCAAACAATTTTGCAAAAATATTTCAAAGTATCTTAAAGACAAAAGTTAGATTTATAAGGAATCCCATGTGCATATGTGAGTTCATTTCCAATCTTGATTTATCATAATGATACACAAAATCTCTCAAATACAAATGTGTGTGCAATTGCATTGTTCATTTACCAGTTTTGAGCAAGATACTATGATACAAGTGATTTGAATGAACCAAATAAGTGTTCATTAACCATGATTTAGATGCATATAACCATACCAGACTACTATGTAAGTCGGATTATCAAGAGCTAGCTAATCCATAAGCAGACATAGGTCTGTACAAAAGAAGGTCGCTAATGTGACAGACATATCGCCACGCTAGGAGTTACCCAAGGCCAAGCAGGTTGGGCACAAACCACCTGTTATGGGGCTTACCTCACAGTTTTTGAATAATTGAGAATTCCAAGGATTCAAGCTCATCAACCCTTCTTTTCTTTTCAAAGGGTAGGGAGAGGGATTTTATTGCTTTTGCTTTTGCTTTCTTTTGCTTTTCTTTTGCTTTTCTTTTGTATTTTTGCTTGATAATGCTTGGAACATTGTTGTAATGATATAAAATAACATTTTTTCTTTTTCTCTTTTTCTTGAACTTTGCTTTTTTTTTTTATGCTAGGGATACTTGCTCGGATTAGCTGTAGAGCAAGGGATTTTTATTCTGGGTAGGGGTGAGCTTGTCCTTTTGCCAATTCTCAAAGATTCTAGACCATGTGCATGATAGGATAGCAGGGGAAACTTTTCGCTCAAGAAACCACTTCTACTATGTAGCATAACATGGAAATTACAAATATAATCATTTTATTGTGAAAGGATGTGCTTGGTTTAAGTAAATAACAAGATCAATTCTCTATGCTCAAACTTTATTTAATTGAATTTTGTGGACTTTGATATAAGAGAGATTAGTAATCATGCCAGATAAAATCAAGATACTTATTTTTGTGTTTGCAAAAGTGAGAGATTCCAAATAAATGCTAATTTATCCAAAATAATTTGAAATATATAACTGCAACATTTGTAAGAAGAAATATATACAAATACTTTTTTGAGAAGTTTGAGAATGTTGACTCTCTCTTTCTTCTTTATTTTGTTTTGGTTTCGAAAGAGTCAAGAGTATTGCTGTTTTTATTTTTATTATTTTTATTTGTTTTTGTTTTTGTGTAAACAATTTGATATATTTTTAAAATAAAACAACATGCAAAATATGTACAAATGATGAAATGATTAATTTTTGTTACGCATAGTAACGTTTAAGATGCAAAATGTTCATGGGTTCTTTAAGTTCTTTACCATCTAAGGTAGATAATTTATATGCTCCTGATTCAAATTTAGCAGTGATAATGTATGGTCCAAGCCAGTTGGGCTCAAATTTACCTTTAAGGTCTTTAGTTGCATTAGTATTTTTTTGATTTTCTTTTAAAACAAGGTCGTCGATCTCAAAGGATCGATGACGAACTTTTTTAGCATATGATCTTTTAAGCTTGTTTTGGTAGGCACGGAGATGCTCCAAAGCATTGATGCACTTTTCATCTAGGAGTTCCAGTTGACTGAGTCTGCCAGCTCGATATTCATCTCCTACTTCGGTATCTTGAAGTAGTAGAGCCAAAGAAGGAACTTCTAATTCAAAGGGAAAAATGGCTTCAACACCATAAACCAAAACAAAAGGTGAAGTTCCAGTGGGAGTTCGAACACTAGTTCGATAGGCCCACAAGGCTGGATATAATTGAATGTGCCAGTCATGGCCAGATTTATTGACCAATATTTTGAGAATTTTGATTAAGGTTTTGTTAGATGCTTCTGCTTGACCATTACCCTGAGGATAATAGGGAGTGGACCAGCGATGTTGAATCTTATATTTTTGGCATAATTTCTTGACATCTTTATTTTTGAAACAAGTTCCATTATCAGAGATGAGATTTGCAAGAATTCCAAACCTACAAATGATTTGATTAAAAATAAATTTAGAAACTTGTGTGCCAGTGTAGGAAGCTAAAGGCATAGCTTCAACCCACTTCGTGAAATACTCAGTGGCGGTTATGATGAATTTGTGTCCATCAGATGACACAGGATTGATTTTGCCAATAATGTCTAAGCCCCATTTTGAAAAGGGCCAAGGAGATGAAATAGCCTGCAGCTCTTGTGCAGGGGCATGGACAAGGTCAGCATGTTTTTGGCACTTGTCGCAATGGTGCACATACTCATGTGCATCATTCTCCATGGTAGGCCAAAAGTATCCTATCCTAAGGAGCTTTTTAGCAATGACACTACCACTGAAGTGTCCTCCACAAGATCCATCGTGGGCTTCACTCAAGGCTGATTTGGATTCTTCTAGATTCAAACATCTTAATAGGATACCTTCAAAAGATCTCCTATATAAAGTATTGCCAATGATTACAAATCGACTTGCTCGTCTACGTAATAACCGACGTTGGTTTCTATTAGAATTGGCAGGGAAAGTCCCATTTTGAAGAAAATCAAATATATCTGTATACCAAGGTTCAGGAGTAGTTTCATTGATTAGAAACACATCCAAAGGTTCTAAGCATGACTTATTTGAAGCGGGTTCCTGGAGTCGACGAATAATGATAGTGGCATATTCGTCATCTAACTCCAAGGGCAGAAGAGATGCAACTACGGCCATAGCATCACCTGCACGGTTGCAAGTTCGAGGAATAGCTTCCAAGGTAACTTGATCAAATAGAGACATTAATTGTAAAACATAGGCTTTATATGGGCGCAGTTTATCATCTCTGGTCTGATAAACTTCATTAATTTGGTTTATGACAAGTTGAGAATCACCAAAAACTAACAGATGTTTAATTTTTAGCGCCAAGGCAGCTCGTAATCCGAGGATTAGAGCTTCATATTCAGCAGTATTATTGGTGCAAGCAAATGTTAATTTGAAGGACAGAGGAATGATGTGTTTTTGTGGGGATATTAAAATAATACCCGCACCAGCCCCACTCATGCATCGGGCTCCATCAAAGTATAAGGACCATTGTTCAATATGGTCTGCCTCTAATTGAAGGCATTCATCAAGAAACTCAATGATGAGGGGATGGGTAGACTCTAAGGGTGCAGCAGCTAATTGATCTGCTATGATTTGACCCTTAACAGACTTTTGTCCTATGAATGTGAGGTCAAACTCGCTTAGAGCAAGAACCCACTTGGCTGTACGACCCGATAAATAAGGTCGACTCATGAGATACCTCAAGGGATCATATTTAGCAATGACATAAGTTTTTTGACTAAGCATATAATGGCGTAATTTTTGCGTAGAAAACATGACTGCTAGACATAGTTTTTCCAACGCTGTGTAGCGGGTTTCATAACTGATGAAGGTTCGGCTAATATAATAATTAGCACGTTCTCTCTTCGCATCATCAAGCTGGGCTAACATAGCTCCTAAGGCAGAATCTGAAGCTAAAATATACAGGAGAAAGGGGCGATCAGGTCTAGGTGGTGAAAGCACGGGTGGGTTAAGGAGGTATTGTTTGAGAAGTTCAAAAGCTTCTTTACATTCGTCGTCCCAATTAAAAGGGACATCCTTCTTAAGGAGCTTAAGAAAGGGACCGGTTTTGTCCGCCAACTTATCGATGAAGCGACGGATAGCTTGAAGTTTACCTTGTAAACTTCGTAATTCGGATATATTGGTAGGTGCGGGCATATCAGTGATAGCCGCAATCTTGAGAGGGTCAATTTTGATACCACGTAAAGAAACTATAACCCCTAATAGTTTACCGGACTTAACTCCGAATATGCATTTGGTTGGATTTAATCGAATAAGATATTCTCTTAATCGATTAAAAACTTTTCTCAAATCATCTAAATGGTTATCTTCATTAATAGAGCGAGCTATAATATCATCTACATAATCATGTAGGATATCATGCATCATATCATGAAAAATATAAGTCATAGCTCGTTGATAGGTTGCACCTACGTTCTTTAAGCCGAATGGCATAACTTTCCAACAAAAGGTACCCCAAGGGGTAATAAAGGTTGTTTTAGCCTGATCTTCAGGAGCTATCCTGATCTGATTATAACCATAGAATCCATCCATTAAGGACATCATCCCACTCCCGGCAGTAAAGTCAATGATTTGATCCATGTTTGGAAGAGGAAAATCATCTTTAGGGCATGCAACGTTAATATCTCTAAAATCTGTGCAAACCCTAACTTTGGTGGCTTCTTTCTTGGTGACTGGAACTACATTTGAGATCCATTCAGCATAATCAATAGCTTGTATAAAAACAACATTCAGGAGTTTTTCTAACTCCCCTTTGACTAGCGAGGCCACTTTGGGATGCATTTTTCTAAGTTTTTGTTTAACAGGTTTAGCATCCGGATGGACTACTAGATGATGCATGACTACGGAAGGGTCCAGGACCTGGCATATCTTCGTATGTCCAAGCGAAGACATCTTCATATTCTTTAAGGAATGCAATGTATTGCTCTTGTTTTTCTTGACTTAATTCTGACCCAATATTGATTATGTGAGGATTATCCTCAGTTCCAATGTTAACTTTAATGACGTTTTCGACTTCCATGTGTAGATCTCTTTCAAAATTAGGTGGGGCGGGTGAGACGCCCAATTCTTGTAATTATTTTAAGGTTAAGTTGGATAATTCATCTTGAGGATTAGTGGCCTCAAGTTGGGCTATAGTTGGTATAGAACCATCAAAATAAAATCCATTGTGTAACATCTCTTCAACGGAGACATCGTGGAAGATATCTCCTTCCAACTCCTCATCGGAGTCAGCAATCAATTCGGGGTAAGCTATGGATAGCATGTTACATGTAAATGGCTGATTTTTTAGAGGCAAATCATCACGCCTATCCAAATAATCTTGATAACATATGAGTTGATCATCATCTTCAAAAGGAAAGGGTTGACCCTTACTAGGAAATAGGCCCACACCACAGCGGGCAGGCCACGGTTCTACCTCGAAAGGTTCTTTCATGCCATTTTGGAAAGGTCCCAAGCCTTTCCCTTTATATCCCATTTTAAGCATTATAGGTTTAGCTTTAATATACTCATTAGTAAAATAACATCGAGCATATCCATCATGATGAGTTTTGATATTTCGAGGTATTCTTCCCCAGTCATATCCTTTATAAATGAAGGCACAACTCCCGACTTGGTAAGTACTTCCCATAGGTTGTGGGAGGCCCAAGGTACGAGGAGATGGCGGCAAGTTATTTAAAAGAATTGAATCTTGCATGAAAGCATTTGTTTTTTCTGATATTAAGATTGTGGATAAATCTGGTAAAAGTTCATCAGAAAGAGCATAAGATGTAGAAGGATCATTCCCTATATCTTTAGATGTGGAAGGTATGATAGATGTTGATAATGTGGAAGTGTTAATAGATGGGTCTATAGGTTTTGAAATTATAGGGATAGAACATGAAGGATTGGTTGTGGATTGAAGATCTTTTTGAGGTTCTAGAGTGATTTG
This sequence comes from Wollemia nobilis, assembly GCA_028583015.1. NCBI lineage: Eukaryota > Viridiplantae > Streptophyta > Pinopsida > Araucariales > Araucariaceae > Wollemia > Wollemia nobilis. The sequence goes on from JAQPPZ010001865.1 coordinate 1,395,397, forward strand.
TTTAGAAGATTGTTGATCTATATATGAGTGTGAAATGAATGGAGGAGAAATAGGTGAAGCTATGGGTGTGTGTTTCACAGTTTTAGATGAAAAATAAGAATTAGGATGTGTGGATGACAGAGCAGGGCAAAATTGCACTCCAACAGGTTCTGCCAAAGCACACATATCAAAGGGTCTAGGATCACCATGGATAGTGACCAACTGATTTTTAAATTCGAATTTAACACATTGGTGTAAAGTTGATGGGACAGCCCGCATTGCATTGATCCAAGGATGACCCAAGAGTATATTGTACGATGCGGGGCAATGTACAATAAACACGGTCGTATCTAAGGTTCTAGGACCAACTTGCAATGGGATGGTAATAACTCCACACGTTTCTTGTGTTTCGTCATTGAAAGCTTTTATGATCATGTCGGTTTTCTTCATTTCATCACTTCTAAAGCCAAATCGTTGGTAGAAGTCAAAAGTGCAAATGTTTAGAGATGAACCATTATCAATCAGGACTCTTTTAACAACTACATCTCCAATTAGAGCAGTAATATATAAGGGATTATCCTTATGTAAACTGTGTTGTGGGATATCTTTATCCCGAAAGTCAATACAATCGACTTCTCTAGTGATGATAGTATTGGCCATGGCTTCAAGTTGAATGTTTTGAGGTACCATCATTTGGCTTAATGTAAGCATCAACTCATCCCTATGGATAGGAGAAGATCTTAATAAATCCAAAAGGGAAATTCTGGCTGTAGTATTAGATAATTGCTCATTAATATTGTAAGGGGGTTTAGGTTGAACATTAGGAGCATGATTCCCTTTATTGGGATTTTTCAAAACAAATGGAGCTGATCCATCATTCTGGTTTGGTTCTTGTTGAGAATTTTGAGCCTGTTGTCGGGTAACGACTCCGATGGTACCTACAATGTTATATTGAAGACGTTGAACTGGTCTCGGTTGAGCGTTTATGGCTTGTTCATTAGGGAGAAATTGATTAGAAGAGGGTCGAGTAGTAACTCTTCTAGGAAATGGTTCTTCTGGAACCATAGCATCTGTGATGGGTTGAATAGGATCTGATTCATTTTTAGAACTATTCGATTGGTTTGAGGTGATGTCTATTTCACTTTCAGTATCTGATTCTATATCACTAGGATCGGGAGTTTGAAAATTATGTAGGGGCCTGGTCGTGACCAGGGATAAGGTTGTGTCAAATGTTTGAGGATCCTGAACAGGTAATTGTCCGCTAATAGTTCCTACATATCGGGTAGGAGGGGGAACATTATGATGCTCAATTTGATTGGCCACCTCTTTACCATGTCTTGGTAAAGGATGTTGAAATATGTCTAATGATTGATTAGCATTTTGATTTTGATTTTGGGGAATGTTCTTTTGAGCGATTATTAGGAGCATTTTGTTTAGGTTGGAAGGCTTGCACCTCCATTTCATTATTATCAATCAAATCTTGTATTTTATGTTTCAACCTTTTACAAGCGTTGGTAGAGTGTCCAGGTCCTCTATGGAAATCACAGTGTAAGTCAGCTCTGTATCCGGGTATGGTTGGATCAGGTTCCCGGATAGCTGGTAATTGAATCAAACCTCTTTCGAGTAATTGAGGTAAAATAGTTGATAATGGTTGATTCAATCTAGTAAACTCTCGAGGAGGTTTATCAGGAGGTTTCAATATAAATTTTTTTGTTGTCTTCGTTGCATTGATATTAGCAACATTTCTATTGTCAGTGACTCCGTCACCTACGACTTGTTTGTTTTTATACTGATTTTTGGATGTTTTCTCATCATCCTTCTTCCTAAGTTGGCCTCTCCTAATGAGGGCATCTTCTACTCTTCGAGCTAAATCTATAGCCTGATCGAAGGTAGTTAAAGTAGCAGATTGATAACTCATAAGATATTTGTTCTTGCAAATTATTGATAAAAATGTCCAACATTTCCCTATAAGGTAGCACAAAGTGCGGTTTTCCTATCAACTGCCTCCATCTAGCTAAGAAATCAGCAAAACATTCATCTTTGTCTTGTTTTAAGTTGTATAAATCTTTAATGGTTACATGCCTCTCGATGTAGGCACTAAATTGATGGACAAAAGATTCAGCTGTTTCTTCAAAGTTTCTCAAAGAATGAGTGGGCAATTGATAGTACCACTCTAATGCCATTCCACCTAAACTTTTTGGGAACATTTTTAGTAATAGCAAGTCATCATGTGATATATCATGACATGCTATCCTAAACATGCGAAGATGCTCTATGGGATCTTCGGTTCCTTTATATATAGGCAGGATGGGCATGGGAAAATGCTTAGGGTACGGTTGTGCTACAACTATGGGATCCAAAGGTTGACTACATATCTCTCGATAATTGTACGAGGGACGGTAGGGATCTATCTGGTCCATACGCGAAGCTAACTGCTTCACCATGGCTTCCAGATTACTAGTTTGCCCACCATATTGGTTCGGTAGGGCATTAATATGGGATTTGTGAGCATATGATGGAGGGACATGCATATTAGATGCTATATTGCTATTGTGTAAATTGTTGGTAGGAAAGGTGTTATGAAGGAATTTTGAAGTTGTATTATGTTGTATCCCAGATTGTTGAAAATTGGTGTTTGGCTTCATTTTAGGTTTTTGTTTACTTGAAGCATATTGATCAATAGTTTGGCGAAGTAAAGCAGTGAAGGAAGTTTTCTTTTGTGTGGGAATGATTTTAGGCTCAATAACAGGTTCCTTAGGAGGTTGGGTAACCTGTTGTTTTGGCATGTTTTGAATCATAGTGACCATATCTCTATTGGATGGTCCAGCCTTATCACTTTCTTGATCAATAAAAGACAAGGGATTAGTGTGCACATCAAACATATGTTCCATGGCTGCTTGAGTGTCACTAATTTGCCCTTTATCAATACGAACTGCCATATTAAGAGCGCCAATGTTATTATTGAAAAATTTCCAAAAATGATCTAAGTTATCAAAAGCAATAGTTCCATCTGGAGCTACTCTAGGGGATGAGGATCCATCCTCTTTAACATTTTCTTCTTGTTCATTGTCTTCACCTAGGTCATCTTCTGGTTGATCTAGAGTTTCTCCTTCCGGAATTGAATCCTCAGGAAGGACATTTGGGTTTCTAGTTTTATCTTCTAACCAATCTTCTTCTTCTCCTTCAGTTTGTTTACCATTCCTAAGTTTAGGCATTGTGTTTAAATTTAGATTTCAGCAAATATATATATATATATATATATATATATATATATATATATATATGCTATAAGCTTAAGAGGTATATATTAATTATATACCTACTATAAAAATTTAAAATGAAATGTTTTGGTTTTTTAGTTTTTCTTGTTTTTGTAATAATATTGTAAAGATAACAAACAACACAATAAATGCAAGAAATAATGAAAGCAATGATCTAGTTTTCTATAAATAATTTATAAATGTCATTAATGGGCTCAAGTTCTTCAGGAGTCATGAAGTGTTCTTCTTCAAATTGAAAATTTTCTTTTAAGAATTTAATGAAAAGGGCTATAGTGATACCATGTATTTCAGATTCTGGTTGATAGAAGTAAAGCTCATGGCAATACTCTCGATATAACACAGCTCGAGGAACTCTATTCCATCTTCTTCTAATCATAAGAATCGACTTCTTGGTCTTCTATACGACCTAGGAACTGGTGTATAATGGCTGTGTTCTCGAGGTATTCCTCGAAGGTGAACAATTTTGAAGACACAAGAGCTCTCCTATAAGCTAACCATCTATGGCAGGCTCTCTGAAGTTCATGATAAAAGACGAGTTGATGAGGATCCAAGATTCTATCTAGGACAAGCCTCTTGATTTGTTTAAGTTTTGTTGACCTAGATGAAATGACACCTAGTCTTCTATCAAGTTCGTCCCACAAAAGTTGATTTCTATCTGTTTCAGGCACACTAAGCACATAATTGATTTCTATGGCTGCTAATTGGTTTTCAACATTTATAGTAACTGCTAATATTTTCTTAGGAGCTACCATCTAAACATGATATGCAACTTATTATTTTTAAATGATTTTAAATGCATCTATTGTTTTTGGTTGTTTTTTTTATTTTTTGTTTTGTTTTCAAAAGGTTTTAAATGCATTCACGTCGGGTTCACCAAAATGTATCGCTCCAAATTTTTTGCATCCTTACCTTCAGGCTATAGGATCCATGCCCGGAAGGAGGATGGGAAAAGGATGGCGCGGTACCTCGGACTGAGAGGCCTTGCGAAGGTCCCGCCTCTTGGGGGAGGTGTATTATGGTGATTTTTCGATGGATGGTGGGTTCACCAGGAAACGTTTGAATGGCAGTTTCCATGCCTAGGTTGGGAATGTGTTTAATGTGTTCAGTTTTATCTTTAAACATTCGAGTCCTAGGTTTGGCCAAATGAATCTAAGTTGTTCTATTATGAAAATGCAGACTAGATGAAATACAGTAGACAAATATGAACAAAAACAGAGAGAGAAAGAGCTAAATTACAGAGCCATACCTGATCCGGATGTCTGATGGAGATTCTGATGTTTGAAGCAGACAGGATCGTCTGGAATTTGACAGGATCGTCTCCGACCTGCAGGATCGTCTGAGATCTGACGAATTCGTCAGACGAATTCGTCAGAGACCTACAAACAGAGAAATAGACACAAAATACAAAAAAATACAAGAATGCTAATAGAGGATAAAGATGTAAAATAACAATAAAGATGTTAACAGATAATCCTAAATAGGAATGCAAACAAATTACAATGTTTTAATAATTAATCATGATTTCATTATGCAATTAAACTACATGGGTGAACTCCAAGATGCAGAATAGCAGAAAATAATAAATAAACTAGCTAGTTGCAGAATAAAACAACAGATGAAAAGAGGAAAATGCAAACTCTGGGCACTGATTGCCCCCAATGATGATTGCAGTCGAAATCATCTCTGATTTGACAGGATCATCTCCGATCTGAACAGGATCGTCTGCGACGATGTAAGCTTGCTCCGGCTAAAAAATGACAAGGTTCCTGCAAGAAAATTGGATGCAACAAATGTAGATGGTAATACAGATTATTCTAATGCATGTGAAGGTCGATTTATAGGAAAATTCAGCCAGGGGAAGGTTAAGGGGAGGGCCTAAGTTTAAATAGGCTTAGGAGGGAGGTTAGGAGGTTGGAGATCATCCCAATTTGGGAGATCTCCAACGGGGAGGGTCTCTAACGGTGCAGACACGCTTCTGCCTGGATTAGAGACGCCGTTGGAACAGAGGCTAATTGAGAAAAATTAGTTTTGGGACAAGATCGTCTGGACGTCCTAGTCCAGACGAAATCGTCCGATCTGAGGCGATATCGTCTGATCGACGACGATATCGTCAAACGGTCAAAACAAACTCTAAAAATGGCACGGGAAAGGAGGAAACGGGTTAAACGACGGTTTGGGAGCGGTTTTGGGGGTTGAAATTTGAATTTGAATATTTACTAGAGTAATTGTAATTATTAAGGTTTTACTGCACCAATTTTAGGGTGCTACAGATAGAAAGCAAACACCAAACAACCTAAATATCTATTAGGACACTTATTTGATTTTAACGGTTGATCTAAGCTTTATCTTGCATCCATAATATCCAATAGTTTCAAACCTACAAATTAACTTCACAAACCTTAGAAAATTTGATCAGTGTTTGAGGGTCTGCTTAGGATGCTATGTGATTGAGCTTGGAGTTGTAGCAGTCAAGCCCTATTGGTACTTTTAGATGACCATTCAAAATAAAAATGATCTTTGACCTTTGGTACATGCACAAACAAAGTAAAACAAGTATGTAACAATGAAATAAAATGCAGACAAGATGACCACAATAAAATATTGAAATGTAAGATGTAAATTAGGGTTTTGGTATGTAAAACTTTTCCCCAAGCCCTAACTTACTAAATTCATACCCGATAAGTATGGGACACATATTTGGTTTAAATACCCTTTTCGAGCTTTGAAACAACGAAAAATGAGGCATAAAACAATGAAAAATAGACTTAAAAAGTGACTAACATGAATATCAAACCTAATGAGCTGATAGGGAGGTCAAGAAGCAACAAAGAGATGAATGAATCACTCCAAGAAGGTTGATCAATCTAGTCACCAAGACTCCTCCACTCAATCCCAAAGGGCAACAATCACCAAAGCATAAAATAACAAAACAACTTGCAACATAAGAGCACTTGATAGCATGAGCAAATGAGCGATTCAATAGTTAGAATCTCCTTAGAAATTATTGGTTATAGACTTAGGGGATCCAAACCCTTATTTATAAGAGGTTTGGAGGGCAAAATAGGCAAGAAAATGAAATTTCATTGTAGGCAAAGGCCGATCCCAAAAGGAGCTGATGAGAGGAGGAGTTTTAGTGAGAAAAACCTCTAGAATACCAAATGTATGCTCTATCATTACATGACACAAATTTGGTAAGCCAAATTCATGCCCTGTATAGACCGAACACAAATTTGGTAAAGCTAATGAAACAAGGCCAAGGGGGAGGGCAAAAGGGTCCAAAATTTGCACTTAACAAATTTGGGTGGCTAGCTAGGGATCTAAGGAAGAATTGACTCATTTGGGTGGATCAATTTTTCATGTCTACATTTTCCCCCTCTTTGAAGAATTTACGGCTAAATAAATACGTCAAAGAAAGATGTAGACTCCTATGGGTGAACACAAAAAAGGGGTGGCTAGGTTTGGATGGAGGGGTGGTGCAAAAAGGGGTGTCATATTGAACATCACAAATTTACATGCAAAATGAGGTATTACTATCATTAATGCCTCTAATACTAGGGTACCCTCTCGATTTTTTAGAAGGAATGTGAAATTCCATATGAAAACTTGAAAAAGGTGCACAAAGGGCAAAAAAGCAAAAAACAACGAAAAAGGGAAAAATACAAGACAAAGGGAGATAAAAAAGGAAGAAAGGAGAGGAGAGAGAAGAAAAGAAGGGAAAATAAAAGGGAGGGAATAAAAGAGGAAAAAGAGACTCATTTTCACCAAGTGAGGAGGAGAAAAAGAGCTCTAGAGAAGAAAGAGGAGAATGGGCTTACCAACTCACCATGTTGTCGTGGCGAGGGGTGACACTAGCACTATTGTTGACCAGGCGAAAGTATGGATCGATACCCACTTATTTTTATTTTGCACCTAGACAAAAAATTTAGTAATTTTTGTATTTTTAAAGTTTTTTAATGAATTTTTAGCAAAATTCATTGTGGGGCATGAATTTGGTTACAAACCATGAATTTCGCAGTTTGCCTAAGCCAAATTTGTGCCCTGTATAGACAAGGCACAAATTTGGTAGGCTACCCTAGCCAAATTCGTACCTTGTATGGATAGGGAATGAATCTAGTTGGGAACCTTTGCTAAATTTGTGCCCGATCATTCTAGTGCACGAATTGGTGAATTTTACACAAATATATTTTTCATTTTTGAATTTTTATGAGTGTTATGAGTTTAGAATGATGATTTAATGATAAAATTATGTTCATTATGCAGCTAGATGTAATCAAGAGTAGAGAGTGGTGGTGAAGCACACTGGGGACTACCTCGGAGAAACTCTCAGTGCAAGAGAGGGAGACACCAAAGAACGTGGGACTACTGCACTTAAAAGAGATGCTCCGCGTTGAGGCAAACAAGGCCCTACTAATGGCTTTGGTACTGAGATGGTATCTAAAATTATTCACATTTTTGCTATCGATGGGGAGATGACGATCACACTAGAGGATGTGTGGCACATCTTGAGGATCCTTATTAGAGGGAGGACTTTTTACATGGTACGGGTGCCGATGGTGGCCTTAGATATGATGTCGAGAAATATAACACATGTGATCCAGTAGAGCAAATTCCATGTCGATGAGATGTCGATGAGATGCCACATCGATATGGAGTTGAGGCATTGACGTTCATACTATGTGGAGTGGTGGCGAGGATGCTAGTGTGCCATACTAGTAGGCGATACCTGCCATGGGGTCTGGTGGGAGTAGTGGTAAACATGCGAGATCATAGAATCGAATTCACATGGGGACCATATGTGTTGGCCTACCTATATAGTATGTTATGCATTGTCATGTATAAGTGGTATATAGTACTAATTTGTACGATGTTGCTCCAGGGGTGGTGCTAGGAGTAGATGGCAGTTCAAATACTGTAGGCACTACTAGGACCAATGTCCACCGTGGAGCAACCAATAACATATAGGTGGGCTCGACTCTACGAGTGTGGGCACAAGTCATATACTAGTCTTTCCACTAGGAAGGTGGGTGATAGATGAGCTATGAGAGCACCATATCATTTGGTATCTATGACATCTACACCTAGGCTAGAGGGAGGATACAAAGGAGCTGGCTCGGGTGAGTAGGATCCGATGGCTCATCATAAGAAGGGGAAGTAGGAGTTGTTCAAGTTTGATTGAGTACAACGTCAACGTGATATTCTGTATGAGATTATAGACCTAGGAGACTAATGGTTTTGATGGGTGAGGAGGGACCCACCAGGATGCGAAGGTGTTCTTGATGTGGCTAGGTGAACAGAGGAGGACTTGGATGATCCACTATATGTGGATCCAAGGATGGAAAACATCGAGGTGGCCCTTAGGTACATGATATGGTACGAAAGCATTATACCCCCAAGGATCTCCCTACTAGTGCCAGTGCATCGATGTTAGGTAATGAGCCAATGAGTGCAGTTGGTACTTTGAGAGACCACTCGACATGCCACTAAGAGGTAGTAGAGAGGCACGATCCCATCCAGACCATTTTAGACACAATTTTAGATGGAGATAGTGATTGCTATGAGAGAGACCATCATAATCTCTAGCTTGAGAGGAGGAGGAGCTACAGGGGTTACCCCCACTATGGCACAGGTGGGACCTAAGGCAACAGGTCCAAGGTAGGCATAGGGTCTATTAGCCATGGTGGTAGAGATGCAAGTAGAGATGGATTCCATCTATAGTGTATTGGACTAGGCTTGAGCAGATTATGATGTAGTAGAAGCTGAGGTAGAGTGCCTTAGAGGGAATATGAGCTAGTAGACCCAAGTAGCGGGGATGGCGATCATAACAAGCATCCAATAGAGCAAGGAAAATCACCTACTACTGACGAAGCTGTAGAGGATGAGGGATTCATATGAGGTGATAGTATGAAGGGTAACCCACTACCAAATGATCTATTACCATGCCATCCTAGTTGATCATAGGGTTCTAGAATCATAATCTTAATGATCACATAGTTGCTCTTAGTTGTAGGTATAATCTATGTCATGATCAGTGAACATGACTCCACCACCTCTAACAGGCGGAGCAAACTCGCACAACCAGGGTTGGGATTGGATGACATGTCAATTTTAGATTATGGAATGCATCCCTAGGGATGGTCGAGTGTGCCAAGCTCTTTATTGTGTCACATCAACTAACTAGCATGCAATTAGTGCTATCGAGTAATACTAGCTACAATTTATTTATGTGTTTATGGTGCAATGTGTGTGCTTATGTGTGATTGCTTTTTATATATATTTATATATTTTTGTATGCATGGTAGACACAAACATAATGAATGCAGTGAATGAACCTAAATGAATGAGATGGAATGGTATGAATATAACTAAATGCAATGTATCTAAAATGCAAACCTAAACGAAGTGCACGGGTGAACAAAAATAAAGCTCCAAAAGGCCAAAGAAAAAAAACAAAATCCTATGAGTATGTATGCTCACAAATGACCGATATGGAGGTTTCTCCTCGTGTGTGGTCATGAAGCTATCATGTGAGGGTTGTTGAATTGCAAAGATGGACAAGGTGGAGTTGTACTCGCTATGGGTGTAGTGCTTGCTAACATGGTCAAAGAGGAAAAGTGATATACCCACTGGTATGTATGCTCACAAATGGTTGAATGGAGGTTACCCCTTGCTTGTGACCATGAAGCTATCCACTATGGGATGTAGAAATGATGTAAATGATATTCCAAAGTGAGTACTACCCAATAGGGGTGTGGTGTGTGCAATAAAGCGTATCGACAAGGCCAATAGAGCAAAAAAAGAACCATATCCCTTGACTTGGAGAGATATAAACAATGAAAAATTTCAAGGTCAAAGAATAAGGAAAATATGAGATGGGCAGATGCAATGATGGAAATGCATAGTGGGCCCTAGGTTGGAGGTGTTTAGTGGTAATTTTACCCAATTGTGAAATTACACTCTCCCTTAGGATTTTGATCCCCAAACCATCTCCTGCAAAGAAGTTAAACAAAACAACTTCTCCAAGGTCTCTGCTATATTAGCATTTGCATATGTGTATTAGTAATCTCAATAAAGATATATCAATTAATTCTAGGAACACCTTAGTGATTGCAAGTAACTGTAAACAAGGGGCATGTGTTGGTTTATTTTACCATGCTACTTTAACGATTGTTTATGAAACCAAATAAAAGTAAATGTGAATTGGCCCTCATATGACCAATATGTAGCCTTAATTCCTTTAATATTGAATGATTTTAGGTAGATTTTATCTTGATTAAGTGGATTTTAAAAAAGTTTTATCTTGCATTAAATCCTACTTTAAGCATGAAATAGAAGATTAAATCTATCTATGAAAGTGAATTCAAAATGATGAAAAGATCCATTAAATGTAGCTTCTATCATGAAGATAAAGAAAACCTTTGATGTAATTAATAAACTGTCCCTCTGTGATGAAATTAATTTTCATAAAAAGAAACAATTTATTGCTTTGAAATCATGACCTTAAAATGTCATCATAAATTATCCCTCTTTTATGAAATCAGATTTTTCATAGAGACACAATTTAATGCTTTAAAATAGCAGCCTTGTAATATAACATATAAAATTAATTCCTTCAATGAAATCAGAATTTTTATGAAGAAAGGTGCATTAATTGCTCCAAAAATGAAGGCTCATGAAATGCCATAAAAATTCCCCCTCCTTTAATGAAATTGAATTTTCATAAAGGAAAGGTCATCTTATGCCTATGAATAAAAATGCAGAATTTAAATTCTGATTTGCCTCCAAAATGTGAAAAATAAAATTTCTGAAATTATAAAAACCATTAAAAACAACAGTTTTCAAAAATAATTATAAAATCGAAATGACATCGAAATGAGTCCGAATATGTTGCGTATGGAAGATTGAAGTTCATTCTATGCAACCATGTATTTATTTTTGTTATTTTATTTTTTTACGATTTTTATTTTAATGCCTGAAGTTTTAGAAAAATGTAAAATGAAAGTTTAGAAAACAAAAAATGAAGTCCGGAAATAAATTTAAATGTTGAAAACAGAAACATGTAAAACATTTCCATTTTGATGGCACCCCATCCTGCAAAATCGAAGATGTGATAAAATCATACGTGCAACCTATTCCATTCAACCTGCATTTGCACAACCGAAATAAACTAAGTGCTAGCTCCTAGGGTTCAGAAATAAATTTTAGATTTCGACATTCACATGAAATAACAAAAAAAAAAATGCATAAACTTCATCTATAAGTTTGGAATCTGAAAGGGAAAAAGATAAACAATAAAATCTGAGCATGTAGAAAAAAATCTCCTTCTTTCTTGCTAACAAGGCCTCAAATTTTTGAAAAAATGCATTTGCATTCAAAAGTATTTCATTTTTTACAAAGTCATTTTGGCAGCGCTTGGCCTTGACAAAAAGTCCAACCCCTCGACAATCCTTCCATGGTATTTTTAATATTTTCCTCTATCTCTTCATTCATTGCATCCTTTTCGTTTCGTTTCCAAAGCCTTACGTTTTCCCTTGAATGGCTTCCCATCATTATTCTCGTATGCACAAAAAAAACGGCCACCTGTGCATTCAACTTGGAGTTGATAACGCTTGAAGGTGCCATGATATGACTACCTCTTTTTAATAAAACACTACCCCTTTTTATTTTGATTTAAACCCATTTTACCATTTTCTCAAAACTTGAAATGAAATGAAAGATTTTAATTACGTCTATGAGACCCAAATATGGTCTATGGGACCTCAAATATGGAAGTACAATTACTCAAATCATATCATATGATCTTTAATATATTTGAAAAGGTTGTTCCTTCTCCTACTGATTTGTGTTAGCAATTCCCTAATTTTTTTTATTTTACTGTCTTCAAATAAATCTGCCATAAACTCGTTTCCAAGTGTTTCTTTGTATTTGTCACGGAAATTTGAAAAACTCGGGCATTTATAGATGAAGCGTTCCTCTGTTTCTACTGCCCCTATGTTGCAAAGAGTACATATCCTTTCTTCCCATTGATGTTTGGGCGTTGTCCATCTCCCTGTTTTACATCTAAGCCTATGAGAGCTAGTTCTTATATGAGCAATGAGTATTTTTTCCTTCCACTTGATTTCAGCGCCTATATATGCTTTTTCTTTGTGGTCATACGTTGGGTTAAAATTTGCAATATAATATTGTCTTTTCCTGCTTGCATTTTTCCACATTCCACTTTTGAACTTTTCATTCACATAATTTTTTATGTCTTTGTTGACATTTGGGCATTCATTTATGTTGATTTCCCAATGTTTCATCCATTTCTAATTTTGTTTCATTTATGTATTCTTTCTCCTATGCAACTCTTCGTCCCTAGCTGCCCTGGGCCATCTATCATTTATCATGTTTTTGGTTTTTTTTTCAAGTAACATAACAGCTTGGTCATAGCAATTGACCTATCGATTATAAAATTAAAATGATCACCAAATTTCATCATTTACTTTCATTTTCTATAGGTGGCAGTAATGGTCCTCGCTTGGCATTTACTACGTCCCTCTGATTGACATCATCACATCGCATGTCTCCATCTTCTGTCGAAATCTGTTTATCGTGGCGTCCATGTCAACCCGAGAACTATAGCAACGCTTTCTATGTCATCAGGTACCTCACGCATCGCGTTTTCGAGCTCAATAAAATCCATCGGTGACCAATGTCAGCACCACATTTGCACTCAGGTCCAATCTGTCATTTCGAATATGGTGAACTTTACTAGCCGATCTACCTTCATTGACGGCCTGTTTAGCCTGCATAGACATCCACCACTATAACCTCCAGCGCTGCTTTGTATTGCCCAGTCAGATCTTGTCGCGGAACCGTCGATGAGCTTTGTTACCGTTGTCGGGTCCCACTTCATCACATACCAATTGGCTACCATGGAGAAAAGTGCTTCGCTATGTATGGGTTCGGTCAAAGTTTCCCGGTGCTCTGAATGTATTTGGCCAGCCGCGACCTACGTAGACTCATTCTTTGTTCGTGGATCTCCGGTATACTTCCATCTCGCCGTTCCCCTCCAGTTTCGTCGAGCTATGCATCTGCGTGATTATCCACGCATTCCATTCATCCTCTGCCTGTTGTTTGGTTTATCTCCGGTGCCACCCATTTTGCAATCTATGGCTGTCATCAACAGTGTTGTACCTACCTGCATTATCGCAGATAAAACGTAATACCACCGTTTCACTATTGCCACTATTAATTCCTTGCTATCTAAATCCACGTAGCTACACCTATCTCGGTGATTCGACCGTTATGCTATGTTTGATATTGTTTCCTGCACAGCCAATCAATTCAGATGAGCCCTGACACGACCACATCATTTGGGTGCATACGTGGTCTCCCTTTTGGCTATGGCACCGTCTTCTCTAATGTATCCTATACAACATCACCACTGAGCCAGCTATGTCGCATGCTGGCTATCATTCACAATGTGAAACATCACGTGCTTCGAATACCCATCTGTACCGGTAAACGAATCGCGCGTTGATGCCACGCTGCCTCACCGTCGGGCCAGTGACACCTCATGTCATGCCTGTTGGACCAAATCAAATTTTGTCGCACTAAAACCTCGACCGCCCACGCATGTTGGATTTACCATACCTAAATCCTCTCCAAATCATTGGCGCTTCTCGCTGCATTGACTGGCAGTGTACGGTAACCCTACGCTATCACCCACGATATCCTTTGTCTAATCCTGGGTCTTCTACGAACTCTGCACCGTGGTCACCGATGGGACCCATCAATATGCCTCACGTAACCCACCTTGTCACAACTCCCACTTGGAGTCCACATCACATAGTCGTCTTCATCGCGATGCCAAATCCCATTCGACGCTACCGTTCCTAGGTAGTCAATCTACCACATGGTCTTCGCCATAGAAATGCAAACTTCTCCCACTACACACTTGCCACGTTGCCGATGGTGCTATGCTTAGAGATGAGATGTATCTAAAGAACTACCCTATTTGTATTTTTGCTTTCAAAATAAATGACTGCTCCCTGTGCGTATTCTTCCATCGAAGTCAACAAACCAACACTGCAGTTCCTTCGTCCCTGGCTACAATGATGTTGTCCGAAAGGATTTCGGCCAGCGAATGTCGCTCTGTCGCCGTATGTCCCACCTGAATACTTCTCAATACAATGTTGTAGCCAATGCGAGGTCCACGTATGCGTTATCAATTTCTGCCATCGAGGCTGCCATGAAACCGCTGAGTCATTCACTTTATTTTTGAGCTATCGTTTTCCTCCGGCGTTGTCGTATCGCATGGGATCCGCCATCTTTGGCTCACACGTTTTGTACCTCACGCCGGTCGAATTTCTTTACCATATAATCTTCGCTTCGACAATGTGCTCCGTTAATGGAGTCATCGTGCTTGATGTGGGCCGTGCTTCGTAATTTGTGTTGACTAATATCCACATCCTCCTGACGCCAAAACGCCCTGTCATAACACAGATAAGGCATGGATTAAACTTTCCTTCAAATGACAAATTAATAAAATAAACCTAAGCATGAACCTAATGTGCAAAATAGAAAACCTTAAACGAATATTAAATCAATTACCCACATTGATTTAAACTTTCCTTTTTTTTTTTATTCACTACTATCACATATATGATAATATTTCTTTTATTATTATTTTTTATTTTTTTTGATTATATATATATTATTATTTAATAATAATAATAATTATTATTATATAGAATATAATAATAATAATATTTTATATTATTTTTATTTTTATTTTTATTTTGAAACCTACACAAATAAAGCCAACACGAAAATTAAACAAAAAAGAATCGTAAACAATAAACTTGATGAAAAACTCAACGACACAAAAGTGACGACAAAAAGTCGTCGACAAAAAAGAAATCGTCAACAAGAAAAAGTCATCGACAAGAAAAATTATCGAGAAAAAATTGTCGACAAGAAAAATCGTTGACAAGAAAAAGTCATCGACAATAAAAAGTCATCGACAATAAAATATCATCGACAATAATTGATGATAACTACAAACCCACAACAAAACGAAAGCATTAGACACTTAAAACAAACCGTAAACATCCAAATACTAAAACAAAAAGGTGGGTCCCCAATTTTGGGGCTAGTTGTGGAGTAACCATAACAAATGGCGCCTCTACTGGGAAATGCTCTTGGCATTTCAGTAAGAACCCAATTTGAAACAAAAACACATAAATGAGTGAAATGAAAATCATTTAGCGACATCTCGAGAAGAGGTTAAACAGCTTCAGAATGAAAACAACTAATCCATCTGCCTTTGCTTAGTGTGTGCAAGAGTGATTCATTTTCGTATTTATGAAAATCCTCCAGATTCCATCATCTCTTTCTGCATTAGGCTATGAAGTACAACTCATGAAGTGAAGACTTTTACAGATAGAGCCCCACTGCCAGTCAGATGTCTACAGCCCCGGTGAGGTTTACCTAACTCATCCGTGTGTTCGCTTAATGCTTTGCAAAGCCCATCTATCCTAGGTGTGTCTAGACTTCCAATATTCACTCTTTATTTTTCTCTTTCTATGTATCAAAATTTGCCTAGCCAGGGCCCCACTGCTAGTCAGGTGTCTATAGCCCCGATGGAGTTTTCCTGAACTAGATGACATATTTCAAGAAATCTGTTACATAGCTTATACCTATGGAACTCTTGCAAAGCATCAAGTCTCATTAAGGTTAGAAAGCCAATGAGTAGAGTGCTTTAGATTTTCATCCAGGGTTGCAAATCAAGACAACTTCATCCTTATTACTTCCAAAAACACCATTTAACATGTGTGAGTTCCTTGTGGAGATTTGGTTAATTTTTCATCGTTCCACTTTCCACCATTTTAGTTCCAAAATTTGAGCATGATCACCAAATGACACATCCCCCTTTTCTCGGGTTCATCAGTTTTTTTAGATCAGGTACTCCAACCTACTAAATAAAAGAGCTTCAAAAATGTCAGAGGCCAGAAGTTAGTGACTGCAAAATATTATCCCTAAGCAAAGGGAACAACCCACGACACAAAATTAAGAACACACCAAAACTATGTCCAACCAAAAATTAAGGACAAAGCCAAAACAGAAAGCAAAAACTAAAACTATATACAAATGTACAATATGGTACAAGATGGTGCAAAGTTTGAACTATCACTTTTCCGAATCCCAAACCTGATTAGAACATTTCAAAATGCATATAACATGATAAGCATGCCAAATGTTGTAGGAATCCAACAAAAACAAGATTAAGCTAAACAATGCAACAAACTTCAACTTGCCTCTCTCACCCCACAAATTTGATTTAGTTCCATTAACAATCCCATAGGTGAGATTCAAACTATTTAACTAATTAGACAACATTTTATTTTCAAGTGTTTCTTGTCTATTCTTTAAAATGTTAATTTCACAACTCAATTCCGAATTTAGAACTAGGCCTTCTTTTTCGAATATGAAATCTTGCAAGCAAGAGCCTATTTCTAAAAATTTCAAAGCCAATTCATTATTCATGTTTTTAGGCCAATCAAATTTATGCAAAAATTTGCAAGCATCTAAGATATTTACTAAATGGGAATCATTATAAGATTTTATCCTAGAAACAATAATTAATTGTTTATGAATTTGATTCAACAATTCAAGTGCATCAACTTCTTTTTCATTCATCAAAGCATTTTTATTAAAGGTGTACATGGAAATTAATCCTTGTTCTTCATTCACCTTCAATGACATTTCATCATAAACATCATTCAAATTCAATAAATGATCATACACATTTTCACTTGAAGCTTGGATGCTTGGAGACAAAAGGTTAGATTTTACCTTTTGCACATTTTCATTTACGAAAGCTTGGTGAGGATTTGCAATTTCTTCATTGATTACTTGTTCATAAAACATATCAAGATTGGGCACCCAATTGAAAACATGTCCATCATTTGCAACCCTTAAATCTTGTTGGTTAAGGTGTGTGTTAAGTAACCCATCTTTATGATCAATCATTTGAGTTGCTTCTAATAGATCAACCTCTTCGTCATTTGATTCTGATTCCTTGTTCATTATACATGGTATCTCTTCATTTGAATCCTCAAAACCATCACGCGAATTTATATCTAAGTTTTCAATATCCTGAAATGAAAGAGAAGATTTTACCTCTTCCTCATCCAACATAGACTCGTAAACATTTATCATTTCTTCCCTTTCCATTTCAACAAGATCTTCAATAGATTCATATTCGTCATGATTCGATTTGGTAACTTTCTCTATTATTTCAAATGCAATGTCATCATGTGAAGTAGAAGTTTCAAACTCCAGCATATTAAGTGGAATAGAAGTTTCATCAATAGGGGTGTGAGAAAATAACACATCTTCATATCTTCCCCAACAATTGTAAAAATTATCATCCAAATTCGTGGGATGAAACTCTACGATATCCGTGACATGATATTTTGATTCATCCATCAATTCTTTTTCTTCTTGGTCCTTGGTAGTAGGATCGTTATTATCTTCCAAAATTTGATGAGATTCCAACCCTTCTTCCAAAATATTCTCAAATTTGTGCAGGAGTTGTAATATCTTCCTGTGAGAAAGTGATTGTGTTATCCTGCATATAAATTGACACAGAGGGTTCATTAGAAGGTTTAGAGTGAGCATATTCATCCAATTTCTTCCAAGGATCATGGTGATCATCTTCCAAAATCAAGTTGTGATGCTCAACTATTTATTCAACATATTCCAACTCATCAATATGTTTCTCATCAAATTCACCTTCACCTTCCTTAGATGGTTCAATGATTTCCAAAAGTGGGCTACTTTTTGTATCCAAGTTTGCAAGATCAATATCTACATTTGTAACCCATGATTCAATTTCATCACAATTTGGAAGGTGAGGATTTTATTGATCATTAGTTTTAACAATATCATCCAAAGTGTCTCCCAAGAACCAGTGGTGAAATTCTATTGTCTTCAAATTTATTTATTGATTCTCTTACGATTTTACTTTCAACCACTTCATTCAATTCTATGGTAGGTTATGTCCTATCATATATTCCAACACTAATTAGATTTAGGACACCATTATCTGAATACTCATGCACTTCTAGAAATGAACCCCTCTCTACACAATCCTCATTGGTGGATGTTGGCTTGGCAACTTGCACCTCCTCTTGGGCAATATCTAAGGTGGTTGTAATATTTGGACATTCAAATTCATCCCCTTTATCATTCACCTTAGGTATAATTGGAGTAGAGGGTGCTATATTAGATGGTTGGTGTAGGTTGGCATCAATAAATACAAAAGAATAATAACTCATGAGAACATGTTGTGCCTCTTCTTCCATCTCTGAATCACACTGTTGTTCTACATTCTCTAGGTTCTATAAGATTGTATCTAGAGATGGGTCACCCAAATTTTCCCTTAAAGCTGTAGCAAGTTTGGGGTGTATGGCTCCCATGTATACTTGAATAGCTTCCTCTTCTATTGTGTTAAAATTTTCCCACATTTGGGAGTACAACTCATGAAATCTCCCATTGAATTGACTCAAGGATTCATTAGGCTCTTTACGAATAGAGGTAAATTGATTTTGCAACATCTCTAAGTCAACCTGATTACCAAAATGATAAAGATATGTTGCTTCTAGTCATATCCAAGAAGTTCTAACCTCCATGGGTAATTGGCCATACCAAAAGAATGGTTTGTCATCCAAAATGTATGAGAAAAACCTACAAGCAACATCCTCATAGAAAACTTGGCATTGAAGCAATGTGCTCTTGTAGACATGCAATTTTTGTAAGTATACGAATGTCAACTCTTGAGTAAACAGTCATAGAAACTCCAATAAAATTTTAGGAATTTTATGGGGTGTCCCATGCATAGGAAGAGCCTTATAATGATCCCCTATCATAGATACCATTCTTTCTCTTAAAGATGCCACTTCAGCTTTTACATCACATGTCGCCATTAGTGAAACTCAAAGAATAACTTTAGAACCAAATTTGTTAGTCAAATAAAAATATCTTGCAAAGAAGCATAAAATGACTAACAATTTTCAAATGAGTAAACCAAATAAATCATCATGTTAGTATCATCCAAAAGATATGCATCAATTAAATCATGACATGAAAGAACATTCTCAAATTTACCAAAAGGTTAGTATTAACACATCATCAAATAGAGAATGTTAGAATCAATGAAAGTGATCAACAAAATTTCATTAGTCAAGACCAATGTCTTTGGATAAATATTTCAAGTAACATGAACAATTTAGCATCTAAATAGCAATAGAATAAATCAATTCAACTCTTATTAGCTCCCACAGTGTTGAGTGCTAAAATATTATGAAATATGCTAATCAAATGAACTTGAAATATTTATCAATTAAAACTCTCAAAGTTACACCAAATCACATTGTTCATGTATGAACAATCCAAAAGCGTTAGATAAATGAAATCCGATGCATGAATTGCTTAGCATAAATAAAATAAAGTAAACCAATTTAGGTCCTCCTTCTAGTGCCAAAAATGTTGAGTGGTAATTTTACCCAATTGTGAAATTACACTCTCCCTTAGGATTTTGATTCCAAAACTCTTTCTTGCAAAGAAGTTAAACAAAATAACTTCTCCAAGGTATCCGCTATATTAGCATTCACATATGTGTATTAGTAATCTCAATAAAGATATATCAATTAATGGTAGGAATACCTTAGTAATTGCAAGTAACTATAAACAAGGGGCATGTGTTGGTTTATTTTACCATGTTACTTTAATGATTGTTCATGAAACCAAATAAAAGTAAATGTGAATTGACCCTCATATGACCACGATGTAGCCTTAATTCCTTTTATCTTGAATGCTTTTAGGTAGATTTTATCTTCATTGATTAAGTGGATTTTAAACAAGTTTTATTTTGCATTAAATCCTACTTTAAGCATGAAATAGAAGATTAAATCTATCTATGAAAGTGAATTCAAAATGATGAAAAGATCCATTAAATGTAGCTTCTATCATGAAGATAAAGAAAACCTTTGATGTAATTAATAAACTATCCCTCTTTGATGAAATTAATTTTCATAAAAAGAAACGATTTATTGCTTTGAAATCATGACCTTAAAATGTCATCATAAATTATCCCTCTTTTATGAAATCAGAATTTTCATAAAGAGATATAATTTAATGCTTTAAAATAACAACCTTTTAATATAACATATAAAATTACTTCCTTCAATGAAATCAGAATTTTCATGAAGAAAGGTGTATTAATTGCTCCGAAAATGAAGGCTCATGAAATGCCATAAAAATTCCCCCCTTTTATGAAATTGAATTTTCATAAAGGAAATGTCATCTTATGCTTGTGAATGAAAATGCAAAATTTACAATCTGATTTACCTCCAAAATGTGAAAAATAAAATTTCCGAAATTATAAAAACCCTTAAAAACAATAGTTTTAAAAAATAATTATAAAATCGAAATGACATCGGAATGAGTCCAAATCTATTGTGTATGGAAGATTGAAGTTCATTCTATGCAGCCATGTATTTATTTTTGTCATTTTATTTTTTTACGATTTTTATTTTAATGCCTGAAGTTTTAAAAAAAATGCAAAATGAAAGTTTAGAAAACAGAAAATAAAGTCTGAAAATAAATTTAAATGCTGAAAATAGAAACATGCAAAGCATTTCCAGTTTGATGGCACCCCGTCCTGCAAAACCGAAGTTGTGAGAAACTCATACATGCAACCTAGTCCATTCGACCTGCATTTGCACAACCAAAATAAACTAAGTGCTAGCTCCTAGGGTTCAGAAATAAATTTCAGATTTCGACATTCACATGAAGTAACAAAAAAAATGTATAATCTTCATCTATAAATCTAGAATCTGAAAGGGAAAAGATAAACAATAAAATCTAAGCATGCAGAAAAAAACCTCCTTCTTACTAGCAAGGCCTCAAATTTTTGAAAAAACGCATTTACATTCAAAAGTATTTATTTTTTACAAAGTCATTTTGGCAGCGCTTGCCCTTGCCAAAAATTTCAGCCCCTCTACAATCCTTCCATGGCATTTTTAATATCTTCTCTATCTCTTCGTTTCCCATTTTCCCATTGCGTTCTTTTCGTTTCATTTCCAAAGCCTTACCTTTTTCCTCGAATGGCTTCCCATAATTATTCTCGCATGCACAAAAAAAAATGGCCACCTGTGCGTTTTAATCAACTTGGAGTTTATAATGCTTGAAGGTGCCATGATATGGCTATCTCTTTTAATAAAACACTACCCCTTTTTATTTGAATTTAAACCCATTTTACCATTTTCTTAAAACTTGACCTAGGATTATAAAATTAAAATGATCACCAAATTTCATCATTTACTTTCATTTTCTATAGGTGGCAGTAATGGTCCTCGCTTGGCATTTACTACATCCCTCTGATTGACATAATCACATTGCATGTCTCCATCTTCTGCCAAAATCTGTTTACCGCGACGTCCATGTCGACTCGAGAATTATATGAAATGAAAGATTTTAATTACGTCCGCGAGACCCAAATATGGTTTATGGGACCTCAAATATGGAAGTACAATTACTCAAATCATATCATATGATCTTTAATATCTTTGAGAAGGTTGTTCCTTCTCCTGCTGATTTGTGTTAGCAATTCTCCAACTTTTTTTATTTTACTGTCTTCAAATAAATCTGTAATAAACTCGTTCCCAAGTGTTTCTTTGTATTTGTCATGGATATCTGAAAAACTCGGGCATTTATAGATGAAGTGTTCCTCTGTCTCTATTGCCCTTGTGCTGCATAGAGTACATATCCTTTCTTCCCATTGTTCTTTGGGCGTTGTCTATCTCCCTATTTCACATCTAAGCCTATGAGAGCTAGTCCTTATCTGAGCAATGAGTATTTTTTCCTTCCACTTGATTTCAGCGCCTATATACGCTTTTTCCTTGTGGTCATACGTTGGGTTAAAATTTGCAATATAATATTGTCTTTTCCTGCTTGCATTTTTCCACATTCCACTTCTGAACTTTTCATTCACATAATTTTTTGTCTTTGTTGACATTTGGGCATTCATTTATGTTGATTTCCCAACGTTTCATCCATTTCTGATTTTGTTTCATCCACGTATTCTTTTGCCTATGCAACTCTTCGTCCCTAGCTGCTCTAGGCCATCTATCATTTGTCATGTTTTCTATTTTTTTCAAGTAACATAACAACTTGGTCATAGCAATTGCTTCTAAAGGGAACATTCCAGTTTCAGCTAGAATAATTTCATAAGGGGTTGTGGCCTTAATTTTGAGAAAGTTTGTGATTAGATATTTTTGAATCCTTTCTATTTGTCTCCATTTTGCATTTGTTGTGCCACTAGCCCACACCTCGCAACCATACAACATAACCGGTGTAACAAGTAGGCCAAATAAGACCTTGGTGGTCTTCCAGTCCCACAACTCGGCATTCCTACACTTGTTTTGAAGTGCATATAGTGCTCTCCAACCACTTTGAGTTCTTTTCATCCTACATGTATTCCAATTAAGTTTGTCATGAAAGTTTATGCCCAGGTATTTGTATTCTACTACTACATCAAGCGGTTCTCCTACAAACTGAAATTTGAGGTGTTGCTTCTTCTTTTTTGCTGAAAAATCATAATTTTTGTTTTGCTCGTGTTCACCTGCATCCGAACTTCTTTACAAAAGAGTTCTAGAGCTTGAAGGTGATCTTCTAGATCTTTGGCTGTTTTGGCCACAAGAATTACATCATCTGCATACATGAGGAGTTTTACCACATTTTTGGCTAAATGCACACCCTCTCCCCCAAATTTGTTTATCCATTCTTCTAACTTGTCAATGTACAACCCAAATAAGGTTGAAGATAGAGGACAACCTTGTTTGACACCTATGTCACTACCAAAACATTCAGATAACCCTTCCTGTGTTCTCATTCTAGCCTTTACATGCTCATATAGTCTGTGAATTGCTGCCCTGTAGTGAATTGGAACCTCTAGCTCTTCCATTCTGCTCCATAATTTTTTCCTTGGCACTGTGTCAAATGCATTTTTGAAGTCTACAAAACAGCAAAAAGCCTCCTCTTTTTTGTCCCATATTTTTTCCACTATGTGTCTAAGCATGATACAATGATCAATAGTTGAGTGCTTGGGCCTAAAACCTGCTTGCCCCTTTGCTCTCTTTCCCTTTTCTTTTGCCCATATGCTAATCCTACGCTCTATCATACTCCCAAACAACTTTGCAAAGAGAGGGTTGATCATGATAGTTCGATAGTTTGAGGGATTATTTACATCTCCACTTTTAAACAAAGGAATGGTCAAGCTAGTTGTCCACTCGGTAGGGAAGCCATTTTGTATGACCTCATTGAAAATTTCTTTGATTTGCGATGCCAAGATATCTACCCCCATTTTATATGCTCTGCTTGAAGATTGTCTATGTCACGGGCTTTACCAGTTGCTAACTTTTTTATTCCTTGAATAATGTTTTCAATTGTAAAAAGTTCTTTCTTGACAATGATAGTAGGGGGTGTCTCCTGCTGGTTACTACGTTGATACAGTTGTTTTGAATACTCCAACCACTGATTAACTGTTATGTTATTTTTAGTTTGCATCATTTTCACGCTTAGTTCCTTCCAAAATTTCTTTGGTTCATGCTTCTCTAAATAAATCAATTATTTCCTCCTTTTTCTAGTGTATTCTTCTTTTTTTGCCCTTACCAGTTTCTCATATGCTTTTTTGTTTGCTCTTGTTTTACCCGTTGGTTCCTTTAGTAATCTTCGCATTTTTTTGCAATCTTCATCAAACCATGGGTTGGTTGGGAAGCTATTCCTTTCTTTCTTTTTAGGTTTAGCTCTCTTGCATTTGTTTAGAGCTTCTTGAATAACTTGCATTAACCATTCACTCTTACTGTAATCTCTACTACTGTGATGTAGTTCTTCCCTTTCTGTAACTTATTATTTAATACTGCTCTAAAATTATGTCGATTTTCATCTGTTAAGAGAATGTTTCCCTTGTGAGGATATTTATTTTGATTGCCTTGCAAGTGTTTTTCCCTTGGTTTGTCTCCATGCATTCAAAGTTTCATAACAATTGGGTTATGATCTGACTTAAGTTCCACTGGAGAATCTTCCACTTCTAGCTCCTCTATTTTTGGTATGTAATTTTGTGAGCATATTACATAGTCTATTACACTTTGTCCCTTATATGTTTTGCATGTATACTTTCCTAAATTTTTCCATTTGTTCATCCCATTGCAAATAATCAAATTGTATATGCTGTAAAGACCTAACAACTCTTCTCCATATTGCGTGATAGCCCCATGCTCATCTTCTGAAGTCTTGGTCCACTGTTGATTTTCCTCTTCTGGCATCCAAAGAGGATTAATCTCAATATCTTCGTTACCTTCTAGAATGTTAGCTTGCTTATTTGTTGTCCTTGCATTGAAATCTCCAATTAATATAATCTCCCCCAACTTACTATATATTGAAATGTCTCTTTTTAGGGAGGAGTATGGGTCTTCTCTGTTAAGGTCATGTTTCTTATAGAATTTAGAATTCTTGGGAGCAAAATAACATGTTGCTATGCTAATAACTGACTTATTTTCTAGGATCTTTATCCAGATGTACTTTTTGTTTTCATCTTGTTTTTCAATTTTAATGACCCTATCCCATTCCTCTTTTATTAAAACCATAATACCCCAATGCCCTTTGCCATTTTCTGCCGCTTTATTCCATATTGCTATTTTTTTGTATCCCACAAATTCTGGAGTCCTACATCCATCGTGTTCATGTGTTTCTGTCAATATGATTATATCTTTGTCTCTAGCAATGGGCCCTAACCCGGGTCCTCTTCTCCAAGGGAAACCTCTATAGTTCCAACTTACCATTGTAAGATGTTCCCGGGCGGGCCATACTCCCTATTTATTTTGGATTTGTTTAGATGTGATGTATGCCTTTCCATTTCTTAAATATGCCTATTTCCCTTCATTCCTTGCTGCCCTCACATTTTCCCATTCCTTATTTCTTTCTTCCTGCTGTAAAAATGTTAGGTCATCATCTAAATAAAATTGTGACCCTCTCAGCATGCCTTTGTTTTTAAGTAACCTTATTTTATCCTTGTAGCTCATAAATGTGACCCAAATATGTCTATCTCTACCTCCTTCTCTCAGCCTGCCAATTCTGCTTACTTTTTTTATCTGACCCTTCAATTGTAATCGATCTGACAAGAAGTCCTTGGTTAAACGATTTGTGTCTTCCCTGTCCCCATAATCTTTCAACCCTTTGATGATTATATTTGTTAACTTCTCATGTCTTTCTTTTTCTTCTGTTATTTGAATTTTTACTTGCTTCTCTATCAACTCTTTTTGTTGATTGACTGGTTCTTTTACTACTTGAGACCATGTCTTTGCCTTTGCTAATTCATTTTGTAGCTCATCTTCTCTTGTTTCAATGTTTTGGAGTGTTTTCTGTACCTCTTTTATTTTATTTGCATTTGTTTTTTCCACCTCTATTGCATCATTGATTGGGGTATGGATGGCTTGTTTGAGGACATGCCATTCACGTTGACCCATGTTTGCAAGGTTTTGTAGCTTTGACACTTGCTCCTTGAGTTGGTTGTTTTCTTTTTCCAGCCTCCGAATGGTGTTTATAACCTCATCTAATTTAGTTTCTCTTAATTTCTCCCTCCTTTCCATGCTTTCAAGTTTCTCTTTCATCTTCATTAGCTCTTGCACATAAAGTCTTGGTGCCCACATGAGTGGTGTAGTTGTGGGACTGTAAGTTTCTTCCTCATCTGAAAACTCATTTTGGTGATTTGCCTTTGATTGTTCCTTATTCTCCACCTGTTTATGTGGTAGAATATTTTTTATTTTTATTTTTTGATATGCCCTTTTCATTGTTGTTGCCCTTGCTCGAGCTTGTCGATGCCTTAATATCCTTCAATACTGTTTCTCATTGACATATATTGGTTCTTGCAATTGTTGCTTCCCTTCGTCCATTTTCAAACCCTTTATAACCGAACTCTCTATACTATTGATCCGTTGAAATAAATGTGTAATAAAACCCTCTTGCTCTGCAAACCCTCTGCTGCAAACCCTTGCTGATAATAAAAGCTACTGCCGCAAACCCCTATAACGAATGTATTTCTCCTACCTACTTAAATTGTTTTATAAATCGAAAGAGGACAAAAAAAAATATGCTTACCCGATGAAATAGATGTTTAATACAATACTCCGCCGCAAACCCTCCTTGCTCTGCAAAAACCCTTTGCCGCAAACCCTTTAATTTTTTTGTGCTGATATTTCTTGTCTAATTCAGTGTACAATTCAAATCTTCTTCGTTCTATCGGTTCTGCTTCAGTATCCCCGTGCTGTGCTTCAGTCCTGCTATAGCAACGCTGTCCATGTCGACGATTACCTCACCCTCACGCGTTGCATTTTTGAGCTCAATAAAATCCATTGGTTGCCAGCGCCACATCTACGCTTGGGTCCAATCTGTCATTTCAAACGTGGTGAACTTTGCTAACCGGTCTGCCTTCGTTGATGACCTGTTTAGCCCATATAGACGTCCACCACTATAACCTCCAGCGCTGCTTTGTATTGCCCAGTCAGATCCTGTCGTGGAACTGTCGATGAGCTTCGTTACCTTTGTCGGGTCCCATTTCACCACATACCAACTGGATGCCGTGGGGAAAAGTGCTTCACTGTGTATGGGTTCGGTCAAAGTTTCCCGGCACTCTGAATGTATTTGGCCAGCCGCCACCTACATAGACTCATTCTCTGTTCATGGATCTCCGGTATACTTCCATCTAGCCGTTCCCCTCTGGTTTTGTTGAGCTATGCGTCTGCATGATTATCCACGCAGTCCATTCGTCCTATGCCTATTGTTTGGTTTATCTCCGATGCTGCCTATTTTGCCATCTATGGCTATCATCAACAGTGTTGTAGCTACCTGCATTATCGCAGATAAGATAACGTAATACCACCGTTTCACTATCGCCACTATTAATTCCTTACTGTCTAAATCCACGTAGCTATGCCTATCTCGGTGATTCGACCGTTACGCTATGTTTGATGTTGTTTCTTGCATAGCCAATCAATTCAGATGAGCCATGACACGACCACATCATTTGGATGCATACGTGGTCTCCCTTTTGGCTATGGCACCGTCTTCTCTAACGCATCCTACACAACGTCGCCATCGAGCCAGCTATATCACCTGTTGGCTATCATTCACAGCGTGAAATATCACGTGCTTTGAATACACATCTACGTCGGTAAACGAATTGCTCGTTGATGCCACGCCTCGCCGTCGGGCCAATGACACTTCATGTCATGCCTGTTGAACCAAATCAAAATTTTGTCGCACTGAAACCTCGACCGCCCACGCATGTTGGATTTGCCATCCCTACATCCTCTCCAAATCATTGGTTCTTCTCACTTCATTGACTGGCAGTGTCCGGTAACCCTACACTATCACCCACGATGTCCTTTGTCTAATCTTGGGTCTTCTACGAACTCTGCATCGTGGTCACCGATGGGACCCGTCAATATGCCTCACGTAACCCACCTTGTCACAACTCCCACTTGGAGTCCACGTCACATTGTCGTCTTCATCGCGATGCCAAATCCCATTCGATGCTACCGTCCCTAGGTAGCCAATCTACCACATGGTCTTCGCCGTAGAAATGGAAACTACTCGCACTGCGTGCTTTCCACATTGCCGATGGTGCTATGCTTAGAGATGAGATGTATCTGAAGAACTACCCTGTTTGTATTTCCGCTTTCAAAACAAATGACTGCTCCCTGTGCGTATTCTTCCATCGAAGTCAAAAAACCAACACTGCTCTTCCTTCGTCCCTGGCTACAGCGATGTTGTCCGATAGGATTTCGGCCAGCGAATGTCGCTCTGTCGCCGTATGTCCCACTTGAATACTTTTCAATACAATGCTGTAGCCAAAGCAGGGTCCACGTATGCATTATCAATTTCTACCATCGGGCTCCACGAAACCACCGAGTCATTCACTTTATTTCTGAGCTATCGTTTTCCTCCGACGCTGTCATATCGCGTGCCATCCACCGTCTTCGGCTCACACGTTTCCTACCTCACACCGATGGAATTCCTCTACAATCTAATCTTCGCTTGGGTAATGTGCTCCGTCAATGGAGTCATCGTGCTTGACGTGGACCGTGTTCGTAATTTGTGTCGGCTAATATCCACATTCTCCCAAAGCCAAAATGCCCTGTCATAACACAGATAAGGCATGGATTAAACTTTTCTTCAAATGACACATTAATAAAATAAACCTAAGCATGAACCTAATGTGCAAAATAGAAAACCTTAAACGAACATTAAATCAATTACCCACATTGATTTAAACTTTCCTTTTTTTATTATTATTAACTATTATCATATATATGATAATATTTCTTTTATTATTATTTTTATTTTTTATTTATTTTATTTTATATATATTATTATATAGAATATAATAATAATAATAATATTTTATTATATTTTTTTTCCAAATACATATACATAAAGGCATATATATATTTGATTTTTATTTTTATTGTGAAACCTACACAAAAGAAAGCAAACACGAAAATTAAACAAAAAAAAAATCATAAACAATAAACTTGACGAAAAATCAATGTTGGTGGGTAAAGTAGTAGCATATGTTGTTTGATGAGAAGGATTACCATGATGTAAGGATTCAAATAAGGGGTTGTTATGAACATTCCTAGGAGAGATGGTAGGAGGAGGAGGCACCTCACCTCTTTCAAGTTGAGCTTCTTGCTCCATAAATCTAATTAAAGTATCTTCATGATGTTTTATGAAACCCCATAAATTATCAACTGATGTAAAAGTAAAGCCACCATTGGACCCCTCATAGGGATCATAGTTTGTATTAGTTTCAACATGTTCTTTATCTTCTATATCAAGATTATGATTTTCCCTATCAATCTAATCATCTTCTTGAGGAATTTGATTAGATTCTAGATGCCTTTGTTGAATCCTAAGGAAATGAGCCATTAGAAGAAGTGAAAGGATAGAGGAGAAAACCAAGGAGAGACACACAAGAATATTCTTAAGATATTTTAAAATATTTTATGATTTAAAAAAATAAAATTAATGGTCTTATTTAAGTTTTCAAAAGAGCAAAGGAAGAGGCTTCCTATTTTGGCCACTAATATGTGTTTTCACATCGGGTTCACCAAAGATGTAGAGGAGGAAAATTGCCCTATCGCGTACGATTCTCGATTGGATCCATTGTGAGCTGAGGTGAACCACAAGGGTGTATTATATTATCTACACTCGGTGGGCAAGGAAAAGGGTTAACTATGAATAGTTTTAGGACTCGCTCCAAGTTTGGGGTGGAAATTTTTAAATATATCAGTTAAGCATGCACCTATGTTTTGGCTTTTCTAAACTAAGCTAAGAAATATGAAAGAACAATGCAAGACACACCAAATGCAAGAAGACAAGGGATAACCCTAGAATGATTCTTTGATTCAATGATATCTAACCCTAGGTTGCAAAATAAAGCCTTTTAGCAAGGGTCCAAGGGAAATGCACAAACAAGATTAAAACCCTAGATGCACACTATATGATTTTATTCTTTCAAATGCCTAGAAATTCAATCAAATGCTTTTCCTTTTATTATGATCTAGAATTTGAATAGAAATGGATAGAAAGAAAACACCAAACAACCTAAAGATCTATTAGGAAACTTATCTAATTTTGGCAGTCGATCCAAGCTTTATCTTGCATCCAAAATATCCAATAGTTTTTAACCTACAAAATAACTTCACAAACCCTAGAAAATTTGATCAATGTTTGGGGGCTTGCTTAGGCCGCTATATGATTGAGCTTGGAGTCACAACAATCAATCCCCCTTGGTATTTTTAGCTAACCATTTGAAAGTAAAATGATATTTGACCTTTGGAACATGCATAACAGAGTAAAACAAGTGTGTAATAGTGAAATAAAATGCAGACAGGATGATCACAATAAAATGTTGAAATGCAAGATGTAAATTAGGGTTTTAGGGTGCAAAACTTTCTCCCAAGCCCTAATTTACCAAATTCATACCTTTTAAAGAGGGAGCATGAATCTGGTTGACCAAATTTATGCCCTATAAGGACGATGCATGAATTTGGTTCATATGCATTTTTAGGTCTTGAAACCGCAAAAAATGAGGCACAAAACAACGAAAAATAAACTTAGAAAGTGACTAACATGAATATCAAACCTAATGACATGATAGGGAGGTCAAGAAGAAATGAAGATATGGATTAAGCACTCCAAGAATATTGATCAATCTAATCACCAAGACTCCTCCACTCAATCCCCAAGGGCAACAATCACCAAAGCATAAAACAACAAAAAAACAACTTGCATCATAAGAGAACTTAATAGCATGAGAAAATGAGCGAGTCAACAGTTAGAATATCCTTAGAAATTATTGTTTACAAAATTAGGGGATACAAACCCCTATTTATAAGAGTTTTGGAGGGCAAAATAGGTGGGAAAATGAAATTTCATTATGGGAAAAGGTCGACCCAAAAACGATCTGATGAGGGGAGGGGTTTTAGTGAGAAAACCTCTAGAATACCAAATTTGTACCCCATAATTATAGGGCTTAATTTTGGCAAGCCAAATTTATGCCCTGTATAGACTATGTGCAAATTTGGTAAAGCTAAGGAAACAAGGCCAAGGGGAAGGGCAAAAGGGTCCCAAATTTACACTTAGAAAGTTTGGGTGGCTAGCTAGGGATCTAAGGAAGAATTGACTCATTTGGGTGGGTCAATTTTCCATGTCTACAATTCCGTTTTGATTTCCTTAAATAATTATGCTTCCAAGTGGAGTCCGGACATTACACTAGATATGTTACTCTTCCAATGTCGATGCTTTCTTTCTCCTTGCATTATCCATTTACATTACATTGCATTACACTTCTATTGATTGCCTTCTTTGCTTGACTTTTGCAAAACCTATCGATGTTCCTTCTTTGCAATTCTTGTCCCTTGATCTTCCAATTGATTCCTTTGTGAGCACTTGGAATTCCTTTGAGTGTTGGACATCTCTGATGTAGCAATGTTCCTCAACTCTGGATTGAACTCAATGTGCTTCATTTGACATCATGCTTCTGCTTTATATAGCTTAGAGTTGCACTTCAATGTTTCTCTTTGGCGATGTGCTATGGTGTTGTGTTATGCATTGTGCTATGGCATTGTGTTGTACATTGTGCTATGATGTCATGCTATGCTTTGTGCTATGTGTTGAATGCTTTTTGATTATTGCACCTTAGACATTTTTCTTCTTTTCTTGTTCTCATTCTATGTCAAACCTAATACATTATCATAGTGAAGGTGGATTTATCTCTTGGTAGCCTTACAACTTCTTTGATATCTTCACTATTTTTTAACATCTTTGGTGATATCTGGATTGTAGATGGCTTCATTGTAAACTTTGTTCTCTTAACAACTATTGAGCAACAACAAATTGTGTGACAGTAGCTTAGGTGACTTGTATATAATTTTTCTGTAAGCTTCTATCACTGCTTCTCATCCCTTTCATGTACTGTTTGGTCCTTCAACTGCATTCATTTGATTGCTTCTTATCTAACATTATTTTTTTCTTCAAATCTATATATTCAATCTTTATATGGATGCTTCTATCAAGACTTTTTTGTCAAGGTCAATATCTAATGACTCGAATCTTTCTTTTATGTCAAGGTCTCTCTTCAAGACCTAAAATCTTCTTTATGTCAAGGTCTCTCTTCAAGACTTGAAAACTTATTTATTTCAAGGTATCTCTTCAAGACCTAAAATCTTCTTTATGTCAAGTTCTCTCTTCAAGACTTGAAATGTCAAGGTATCTCTTCAAGACCTTAAATCTCCTTTATGTCAAGGTCTCTCTTCAAGACCTAAAATCTCTTTTATGTCAAGGTCTCTCTTCAATATGTGAAATCTTCTATCAAGGTCAATTTCTTTATGACCTAAAACTTCAATATCTTGCAACCTTGATTAATATTCGCTTGAAGAAAGCTTAAATTTATATAGATATATCAATACTGGATATATACTTATCCTTTTCTACTTACTCTTGCATTTAGAAGATGAAATTATTATCTATCTATTGTATAAAGCTTCTCACACTTCTCACAATCAATATCTACTATAAATGCCTTAGGTCAAACCTAAGAACTCAAGAAACAATGTTAAGGTAACTCAAATTTTTCTGATATCACAATAAAATTCAAGATGAATTAATTGTTCCAAATTATTTAACTTACTTCAAAGTTGACAAAAAATAGTACCAAAGTTTATCTAAGTTCCTGAAATATTTCTATTTTTGAAATCAATGTCAAGGATTGGCTATTTCCTTGAAATGATCAACTATATTAAAGTTGATTCACCTTCCAATATACATGTGAGTCATTGTATTCACTGGTTATACTTCAACCATAGAAAGACTCTATATATCTAAGTCTTGGTCTTCACTAGTTGTTCCTCCAACCATGGAAAGACTCTAGCCTTTCTACTTACTATGATCTTACAATAGAGTCCAAGTCTAACTCCCTTTAAAGTAGACAGACTCTAAATCAATTTTATCAAACTAGATAAAATCAATTTTTGTATGTAGCTAAATAAATTCTTAGTTTGAAGGAAAAACTATAGGAGCCAACACTAGAGTCAACAACAAGGAGGATGAGGTGGTGGAATTCACGAAGAAAGCCTTCAAGGAGTCCACAAAGAATCTGAAAAGGATGACACCAAGGATTCAACAACCAAGTAATTCCTTCAGGGATTTTCTTAGTCTATTTCTTTTTGATGTGTTGGAACATTTAGTTCCTTTTCGGTGCTTTTGGATGTTTATTTTTGTAGTTGTAAGGATTATGCTTAGTCTAGATGTAATTGTTTATCTTTGGCTCAAGTATCCTTAGATGCAGCTTTTGTACCAAGGCGTTAGGGCGTCTTTCAAATGCCCTCCTTAATATAATTTTGTTAACTTACAAAAAAATTCTCAACCTATCCAAGAAACTACTCACAGTAGCTCTGTTACCACTAATGGATTTTTAAGCCTTAATACTAACATAAAAATCATAGGATAAATTCCATATGATCAAATATAATATAACCATAATATAGTAAGATCAAGATAATGATGTAAGTAGAATAATATGAGCAAATTAATATGTAAATAAAGGCTTATAATATATCAAATAACATTCACTAATAAACAAAAATATGAATGTAAATAGCCTAAATCATACATGTACAAAGCATGTAGCACAACTTACAATATTAATTGCTCAAAATGTATGCAATCTTTATTACTCCTCTTTCTCTTACAAATATGATAATTGATACTTGATGATTGGATATTTGGATATGACACTTGATACTTTGTTCCTTCTCTATGGAGTACTATATAGCCATAGTAGAATGACTCTTTGGATACTTGACTATTCCTTTACATATACCAAGTCTTATGACTCTTGGCTTCTCTATTTGACACTTGCATACACATGAATCTATCTTGTATGCACACCTAGACATGACTCTTCACTTTGTATACTCTAATCTAAAGACACTTGTGCACTCTTACATATAAGATACTTGTGTACATAGACTCACATTAGACTTGCACACATACTCATATGACACTTGTGTATTTCGTGCACATACATACTTACATAACACTTGTGCATTTCCTACACATTACAACATTACATAAAATATTACTCACACTCTAAACTAAGACTCAACCCTAATCTAATATTTACAAGATGTACCATGAAGTACCATGGGGGTACATTAGCATGTACCAAATAATGTAATATACTCCAAAAATCCCATGCTAGTATAATTAAAGGCCCTTACAAGACCAACTTCTTAGACTTACATAATGTATCACTTTTTCTTTAGGTTTGGATTTGCTTTAACTTTGTCTTGGTACCCCCTCCCTTCTACTAAAACCTAGGTGGAAAGTATTCATATCTACTTTGTGCTACCATTTGAGGAATGACCTATACCTTTTTTTCTACCTCCAAGTTATTTAGGCCTTGTCCTGCTCCTTGGTCCCCTTTTGGTTTTAGATTTTGACCCTAGGGCATGTCATAGTGGTATCATGGTGGGAGGTTGATTACCAGTTTGGGAACTTTACCATTTTGTCCTGCTTCTTCTCTAGTGTTTCATCGACCAAATTTTAATGCCCAGACCACTACTTTTGGTAAATTGGAGGGGGGAGCACTACCTTCACTAGGAAAATTTAGATCGAACCTTGCATATTAAGGTTAAACTGAAGGGTGTTGCTTATAATTGCATAGGTATCCTTTTATTCACCTCCTTTTATGACATCATTATCTTTTGATGGTCTTCCCTTGGCAAGGATTTTGATTATAGCCCAAGGACTTTGGGGAAGCTTAGCTACAAATGCTTGTATTTGTTGGTAGGTTTTATGATTGCATTTTTTATACTTTTATGGTAGCAGACACCTCCTTCATTTCGATTGATCCACTTCCCCAAAAATATTTTATGGGCTTGGTCTTGATTTCTCCTTGAGGGTCCAGTTGCTTCCAATCCATGCTTAGCAATCTCTTGTGGGTTGGGGTGTCCGTTGATACTTTTATTTTTTATTTTTGCTTTAGAAGTTGGGAATATTTCCATGTTTGACATTTAAGGCAAGCCTTTGGAATTGGATGGTAGTCCACTACCAGGTCCCTTTGGGGAGGAAATTCCTTTGGTAGATAATGGGGGAACTTGGATTTGTATGAAGAGGGGGAGAGAGGTGATCAAATTTAAGGGAGATAGAGGTTTTTGGGGCTTCAAGGAAATATACCTATCAGTATGAGGTTATTTTCTACTTTGAGGGAAATCTGATAGGTAATGGGGAAGGATTTCCCCCCTAGGTTTTGATCATTATGACAATATTTATATGAAAAGTCCTAAGATAAAAGAAGATTGCCATACCTAGGGATGGCTTGGTCTTATTTAGGATCCTTTGACAAGTTTATGAAATCAAGCATTGAAGTCCTCCATTGCCTCATTAGGAGCTCATTTGATGTTTATAAAGTATTATAGTAGCAAAGCTCCATCCTTCTTAAATTGATCCATCAATTGGGTGGCTAGTTGGTCCTAATTTCTTATCGACTGTGTAGGTAGGTAAATGTGCCACTCCCATGCTTTCTTTTTCAAAGATACCACTAGTAGCCTAAGGGCTATATCTTAAATAATCATGTTGTGCATGATATATTGTACAATCATATGGTAGAAGTGCTCCAACACGATCATTACATTTTATCTGGTGAACTCTATTAAGGAATCCACAACTTGGATGGGAACCAAGGGTATTTAATTCTTCCATGTTGGAATTCTTCCAACTTTAGGATTTGTTATTAATTTTGATAGTCTAATGACCAACGAAATCACTAGATGAATATATTTAGTGTTTTTAGAAGCAAATGGATTTAGGTCTTCATCGAAACCTCAATATTGAGTTCTTATGAGTGGATACTTTGGGTCTTTATTTTTTGTGTAGAGTCACCAAGTGAATCTTTAAGATGCTTTAGCAAGACGACCATGACCTTCATTGGAGCCACAATTTGGTTTCTTGATCAAGGGATGAATTTTTGCAGTTTTGTCCCACTAGGTATGCCAGTTTGAACTATTGGGGGCCAAAAACAACCCCTATGCCTAAGCGATGTAACCCACCTATGGTTGTAGTTTGATCTTCATATCTCTAAGTGGATGCATTCATGAAGATATGTTAATGCTACAAGGTCATGTTTATTAATTAGGTTCCTAATTAATTGTTATGAGGATTTAATAAAACCTCATTAAAATATGTTATTTCAATGTGTAATATCATTTCATGTAATATGGATTTGGGAACCCTAACCCTAATCTCATTTTTCTGAATATATAATTCCATAACACAAAGGAGAGATGTGATTTTTCATTCTCTCCATTGTCAAAAATAGTCACCTCCTTTTTTATTTTTTCATGCGGTTGAGCTTGGGCACATAACATTGATCCTTGCTACAAGTGGTATTAGAGTTTGGATGCTTACCCCTCCCACAACCAAGCTTGAAGAAGCATTCCATTCCCCTCATATCCTCCAAAAATTCATGTGTTGAGTTGAAGGATACCATGAGAATGTTGCATGAGGTTTAATAAAACCTCCATAGATTTTCTTTTTTATTGCAGATATTAGCTTATATCTCTATTTGCAGGTATCCAAAATCTAGATCTGACTGAGTTTGGTGGCATCTATGTAAAATGATCATGTTTATTTTTTATACAACCATACATTATTCAAAATTCAGATCTGATAGACTTTGACGATCTCTGTATAAAATGATCGTGTTTGTTTTTACACAGCCATACATTATCCAAAATCTAGATCTAATCGATTTTGAAAACCTCTGTGTAAACTGATCATGTTCATTTTTTTTACACAACCATACAATATCTAAAATCTATATTTGATGGAGTTTGGCGACCTTTGTGTAAACTGACCATATTTTTTTGACAGCACAACAGGCTTCTAGCCTCTCCATTGTACTTGTATAAGTGGCTTACAAAATTTTCCACATTGCTTTTGGCTAACTTATAGCCCTCATTTGTAAAAGTGATTCCACTTGGATGATGAGCAAGGTCTAGTGGATCACACCTAACATACATACTACCACATTAGCACTATAGTAGCACTCCATATACACTCCAAGTCTATTTTTAGTTTTCATTTTATTTATTTCATTACAAATCAATTCACATATTTGCATCATCCCTAAAATAAACACATCCTATGAATCATTTCACAACCTGACCTTGTGATAGTTTACCACTTACTTGGTGGTGGAAAATCTACATTAAAGACCCTGTGATTCAAATCTATATTAGACTTAACAATAATACACAGTTAAGGGGGTTATCCATACCCATAAACATTTGGAAATGGATCATCCTTTTGCCTATGCTCGAAAAACTAAAAACTCTCAATCAATATTAAAATTAAGATGATCCAATATCCGTCATAGTTATGGAATAGAGCACATACTTCTATTTAGAGAGTATATCGTTGACCATAGTAAATTGGGTGAGAACTGGTAGGACTTGGCCTCCATCATAGCTTGGATTTCATCACCAAGAATTTGTATGTGGGCATCCAAGTGAAGGCCTTAATTTGAGATAAGCTTATTATACCTCTCCAACTTTCAGCACCTCACCTACTTACAGTCATAAGATTAAGGTTACTAGTTTTTTACATCCCACACTTTGGTATTCAGTTGTGTAATCTATTATTGGAGATATTGGCATGCACATTCATCTATTTGAGATATTAGCTTTTACATTCATCTACAATATTTTAGTTTGGGCTACACACCTTTTTTTTAATACTTCAGATTTAGCCACATCATCCTATTGCATCAGGACTCATAGCCACTCATTTGCAAAATAGATTCCACTTGGATGGTGAGCAAGGTCTAGTGGATCACATTCATTCATTGTCATCACTTGGCTCATTATTTACTGGCACATTTTACCTCACTTAGTCATCTATTCCTTGTTCACACCTTGAAACACCTCTTTTAGGTCTTTGTAGTGTCATAGGTCACAATGACTTCCAAATTCAAGTTTTCATCCATGATGTACCCTCAAAGGTAAGGATAATTGGTATCAATGATTCATAGGCCTTAGGAAAACTGCAAAATTCAAGAACCTATGGTGCAACCATCTGGACACAAATCCCACACCACCTATAGATATTGTTGCCCTAGAAAAATGGTAGATAGATTGTGATTGAATTCATATCGACATCCTACTTGTCATAAAATATCACCTTCATAATTTGATTGATGAATCCAAGCATGAAACAACATGGTCAATTCTCGAAGTCTTCAATAAAAACTGACACCAAATTTGACCTAGAATCTGTTCATATTATTCTCAAGATGAATCAAATAAATATGTAAAAAGGACACTCTAGATACACCATCAAATTCCTTCACCCTATTAAATAAGTCATTGATAAAGACTTCAAAAATCAATGTATCACATGAGCTTTCCTCATTTAGTCATGTCTTCACATTCCAGACTACAAGAACTTTCTTGCTATTTTATCAACTAGTGGAACCTTAAAAATGAAGAACACAAGCTTATACTGAGAGGGGGGGTGAATAGTATAAGGCCACTTTTTACTTTTATTTTCCAATCAATATTATGTAATATATCAATGGAAATATCAATGGCAGTAATCAAAGCAATGCACAAATCACAATACACAATAGAGACACCAATTTAACGCGGTTCATCCAATGTGGGCTACTCCATGAAGAAAATATTTCACTAAAATTTTCTCAACAAATATCTTGGGAAACATTTCCCTATTACAATGTTTATGGATCTTTATCCAAAGGAGATACCAATACCCTAATAAAGTTCATGGATATCTATCCATAGGAGAAATCCTTCTCCTCTACTCTGGTTGGTGATCTTCTAGAAGAATTGCTACCTCCACTGCACTGGCTTATGGATCTCTATCCACTGAAGACTCCTGCCCTGACTCAAAAGACCTATCTTCACTACCCTCGATAATGGACCTCTATCCACTAGAGACTATCATCCTCTATACTTTGTCACCTCCAAAGCTTGCTCTCAGATCTGTCTCAAATCTGTACTAAACATGGTCCTTTGATCTAGCACAAATATGCTCAATATCTATCCTCATATTTGCACTAAACATAGTCCTTCGGTCTAGCACAAATTTACTCAATATATATCCTCTAATTTGCACTAAACATAGTCCTTCGATCTAGCACAAATCTGCTCAATCTCTATCCTCAAATATATACTAAATATAGTCCTTCGATCTAGCATAAATCTTCTCAATATCTATCCTCAAATCTGCACTAAACACAATCCTTCAGTTTAGCACAAATCTATCCTCAAGATTTAACACAAAGCTTGACTCAATAACAAATCAACTCTGCTAGATCTGACCCAAACCTTAACCCAAGGTTTGAACAAATCAATCAATCAACTCTGCTCTCAAGTCTTCTCAAAGACTTATCTCAAATATACATTGTAAGCTTCCACAAAAGCTCACACTAATATGTCCACAAGTCCTCTCTAGAACTTATCCAATATGCTCAACAAGTTTTCACCAAGAATTACCTCAAATCTGTATTGTAAACTTCCACAAAAGCTTACTTAATTCAACTCAATATTATTACTGAAAACTTCTTCAATCACACAAACAATATTCACATAGAATCTTGTTCAATATCATAGAAACATATAGAGAATTGTTAGAGACTCAATATGTTTCACACTCACAACAATGCTCAATCACTTTCAATCTCTTTCTCAAATCAATTTAGAATATAGAACAATTTGTTTCACATAACTTGAACTATCACTTCAACACTTTCCAATTGACTAGGCTCAATCAAATCCACTTAACCAATCACTCAATGAAACACTCCTTGATTACAAACCCTAGTCCAAGCATATGAACACTCACTCAATTATTTCCAATAATGCTTATCAAACAATCTCACATAACAATGATACTCATGATCTTGCACAAACTCTAGTTTCAAGATAGTTCTCAACTTCACATAACAATGATACTCATGATCTTGCACAAACCCTAATCATGCATATGAAGGTTCATTCAATGTTTCCAATAATGCTTATCAAACAAAGTTTTTATCAACTCTCACTCAAAAAAACCTCTAACAATCAAACTCAACAATGCTTATCAAACAACCCTTTTCACTCCAACTTAGCATTCACAACATTCAAAAATCACTCATAAGGAAGATGTGCCCATACATTTTATTTGGTGAAGGATTGACCTCAAAATATATCTCAATCATAATTACTCTCTTTTGCAAATTTCAAATGTTAGATGACAAAATATCACTCTAACACTCCCTCAAA
Organism: Wollemia nobilis; assembly: GCA_028583015.1. Lineage (NCBI taxonomy): Eukaryota > Viridiplantae > Streptophyta > Pinopsida > Araucariales > Araucariaceae > Wollemia > Wollemia nobilis. The sequence continues at coordinate 1,435,613 of JAQPPZ010001865.1, forward strand.
ATATTCCACAATTACAAAAAATAATTAAACTCAAATACACCTTATTACTCCTTGAAATTAGCATTCACCAAAACCATATAAAAATAAATCTCTTATTAAACCTTACAACTCCACTCTAAATGACTCAATCCACCAAACAATTAAATAAAATAATTCATTAACCTTATATCTCCCTAAGCTCAAAAATTCACCATACAACCTTCGGAGCAAAAACCAAATTATAATAAAAATTTAGTACCTCTCAAAGTGCTCCCGATGGGATTCGATCCCACGTCATAGCGCCTCTAGTGCCTTAGCCGTGGTTGCCAAATCACGTGAGCTAAGTGCTCACATGGAAGGCAAAAACACCCACAATGCTTTGTCTTCTATCTAGACACAAAAGACCAAAAGACTTCGGCATATTTGGTGCACAAAATAACCTCACGACCTTCCCTATTGTGAATTCAATGTGGTACCTCGCACTCCTAAAGTGCTACCAATTACTGCTAGCCCACCTGGCTAGGTGGTGACAAGGCCTTCATACCTTGTGCCTTTTCACCCTTTGCTACCTGCCAAAGAAGTCAAACGAATGACTTCTTCCCTCTTGCTCACCGAATATTGCGCACACGATTTGCTTGGGAGTTTAATTAAAATTGTGGATACTTTGGAGCCTCTTAGGCTTTGGGTATTTATACCCATGCCTTGAAATTCGTTGACGTCGACGGAGGAGATGATATATGACGTCAACACTTTATTTTTTCCCTTATAACCCTAACCTTAGGGTTATTAAATTGAATTATAATTTAATTAATAATAAAATTATTATAATTAATTTAATAACTATAAAGTTAATCAAATTAATTTATAATGAAATTATTAAAATTAATTTATAATTAATTTAATTTCTTTAGGTCTTACCATTAGACCTTCAATATTATAATAAAATATTATAATATTATTTTTCTTGGGCCTTCTCATTTCTCCTGTAGACCTTATCTGATCACCTTGAATATTATAATGGGAGATATTATAATATTATTTCCCTTAGGTCTAGAAGCAATCTTTCTCTAACTCTTGACATCCTTCCTCTTACACTGCTCACTTAAATTGACTCTTGACATCAATGACAACAAATATTGCTCATATTTCCAACAAAATATTTTTAACTTTGAAGCCTTAGAAGAAAATTTCGTTGAACTTGACAAAACCTTTAACACAAACTTCATTAGTTTTAGCCTTGGTGACTTAGCCTTTCAGGGGGATGAAGATGCAATTTTTTCAAACAGTCAAGGTAACAGAAGTCATGGCCGAGGCAACGGTAAAGGACAAGGTCAAGATTCTAACAATGGTCAACATGAAAACTCACGACATCAAACTAGTCAAGGAAAAAACATTCAAGGATAATTAAAATAGCCTAGTACCTCTCAAAGAATTGGCAACTCAAATATCGTGTGCAAATATTGAGCACTATGCTACTGATTGCCAAACTGCTGCACACAAGATCATGCAGTTTCAAAAGAATAATGCACATAATATAAATGAAGATGAATCTAATCTAGATGTATTCCAAAGTGCTCAATTTGTGTATGCTCATATCATCAGCACACAATCATAAATATCACCATATATTGACCATCCCAAAATATTCATTAAGGTAAATTTAGGATATGCTGGCTATGACATTTTTCATCCCAAATAATAACCCATTGGAGTTACCCATAGTGTAGCCTCCACTAGTAGTTCGTGGATTATGGATACTAGAGCCACCCAACACATGACTTCCAACAAGGACTTTTTTGAAGAACTCAACTCAGAAGTACTTGGAGTAGTTCATAGGAATGACAAATCCTCCCAACCAGTTCAAGGAGCTGGAACTGTTTGATTGAAATTTCTTGGATTACTTGATTTTTGGCTACTTGATGTTCTCTACATCCCTAATCTAAAGAAAAATATGTTGTTATTATCCACACTCATATGCTATGGATTTGATCTAAGTGCCACTATAAAAGATAAAATTCTTCGAGTCAATCATCCACCCTCCAAAATAGTGGTCATGATCGGTTCCTTAGATGGCAAACTCATCAGAATTGTTGGACATCCTACTTTTGAAGTTCACATTGCTGAAGCTGACATGGAACTTAATTCCACCCTAACTCCCAAGAAACTTTCTTTTAATGCATTATGGCATGCTCGCATGGGTCATATCAAACTTGATTGATTGAGACAAATGGAGTCCACCATCAAGGGACTCAAATGTGAAGCATGCATCATTGCCAAATCCTCTTGATAACCTTTTACAGAGAGTTAGTGGAAGTCCATACAAAAATTGGAGCTAGTTCACTCAAACATTTGCAGGCCAATGCATACTCCCTCATTAAAATACAAAAGGTATTAGATCACCTCCATTGACAACTTCTCAAAGAAGCTATGGATTGACTTTTTGGAGAAGTCTAAAGATTTTAAATTATTCAAAGCATTCAAGGCTCACGTAAAATAAAAATTATATTTTAGAATCAAGACCTTTAAGAGTGATAATGGCAGTGAGTACACCTCAAATTAATTCACATAGTACTTGTCCTCACATGGGATAAAACATCAATTGGCAATACCAAGCACACCTCAATAAAATGGCATTATCGAGTGCATGGACAAGACAATTATGAACATGCATGCTCTAGTTGTCTACAAATGTGCCTTCATATCTTTGGGCTGAAGCCACATGGATTGCTATGCATGTACTCAATATGGTGAGTCCCTCAAAATCTAACCCTCCACCTCATGAAAAATGGACTAGACACCCCCACTGTTAGTCACTTCAGAATATTTGTCTCCATTTGTTATACTCATATTATTCCAGAGCATAAAAATAAACTTGAATCTTGAGCTATTAAAGGTATCTTTTTTGGAGACCCTATGGATTAGAAGGGATACAAGGTATTCATTCCTTCACACTAAAAATTTATTGTGATACATGATGTGTTTGCAAAAATTAAACAATTGCTTACATTGGATACTAGGGGATAAGATCTTTAGCCTAGATTAAAATATGCTAACATATATGATGTTCAGATTACAATCTTTAGGATGGGATATGTTGAAAAGTTACTCAAAACTCTAGACTCTATATATCAACCCACAAGTTCGGAGGAACCAGACTATGGTATTGAGAAAATATATGTATCTTTTGCACCTTCTAACCCTTCACACAATAATGTTGATTGTGGTGAAAGTATTGTTTCACATTCATCTTCATCAGCATCCTCCGTACCTAATCATCCATTCTAGGATCATGACAAAAACTTTAACATAGGTGAGACATCCACATTGCTCCCCACTCAAGGAATTCATGAAGCTTGCCAGCTCTTAAAGGATATCAAACTAGATGAAGCAGGAAAAATGAGCACAAGAGGTACCCTTAGAGCAAGAGTGCACGGATCATTACTTGTTGAACTAGAACCTAAAGAATTGTACCTCACTTTGAATAATGAACCTCTCACGTACCATGAAGTTATTGAACACATAGCTTGGAGATATGGAATCCACCAGGAGTATGTATCTCTCATAAAAATAGTACTTGGAGTTAGTCGATCTACCACTTGGAAGAAAGGTAGTTCGAAATAAATGGGTGTACAAAAATAAGTATAAATCAGATGGCACCCTTGACAAAAACAAGGTGAGATTAGTGGCTAAAGGCTTAAAAAAAAGTAAGACATTGACTACACTGAGGTATTTGCACCTACCACAAAATGGTCCACAATCAAGACTCTTATATCTTTAGATGCACAACAAGGTTGGAAGATTCATCAATTATATGTAAAAACTACTTTCTTGAATGACGAATTGGAGGAAGAAATATTCATGGCACAACAAGAAGGTTTTGAGATTGCAATATAGGAGCACAAGGTATGCAGACTCAAAAAGTATTTATATGGGTTGAAGCAAGCCCCTCATGCTTGGTTTAGCAAGTTGTCAGATCATATGAAGCAACTTTAATTTGAAGTGTATGATTACCAAGACATTCATGCAACACTGTTCATCAAGAAAAACAAAGACAAATTCACATTACTCATAGTATTTGTGGATGACATTCTTCTAGCAGGTAACAATGAACACATCATCAACACAGTGAAAAGGAACTTGAAAAGAATTTTAATATATTTTATCTAGGATTGATACAATTTTTTTTGGGCTTAGAAGTAACTCAATAAAATGGTAACATATTCTTGACCCAAGAGAAATACATCAACAATATTTTGGAGAAGTTTCAACTCAAAGATGCATGCCTTGTGACAACACCAATGGAATCAAATCTGAAACTCACCACAAATGATGACACACCATAGGCAGATGCAACACTCTACATAAGGCTAGTTGGTAGTCTCATCTATGTTACTAACACAAGATCTGACATTGCTTATGTAGTGGGGATTATGTCAAGGTACATGACCAATCCAAAGGGGAGTCATCAACAAGCAACAAGAGTGTTGCGGTACCTAAATACAACCCATAATTATAACCTATTGTATGAAAAGAATACATATTTCAAACTCATTACATACACAGACTCAGACTTTGTAGGAGATAAAGACACTGGGATATCTGCGTCTAGGTACTTGATATTTCTTGGCTTAACATCAATTTCATGGAGATCAAAACAATAAAATATTGTAGCAGATTCTTCAGCAAAAGCCAAATATATAGTTGTAGCTAAGACAAGCAAAGAAGTGGTATGGTTGAGAAAGTTGTTACACACTCTCGATATCACTCAAAAATATCCTAAAATATTGCATGCAAACAATCAATCAAATTCAAAATCCTATGTTTCATGATAGAACCAAACACATCAGTACAAAAGTCCACAGGATCTGAGAACTTGCTCAATATGGCATAATACAAATGCACTACTATCCAAAAATAGATCAGATTGTAGACATCTTCACTAAGCCACTCTAGAGGGTGAAGTTTGATCAATTCAGACAACAGATAGGCTTGAGAGCCTCCATATCCCTCTAAAAATGGATATGCAACATGACAAACAAGGCTAATGCTTATTCGTAAAACAATATTCATGTGGGTAAAAAGTATTGGTCAGTATCTACTCTATCACATTCATGAAAACCCCTTATGGGTGTGAAAGGATAAGGGTTGTACTAGTTTTAGAAAATCAAAACTTGTGAAAACTTGAAAGGGCATGGGGGATGACCAAATGGTATATGGAGACCTAGCATATTGGAGCCACATTTCATGGACAATTGGCTAATCGACTACACAAAGAGCCACCTGAGCCACTCATCTACTAAAATAAAATGATCTACCATTAAGGGGGGATTGAAGACATGTTAATGCTACAAGGTCATGTTTATTAGTTAGGTAACTAGTTAATTGTAATGAGGCTTTAATAAGATCTCATTAGAATAGGTTATTTTAATGTATAATATCATTTCATGTTCATTTGAATTTCATGTAATATAGATTTGGAAACCCTGACTCTAATATCATTTTTCTCAATATATAATATCATAACACAAAGGGAGAGATGTGATTTTTTATTCTCTCCATTATAAGAAATATTCTCTTTTTTCTTATTTTATGTGGTTAAGCTTGGGCACATAAAATTGATCCTTGCTACAGTCTGGTTCCCTGCATCTCATGCAGGGCACTAGTCTTGGGAAGTTCAAGGAAGCATGGGACGCAACTCCTCCAAATAACTTCTAGGAATTTTTAACAAGGTTAGTTCCTTGTTGGATTTGATATTCGATGTTCATATCTCCTTCCTACGCTATCATACTCTATTAGGTTCATATCTAGGGAAAGGGGAAGGAAGAAAAAAGGCAAATAACTTAGAAAGTAAGTTGCAAAAAATAAAGCTTAGCTAGCCTACCTAGGATGGCAATGTGGCAAATATCTAATAATACCCTCCATGCTATGATGGGTTGAACACATGCAAAGTAGTAAATAGTGCTTGAGGAACATAGGTACTCCTAATTCAGGCAATAAAATAGAACACCCACAAAAAAACCAAGATAGGGTTCTCACAAATAGTCATAGTTTCCATTATGTAAGCCCTGAGTTACATACATGTAGAGGAAATAGGTTCAAAAATTAATTGTTTGACAAGGCAATGCTTAAGCTAGTCTAAGACATAAGAGGAAATGAAAGAAAGCACCCTCAGAATAAAAAATAGCTTTCGATGATTACAAAGAGAAGAATAATGCATATTTATAAGAAGAAATGGGGAACTTTCCCCATAAATCATGAAGAATTTAAAATTTGAGTTTAAAATATTACTTGGGCTAATCAACATCAGTAATGCATGATGTAGAGGCCCTAGAGATTTATAGTTGTAAATGTTTTTGGTGTTGGATATCTTCATAATTGGACCTCTATGATCGTGTGCCATTATTACCTTAGGTTTTGTGTTGCCCCTCAAGGTATCCTCCCTATTGTTGCTTTTAATACTTCAACTATTGCTTGGGGAACTACGTCTGGTGATGGGATGTTATAACTAGGACCAAATCATCATCCCTTATCTCACATATTATTGCTCGAGGTTGGTTCTATGGCTCCAATGGTTGACTTGACCAATTTCTCATTCTGTTGATGGGCCCCCATAGCGAAGATGTCCTTCAATGCACCCTAAGGGGATGGCGGTTGCCATCCTCTGAGTTGTCTTGCATATGGGGACTCCTATTCCACCATGTATCATGAGGGAGCATTTGGGGAGGTAGAAAGCCTAAATTTTTAGGGATAAATTTGTAGTGAGCTATTATGTTTTTCCTAATCTTTGTGTATCAAGGCTTCCCTAAGATAAGGGGAGGTTTATCTCATTACCTCTCCACTCGACTCCCTTGGACCTTCCCAAATCCTAGTTGAATATAGGGTCTTAGTATTATGGATTCTTTTGTGGCATCAATTTGAAATGGCACCAGGGACTAAGGAACCTACTCAGTTGGAGGAAGGGCCCAACTTTGTGGTCCATGCTTTTCATAGAAGAGGAAAGGGTGCAAACACTAGTTGAAGCAAATTCATGCTAAAGGTGGTAATATTTTTTCATCATTGGAATGACTCAAGGGTTCCAAGTATTATCAAGACTTGCTTTAGCTTCCACCAGAGTGGCTAGTGAATTTCCATTTTATTTTGGTCCAATGGTTGGGTAAAGGTTTAACATGAAGGGAGCTTTAGATACAACATCAGTTGGTGGTGATTGTTATTCCTCGACTACATTCTAAACGGTCTTATAACTTTAATGACTTCATAAGTAGTAGGGGGTTTGGGTCCCTTAATTCTAGCTTCAAGTAGGTGCTCTAACCAAAATTATCTTTGGAGGCAGAATTTGATTGCTGTAGTGAAATTTCACTACATGGGTCTTTCCCTTCCCTCCCTTATTTAAAAAGAGAGGGGTCCTTCCTTCCTTATTTAAAAAGAGAGGGGCCTTTTTTAAAATGTAGGGGAGGGAAGATGTCCCTTTTTAATTTTTTTTTAAAAGGGCCTTTTCATTTCATTTTTTTAAAACATGGAACCTTGTCTTTTTAAAACATAGGGAATCCCACAGGCCCTTTAAATTAAATCGAGGGTAAAGAAGAAATGATATTTCCATCTATAATTGTATGTAATGAGTTAATATTAAAGAGGTTGGAAATATCTTAAAGGAGGTTTCTGAAGACTGTTTTCCATTGTCCCATTCCCCTTAGATTTTGGATCACTCAAAAATATAGACGTTTGACTACTTGTATTTTTAAAAAGAGGACTAGCCTAGACTTTTTTAGATAGGAGAGGAGAGCTCTTCTATATATAACCAAGCTATTTAAAAAAACTATAATCGATCTCTCTATCTATAACTGAGAAAAAACTAAATCCCTATAGACATGAAGGGGGGTTTATAAAATTTTGGAAGGTTGGTGGGATGGAAATGACTTGGCAAGTCAAGGCAACCAAGTGGTAAGGGTAGGTGAGATGGAAAACCTAGAGTTTTCCACTTGGAGCAACCAAAGGAGATGTGGCAAGTGAAGGTGGATTAAGTTAGAGTGAGGTGTTGGAGATGTGGCAAGTGAGGTAGGTGTGATTAGGATGAGGTGTTGGAGTGGTCAAGGGAGAGGTGGCAAGTAGGGGTAGGTTAGGTGAGGGTGAGGTGTGCACCTAGGATAGGGGGATGGAAAGTCACATGGTGACTAGGGATATAGTGTAGGATAAGGGGTCTAGAGACAATTATTATTAATTTTTACAAGGTTTTATGGTGCAAATATAGGATTTTAGGAATTTTGGGGATTATTTAAGATTATATAAAATCATTAAATTCAACCTTAGGAAAATAATAAATTAAAACTTTTTAGCTGTCTACACAACCATTCAAGACATCCTCTCATGCCTATGCAATAGTAAAGTTCTCAGGCCATTTTTGTAAAATTGTCAAGTGGCTCAAAGGTCTTTGCTAAGGATGGAAGCCTAACTAGTACTTTTTTGGCATTAGGGATCTATTTAAAAAAATTTAGCCTCTTATTTTTTTCTTTCATGGTGGCCAAGTAGTCTACCTTCTCATATGTACTTCTATTGGAAAAAAAAGGTCAAAGAGAAAAGAAAATAGTTTTTTTGAAAAAAATCGTAAAAGATAAATAAGGTTTTTTAAAACCTCAAAAAACCCAATCCTAAAACTAGGGCATCCATCTAGTGAATTTTTTTAAAACAAAACAAGATGGAGTACCAATGACAGGAAAAAGGAACATGTTCGTGAATATTTACCCTATAGAAAATCTACTAATTCCAATGAGATCTTCACAATCTAAGTCCATGTAGGGTTTTATTTGAATACCCTTCTTCAAATTATACCATTAGCTTTCAAAAAATATTCTTTGCTATATCCAAAAATCCCTTGAGAGAAGTTGAAAGAAAAAAACTTGCTAGTAGAAGTACATGAGTAATGAAGATTTACATCTTCTCTGATACCATGTTAGATTCCATAGCAGTTTATAGAAACACATGAAATCAAACATTACCTCGTATTGTTTACACAAAGTGAAAAAGTACACATAATATAATGGGGTGTCTATAGACACCAATAATATCACTAAAATGGAATTGAAATTACACTCCAATTAATAGCTAAAAAGGTTGGTATGAAGGGGTATTTATACCCAAAAATGATGCCTTTAGGTCAAGGTTGTGAGACAGACCCTCAATAATAAAATATTACGAAAGCACCTTTTTCAAGGTTTACATGGTCCCAAGAGAAAAATAGTCAACCATGGCCTCAAAAGAATTTAATCACCACATATTCCAACAATCCCCTTCTTGACCCTCTTATTTCTAACATAGATAACCTTCTTCCTCTTATTCAACAACCCTTAAGTCAACATCTGCTCTTTAAAATAAAACTTTCTATCTAATAAAAATGTATACAACCTTCTTCTTTGAAGAAAGAACAAAAAAATGGTTGACATTCTCCTCTAATGAAAAAGATAGCATTAGCACAATGAAAAAGTGGTCAAACTCCTACTACAGTATTATTTGACCTATATATGGTTCTCTCAACTAACTAGAGATGATGAATTTAGGTCGTTAACAACTAGCAATAATGAATTTAGGTCATTCAAGAAACAACCCTATAGGTCGCATTATTACAACACTTGAACCCATTTATGCACTCGACCTTTATATTTGTATTCTTGCTTGCTTTATATAGGAGAGGAGAGGTAGAACTTCTTTTATCGATTTAAAATGTTAATATGTATGTAATGGACTTGACCAAAGAGATGCATTGGATCACTCAAATGGGGATAGTTGAGTTGTTTTATATACATACATACATACACACACATATATGTATGTATGTATATAAAACAACTCAACTATCCCCATACATACATACATACATACATACATACATACATACATACATACATATATATATATATATATATATATATATATATATATATATATATATATATATATAAACATGAGGAAGGAGGTTCAACTAATATTTTCCATAGTGTGCTTTAAAACTTTAACATTTTTAGCTCAACTAACACTCTCTATCCTTAATTAAGGTTGAGGATTTAAAGTCCACTCTTTATTCCTTTAACCTCAACTAATATATAAATGTCAATTGAGAGCTCATATTGATGTTCTTTTCTATTCTATTAGTTGAGGGCACTTGAAAAATAGGATGAAAATTTGGTTGAGATCTCTTTCTTTATTCCTTTAAGCTCAATAAACCATTTTCATCTATTAAAACAATGGTTGAGGATTGTGCTAAATATTCTTCTATATTTTGTTGGCATTCACAATATTTCTTGAAACAAGTTGAAATAACACTACTCAAACTTCATAGCATAAGAGGAATAAAGAGCGAAAACTAAACAATATAGAAACACAAAGATGAGAGAATGCCCTTAGACACCCAACACTAATGATGATCATCACTGATGCAATGAATTGGTTCCATGGATGAGTAAATATATTTATAATTACATAACTCTTAATTGACATACATTAAAGTAAGGGTACAATAAACTTAACTTAGAAAGTTAATTATCATTAAGCTTATAAAATCAACCTCATATTATACTATACAATGTCTACCTTGGTCAACGAGGACAATTATAAACTTCAACAACCTCCATAATTTCAATTGAGGGACCAACGAGGAAAGACATTTGAAATCCCCCCTACAATGGAAGATATAAGATGTTGGTTCACTTCTATAATAGGACACATTAATATATCATTCATCATCCTAAAGACTACCTCCAACCTTGTTTAATTATATTTTAAGCTTTTGTAATCTCATAAGATAATTCCTCATTGAAAAACCTTCCCTTTTGTAGTATGTTCAAGTAGGTTTCCAATTCTTTGAAGCCATTAACTCACCCTTAGGACCCTTGAAATTTACCTTCATAAATTTGAAATCCTTTGCATGATCATATACATGAGTAAAGTCACCACAATTCCTTATAACTACCTAAAAATAAACTAGAAGAGAGAAGAGCCCATCAAGGGTTCTTTTTTTGTCTCCCTTTACTAACGTAGGAACATGAATCATTAGGTCAAGTATTTTAAAAGAAAAAATGATTAGAGAACAATTCTAGCACATTTTGATTGCCCTTCTTAATAGCTTCAAAATATGTGGCATCTACTCTCAAAACGTTAAATCTTGTATTATAGTCCTCAACATTACTTAACTCTTCACCTATGAGATAAGCAAGCTCTAGCTTTGAGCAATTGGATTTCATAGTATTTACCTTTCTATTTAAATCCTTTAATTTGGTCCACATATTAGTGGTATGACCTTAGTCTTTGACATGAAAAAACAAATCAGGATCAATAAAAAACATAAACAAATTTGTTGTCTCCTTGTTAAAGATGAATCAAAGGTTCTTACTCCACAATAGTTGATTTATTTGAGTTGACCATATACTATAATGAGTCCCATTTAAGTAATTGAAATAATCCTAAGGATATCTTATGCTTGAATTTATCTCCCACACTACTACCACAAGTCCTCATACAAATGCCACCAATGCAAAGAACTAAAAAATTATACAATATAAAAAAAGGAGCTCAAAATGCTTCCATATTCGAACTTTATGGCCTACAAAAATCTACCCTATTAGACCCCAAGGGAGAAATATATTAAGGTTTCAAATATTAGATATGATACATCCACCTAATTCTTACAAGACATCCACTTATCTTTTACCACTTGTTGCCACCATACATTGTAAATGAATGGGAGCATATCACTCGGTCTAGAATAATTGGAAATTTTTCTTCATATTCTTATATATATTAAGAGTAATTGGATAGTGCAAAAGGGACTATGAGATTTGAACACAAGTCCATCAAGCAAGCAAACACCTAAGCCAAAAATATGAGCCAATGGAACGAAGCCGCTTTTTGAGCACCATGGCTATGATTCTCCTTGGAGATACTATTGGACCATGCCAAAAAATAAAATTGTTGAGCCATGAGGAGTTGACCTTGCAATAGTTAGTACAAAGAGTATGCAAAATGCTAATAACCAATATTCCAAGAAGCCTAGATGGGAGGAGGAAAACAAGACCTTAACCAAGGCTGCCAAACAACCTTCTCTTCTAAATATTTGTGTGCCCTCCTTTATGCTTGAAAATAAGGGAAATTTAAATTAAATTTTAAAATTTCCCATTGAATTTCATCAATGGTGATCACAATGAAGAATATACAATACTAAAAACCTTACACAAAAAGTAGGAAACATGTTTCAACTTGCTCTTGGTGTATGAAATTTGCAAAAGAACTAATATCACCTTTGAAGGCCATTTTCTATGGTCCTCAAGTTATGCCCTTGAATTTAATGCATTTTTGGAGTCTATAAGTAAAATTCATCCATCATCCTTATGCCGCTTTAGAATTCCTTATGGAACTAGAAGTATTTGAATGAAGATCCATAACTTTAAGCTTCAAATACCCTCTATATCCTTATCTAAAAACTTGTGATCTTGGAAAAAATTGGTAGAGGATTTGTAATGACCCATCTAAGCAGAATGTAAGGCTTACATTATGGTCCAACTTTGATTATATTACAAGTATTGAATACTTATATTACATTGTTACAGATTGTTAAACCGTGCTATAATGTGAGAGTTGTAGAGCATCTATTATATGAGATGGTTTTTAAAGAACATAAGGCTTACATTATGGTCCAACTTTGATTATATTATAAGTATTGAAGACTTATATTACCTTGTTATGGATTGTTAAACTGTGCTATAATGTGAGAGTTGTAGAGTGTCTATTATATGAGATGCTTTTAAAAGAATGTAAGGCTTACATTATGGTCCAACTTTGATTATATTACAAGTATTGAAGAATTATATTACCTTGTTACAAATTGTTAAACCATGCTATAATGTGAGAGTTGTAGAGCGTCTATTATATGAGATGCTTTTAAAAGAACGTAAGGCTTACATTATGGTCCAACTTTGATTATATTATAAGTACTGAAGACTTATATTAGCTTGTTATAGATTGTTAAAACGTGCTATAATGTGAGAGTTGTAGAGCGTTTATTATATGAGATGCTTTTAAAAGAACGTAAGGCTTACATTATGGTCCAACTTTGGTTATATTACAAGTACTAAATACTTATATTACCTTGTTACGAATTGTTAAACCATGCTATAATGTGAGAGTTGTAGAGCGTCTAATATATGAGATGCTTTTAAAATAACGTAAGGCTTACATTATGGGCCAACTTTGGGTATATTACAAGTATTGAAGACTTATATTACCTTGTTAATGATTGTTAAACCGTGTTGTAATGTGAGAGTTGTAGAGCGTTTATTATATGAGATGCTTGTAAGAGAACGTAAGGCTTACATTATGGTCCAAATTTGGTTATATTACAAGTGTTGAAAACTTATATTATTTGGTTACAAATATTTTGAACCACGCTATAATATAAGAGTTGTAGAGCATTCATTATATGAAAAATCTTTTATAAGAACATAGGGCTTATATTATGATCCAAATTTGATTATTTTACAAATTATATTATGTAATGTTTAAATAAATAAAAAACAATTCCAACCATTGATATGATATAAGTGTTAAGGGATTAAATTCATAGAGATACTTTACTTCACCTCCTATTATATTATAAAAGAAGTTGTAAGATTTACTTTTTTTTAAACTGGTTATATGGGATTGAAACAGGCCCCATCCATATTACATCATTACCACATAATGATATTACAACAAATCTTATACATGTATCGGTTGACAAGATTTGAACCTTGATCTCCTCTTAAATGTTGAGGAATTTAACTGGTTGAGCTTGTTCCCCCTTTTTTTAAGATTTACTTTATGTAGATACTATATCTTGATTTATTTTAAAGAAATAAATATTACTGTAAGTAATGGTAATCAAGATAATGGATATGGTTGTGTGGTAATAGGTCCAAATTTGAGTAAGAGGAGTATGAATTTTCTTGAATTTGCAATATCTTGCATGTATTTACATATTGCTTGTTCTTGCATAGAGCATGTTAGACTTGTATATGCATTTAAGAGTTGTAATGATTCCTAAAATTACTCTCAAGTTCGTTGGAGGAGACTTAATAAGTAGAAGAGAACTTAAGGAGAAGATGAGACTAGAGATTATTTATGTATTCAAATGTTAAAATGTAATACTATTTTGGATAAACTACATAATGAATATCCTGTTATGCTATGCAATGATGAAGAAATAGTTGTATTATAAATATTCTTGTTATATGATCTTGATATTTATTCAAAGAAAGAAACATGAATTACCATTTTGGAAATAGTTAGTTATTTGCAATATGGAAAGGATATGTTATTGAATAAAATGATAGAATTTAATTGATGGATTATGACTGTGATCATTTTAAATGTAATTTTGTTCTTTTATTTATAAATAAAGGAAATGTTAAATTCTAATGTTATGATTGAAAAGATATTTAAATTTCTAGCAATGTGTTATGTTGAACTTAATTATGGGTTAATATAAGCACTTTATCTTTCTTTGAGAAAGATAATTACAATTTTTGGGACCTTTGGATTGGAAAGGGGTTATTTTGAGGTATATCTTAGCACCATGTTAGTAATCCCTAAAGTCAAGTTAATCCTACTGAATTATGGGTAGACAAATAAACTAGGTAAATGTGAATGATAAATCCTAGCGGTGAGGCTAGGGCAGGTGGTGAGGTGGATTGGTATGGGATAATCCACCAAATTATTCACTAGGTAGTATAGTGGTGGTACCTTGTGCGTAATTGTGAATGATATATCCTAGCGGGAGGCTTAGGAAACTGAATGGTGGGTTGATATGGGATAATCCACTGTATCCTTCATAATATAGGCATGTGTGACCATGATCATTATCAGGGAGTGGTAATGATCTTAGTTCCATGGGTAGATGGAATTACACCATAGTAATCCTACATAAATGATAGTATGTAGGGTTGGGAAATATGTGTCACCTTTAATTGTTATGGGCCTTAAAGGGTAACCCCTACACCAAGGTCAAGTTGTCCTATATAGGTGATGAGTGTATGGGAAATGAGGGGATAACTAATGAAGTATTTTCTAATGGTGACAAGATTAGAAAAGTGAAGCCCAGGAAATTATAAGAAGTTGGCCACTCTTGTCCACTTGAGGGTCATCTACAATGACTATGAACTCAAAAGTGGTTAGCCTTATACTGATGAAAATATTGGGTCTTTTTTGCAAGTTAATCCTTGTAAAAAAAACTCTCTCCCTTGGATCGAGTTTGTGAGTCATTATAGTTGGTATCAAAGCTTGGGTTGTAGGACTTAATGCTTCCATGAAAATAACCTAGAATTGATATGCTACTTTTCAAGAAGATTTACTTGTCATCTTGACCGATCAAACCAAGGAGTAAAAATCCTAGAAGGTACAACTTTTTGGGAAGCATAAACTGACCTAGCCCTTTTGTGACTAGGAAGAATGCCACCTATTTGAGATCTTCCAAGAATATGGGGTCAGTTACGTAGGAAGAAGTTGCAACTTGCCATTAGAAGAACACAGGAAGGTCAGGAAATTTTAATAAGAGAATGACAGATTTTACATTAATAGCTAAGTTGTTAGAAGAGGAAATTGAGCAACTTACTTCAATAGTTAAGTTGCTACAAGAAAAAATAGAGCAACAATAGAAAATACTAGAAACACTTGTCAACCAAGAATCCAAAAACAAGAAAAGCAAAGAAAACCCAAAAGTAAGACCAAAGTTTGGGATTAGGAACAAGGGATATAACAAAAAAACTATCAAAGGAAGGACAATACAAAACCCTAAAAACATAATGATTCAAAATAGAAAAAGAAGTCTCATCCATCCAAGGCATGTTGTTTTATTTGTAGAGGTCCTCATTATGCAAAAAAGTATCCCCAATGGTCCGAAGTCCAAACTATGTTAAAGTATAATGTTAAACAAGTAACCCCATCAAATCTATGTAGCAACCAAAAGTTCAAACTTGGATGGCCAAGATACTCATACTCCTATGCTTTTAAAAGGTAAGTTGTTTAATAAAAATGTAAGAGTTTTAATTGATTGTGGAGCCGCAAATAGCTTCATTTCTACTAGTATTGTTAGGAATATGCTAAAAAAGCCTAGATTTTTGGCTCAAGGGTGAAAGTTGAGTAATGGTTTGGTCAGACTTACTCAGTGAATCAATGCTTGCCCACTGTCGAGATTTCCTTACCCAACAAATAAACTATTTGGCACTTGTATTTAGCACCGCTCTAATATAAACCTAGGGATGGATTAGCTAAAATCTCATAAATCCCTAATTAATTTCCATGAAATATGGAGGGACTATACTAACAAAGATAAGCAAAGATTTAGGGTCCAAAGAAAACAAGGGTATTTTTAACCACACTTATTGTCAGCTATGCAACTTAAGAAGGCAGTCAAAAGAGGAGGATTGTTGTATGCAGTTAAGATAAATGTTAAGGAAGCAAGGAGGATTTGAAAATATTTAAGAAATACCCAGTTCTCCATGAATTTAGGGAAGTGTTTCTAGAAGATATTCCAAGCCTCCCACCTTAATGTGAATTTAATTTAAATATCGAATTAATGCCTAGAGTTACATCTATTGCTAGGACACCTTATAGGATGACCCCTATCAAGTTTCAAGAGCTAAAGGTGTAACTCCAAGATTTGTTAAAGAAAGGTTGATTAAACCTAATGTAACACCTTGGGGTCCTCCAGTGTTATTTGTAAAAAAAAAGGATGGTTTCTTAAGACTATGTATTGACTACGGGATGCTAAGTAAGGTGACCATCAAAAATAGGTCTGTTAAGGGAAGCCACAATTTTCTCAAAAATTGACTTGAGTTTGATATACCATCAATTGATAATTCATGAGGAAAATACTCACAAGACAAATTTTAGGATAATATATGGACACTATGATTTTATGGTTCTACCGTTTGGGTTAACAAATACACTAACAACCTTTATGAACCTAATGAGCAATGTGTTCAAAAATTATTTGGATCATTTTATTTTGATATTCATGGACATTATTTTAATATATTCCTACATAAGAGAAGAACATGACCAACATTTGAGAATGGTTTTGGAGGTATTGAGGAAGAATCAACTTTATGAAAAACTATCAAAATATGAACTTTATGCTTCATAAGTATAATATTTAGGGCATATTATATTTGTAGAGGGAATTGCTATTGGTCCAAAGAAAATTGAAGTCATATTAAATTGGCTGGCACCTACTAATATGTCCAAAGTTCGAAGTTTCATGGGAATGACCAGTTATTATAGGAGATTTGTGAAATATTTCTCAATAATTGCATACCTTATTACCAACATTCAAATGAAAGGAAAACAGTTCAAATGGATGAAAAAGAGTGAGGTTGCATTTGAAATTTTAAAGAATAAACTAACTACAACCCCAATTCTTAAAGTACCTGATCCTTTGAGGAATTTTATAGTATGCATAGATGCTTCCTTAGAAGGATTAGGAGGAGTGTTATCCCAAAATAAAGCTACAATAGCCTATAAATACAAAAAAATTAATAAGCATGAGTTAAACTATGGTACACATGACCTAGAATTAGCAACAATTGTCCATGATTTTAAGGTCTCGAGGCACTAATTTTTAGAAAAACCCTTCAAGATAAGGGTAAATCGCCAAATCCTAAGGTATATTTTTACCCAACTAGTGTTGAATGCAAGGCAAAGAAGGTGGATAGAGTTCCTATCCGAGTATGACTTTTGTATACAGTATATCAAAGGAAAGGAATACAAGGTTATTGATGCCTTGATTAGGAGGCATATAGCGTAATTAAACTGGAGTCATGTTCACTTGATTGAGAGAGTTAGAGAAATGCAATTATAGGATCAATGTTGCATTGAAAACCAAGCTAAAGTGAGGAAAATTGAGATTTTAACATAAAAGATGAGCTTTTATGTTTCATAGATAGGGTTTTTATACCCAATACTGGAGATTTAAGGAGAATAATTATGCAGGTTTTATTGACCTAGAATGAAGCAGGATGTCAATGATTTCATAGCTAGATGTTTGAAATGTTAGAAAGTAAAGGCAAAACATTAACATCCAGTAGAAAAAACTATACCCACATGATATACCTATTCAAAAAAGACAGGTTATATCCATAGATTTTATTGTGGGTTTACCTAAAATAAGGTATCAACATGATGCAATACTTGTGGTGGTAGACAAGTTAACGAAAGTTGCACATTTCATACCAAGGAACATCAAGGATGATGCAGTGACTATGACAAATAATTTTTCCAAAGAAATAATCTAATTACCTGTATTCTTGAGGTGATCATATCACATAGATATTCCAAATTTATGTCAAAGTTCTAACCAAATTTTCATCGTTCTTTGTGCACTATGTGGAATATAAGTTTTTCTTACCATCCAAAAATATATGGGTAAACGAAAAAGGTTACCAAGTACTTGAAGACATGCTCCACATGTACGACATGGATCAAAAGTCTAAGTGGGAAGACTATTTGCATCTGATAGAGTTTGCATATAATAATGGGTACTATGTATCCTTGGGAATGGCTCCATTCAAGGCCTTGTATGAAAGAAGGTGCAAAATACTTCTATATTGAGACAATTTGAAAGATCAGGTGGTGATCAGGCCAGAAACTATGATGCAGAAGCCTATCTTCCAAAGGGCATAACTTTTTATCCGATCATTGGATCGACTTGAAATTTTATAGGGAGTTGGATAAAGAGATGGGCATGTCGTGGCTAGACCACTCTAGTCATCTAGATGATTTTTTCAGGATTTTATCGGGTTCTAATTCCTTCATCTAGTACCCTAAAAATGAAATTTAGTGTTTTTTGAAAATCTGGAAGAAAACATATTTGGAATGACTTTTTGTTTAGGTATGGGTAGGTGTTGAGATTTTCTAGGAGGCTTAATATAGATGATAAAATGGTGTGTATTAATTTAGGGGGCTATCAGAGCTCTTTTTGGTAATTTAGCTTTTGGCCCTAAAATATGAAATTACCCAAAAAAATATTGTAATTTCTTATTTTTAGGGATTTTAAGATTTAGGGTTTTATTTTAGGGTTTCTTTTGGGATATATATTCCCTTGGTATCACATTGTAAAAGGGAGTGAAATCTAGGAATGAAAAAATAAAGCATTTATCAATTTATTTCCATCTATTGCAACTCTTATGTGATGGGATTTTTTCACTTTGTTTATTTTCATTGTAGTTTTATGTGATTGGAGCCTCTTGTTCTAACCTCTTGCAACTGGATTTATACTATTTGGTATTAGAGCAAGTTGGATATTTCTAGGGGAGAGAAGGTAATCTTATCGATTACAGTTATTCTACTATTCTTATTTTTTCATTTGGAATAACATAGATTAGGTTAGAATGAGGAGAGAAAGAGGAGGTTATTCCCAACTCAACAGGAATACGCAGGAGTTGCAGGCACAAGTTGCTCAGTTGACTAGAATGATGGCCCATATGAGGGAAAGATACCCCATAGAATTTACAGTTTTAGATTTTGATAATGATACTATGGAAGGAGACAACAACACAGAGGAACATGTCGAGGAAGAACTAGAGGGGAAGCCATAGTTTGAGGATAGGCTAATTAGGGCCTTGGAAGGAAATAAAGATGGGATCAAGATTTATGTCCGAGTATGTAGGAGGGTTGAAACCAGAGAAGTTGATAGATTGGTTGAATAACATGGAGAAGTTCTTTGAGTGGAAAATCCTTTCAAAGAAAAAGAAAGTGAATCTTGCATGCACAAAGTTGAAAGGGTATGCGTTGATTTGGTGGGATAATCTAAGAAGGAGAGGCAAAGAAAAGGAAAGGAAATGATTAGGGTCTGGTGTAAAATGGGAAAGAAATTGAAGGAGAAACTCTTGCCCAAATATTATGCCCAAAAATTATTTTGTAGACTTCAAAAACCTCGGATAAAATGATCAAAGCATTGAGGACCACATCAATGAATTCTACAAGTTATAAAAAGAATAAAAGGTTGCAAGGTATGTAAATGGATTAAGTTATGCTATACAATATGAATTGAGTATGCTTCAGACCCATGTAGAGGATGCATATCAGTTAGCATTAAAAGCAGAAGATAAACATAACAGGAGAGGAGTGAGGAAAGGACCATCGTCACCTCCGACTAATGGGCATGGTGGATTTAATCCCTCAAAGGGAGAATCTACTAATATAGGAAAACAAGAAGAGTCTAGACAAGGTCATAGTAACCATGAGAGAGGTGGAGGATTTCAAAGAGGAAGGGGCTATGGTGGAGGATGAAATTGGGATGGCCCACAAATGTCATATACCTATTATAGATGTGGTGAGGAAGGGCACCAATTTTTTCAGTGTCCGCACTATCCTGCACAAGAAAGAAAATAAGAACACACTAGAGTCAATCTAGTTAAGGCAAAAGAGCAACCTATAGAAGTTTCTGTAGACATGGGGGAAAATATCATGATAAAGAGGATGATGATCATTCCAAGGAAGGAGAAAGCACAAGACAATGATGGTGGTGATTCTTGGATGTGTACAAATATATTTTGAACAAGATGTACATTTGGAGAAAAGGTATGTAAGATGATTATTGATAGTGATAGTTGTGAAAATATGGTCTCAACTGAAATGGTTGAGAAACTTAACTTAAAGTGTGAAAAGAACTTGTATTCCTATCGTATATCATGGTTTAAGAAATGGAACGAGGTAACCGTTGGTCATCAAATCTGCCTAGGAAAGGATTTTGAGTAAATGTATGCGCCTTAGACCTGGACCAACATTGAAAGGCCGAAGGGAAGAGATGCCCTTCGTGCCAATCTCCGGAGAAAGGCCGGCTCCTATGCTAAACTACTTGGGGGTTTTAAGATAAGAGTGCAGGAAAGGAATAAAAGGAGTAGAGTTAGAGAAATAAATAAAAAGGGTTAAGGGAAGAGAGATTGGTGATTTAAGGTGGGAAAAAACAAGAAGCACGATTACTAACTAGCAACTTAGGTAGAAGCAAAGAATACCAAGAGTAACGGAAGAAACGTGATATCAACCTTCCTATGTATCCTTCAGGCGAGTTTCAGGGTACATTCCCCGATCGCACATCGGACGCAGGGTTCAACATCCAATATACAAGCGAAGAAAGACAAAAGAATCAAACATAGAAGGCAACACAAAAGAAAGCCAACACATCGCCTTTCAACTCATATGTATCCTTCAGAACGAGTTTCAGGGTACATTCCTCGATCATACTCTGGATGCAAGGTTCAGCATCTCAGCATACAAACGAAGAAAGACAAAAGAATCAAACACAGAAGGCAACATAAAAGAGAAGAATTAAGCTCAAGGTTCTTTAGTATTAATCGTAGGACATCAAGTTACAACAACTTTCTAGCAGATAGTTCCCCCCTTTTCTATTACAATGCCTTGGTTTTTATAGAGGACCTGAGCCTCTGAGTCATAATTACATAGCAAAGAAGAGTACGCCCTTGAGCCCTGAGAATTCGGCTCTCCGAGGCTCTCGTGACCGAGCTTTCAAATCTATTACCAAAATTGGCAACTGCAACCGGGTCAACCATGGAAAGGTGCATTGATGAGTCGTCTAGATGTCCTTGGTCTCTGGGTGCGGTGCTCGAGTGGCCGCCATGCTCGTTGGGCTCTCCATCATGGCTTGATACTTCGTTTCTAATTGCCAAAAATGAGCAACGAGCTTATCGAGCACGAAAAAATGCATTTATGAGGCACTTGATTGCCTCGGGAAATACTCGGCTTGGAACGCGTGCCTGTGAAGCGCTTCGCTAAGTCTTCGTTCACAACTTCACTTCGCAATGGTTTTGGGCCGAAGCAAAAACTCCTCCTTGGATTATACTTCGCAAAATTGAGCTTCGCAAAACTGCTTCGGGGGCGGGGAGTGCCGAAGCATATTCACTTCACAAAATGGGTCTCTTCGTCTTTATCGCTTCACTGACTAAATTACTTCGCCGATGCCTTAGAGAAATACTTCGCTGCGATCCTCTTTCAAAACTGTGGTTCAAGAAGATTTCGGCCAAAGCAATTGTCTTAAAAAAATGTTACATCCTCCATGACCTCCGCCACTTCGGGCAGAAGTACTGCGCACAAAATTAGCCAAAACAAATGCTTCGCAATGAGCTTTTGGCGAAGTAAAAATGGTTCGCTGATGGAGGGGCCCGAAGTGAGTACTTCGGCAACTTTCTGGCGAAGTACTTTCAATGCCCCTTTGAGTTCCGCTTCGCTAGTTTTCTGGTTGAAGTGATTGATGGAAATACTTCGGATGCGAAGTAGTTTTCTTGCCTTCTCCTTTGTCTTTTACTTCGGCAACGCCGCTTCGTAGAAATCTGTCCCAAAGTATTTACTGAAAATGCTTCGGGCCCGAAGTAGTCTTCCTGTGTTAGCTAACTCGGACCACGATTTGGACTTTCCTTCTTCGGCAAAATTGTTCTTTTGGATGCTGCTTCGCTCAACTTTCGTCCGAAGTAAATACTTGAAGCGCTTCGGGCCCGAAGTTCCTTTTATTGCTATTCTTGTATTCTACTTTGGTGATACTACTTCGCAAAAAACTCCACCCGAAGCAGTGTTGAAAATGCTTCGGGTGCGAAGCTCTCTTTTCTTTTGAATGCCGCTTCGCTCAACTTTCTCCCGAAGTAGCTGCTAGAAACGCTTCGGGCGCGAAGTAGTTTCATTCTCTTTTCCTTGTGTTTTACTTCAACGAAAACTACTTCACAAAACTTTTACCCGAAGTAGTGTTGGAAATGCTTCGGGTGCGAAGCTATTTTTATTTTCCTTCAACGAAGCTCTTTTCTCTAGCTTGTTTGGCAACGAAGTTCTTTCTTTTCTACTTTATATACAAAGGGGTGGCATTGGAAGCCAAAATTGCTGCAACTTTTCAAAATAAAAATAACAAAGCAAAAACTTTACACAACACTGTACAAAACTTGTTTCTTTTTCTACCCCTTAAGAAATGTGACAAAATTGTCAACAGTAACTGTAGATAAGAGGTGTCTGGTTAAGTTTTCAATCAAAAATGCCTACAAGGATGAAGTGTGGTGTGATGTAATTCCAATGGAGACCTTGGCAATATGATAGGAAGGCTACCATTGATGGGAGAAGGAATACTTACACATTCTAGAATGATGAGTAAAAGTGGTCTTATTACCATGTAAGGAAGAAGGGCAGAGTGAAAGTCTATTGACGACTAAGGATGAAAGAAGTTGGGGTTTGTTATGTGTTGACAATAAAGAAAGTGGATATTGAGGATGTGGCTATACCGCCTGCAACAACAAAATTGCTTAAAGAGTATGTAGATGTCATACCAAAGGAGTTACCAGATGGATTACCCCTAAAAAAGGATATTCAACATCATATTGACCTGATCCAAGGTTCGAATGGCTTACCACAAGCTAAGTTTGAATATAATAGTTCAATCAACAAGTCAAAAGGAAAATATCCTTTTCAAATTTTTTATGAGCACATACAAGAGTTGCAAAAGCTTGATTAGAGGAGCTCGTAGGAGTAGAGTTCTTTTCAACCAGTGGAGAATGATGCATAAGCCTATCTTTTGGAGGGTATAACTTCTTATCCGACCGTTGGATCAGCTTGAAATTTTACAAGGAGTTGTATATAGAGGTGGACATGTTGTGACTAGACCACTCTAGTAATCTAGATGATTTTTCAAGATTTTATCGAGTCCTAATTCCTTCATCTAGTATCCCAAAAATAGAATTTAGTGTTTTTTTGAAAATCTGGAAGAAAACATATTTGGAATGACTTCTTATTTAGGTGTTTGAGAGGCTAGGTGGATTGGTAAGTTGGGGAACTTACCGAGAGGAGACCTAGGTTCCAATCTCATGGGTGTACCCATGCATAACCAGTAGTCTGATCTGAATCCTTTGTGTGTTGCGCCTGACTGACGATGGTGGTCCGTTCCCTACATGTTTGATGGTCCTCATCTCCTGTCGTGTGTTGAACCAGACTGACGATGATAGTATGAATGCTATGCGTCTGACGGTCCCCATATCACGTCGGGTTACCATCAACGAGACAGATGGGTTTGTTGGATGCAGTTGCTGATGGTTGGAACCCTGCCTTGGAAGTTACTACAAATTGTGATTATACCCAATTCACCTATGTACCAAAAAAAACTTCCTATTTACGCATGGGTAGGTGTTGAGATTTTCTAGGAGGTTTAATATAGATGATATGATGGTGTGTATTAATTTAGGGGGCTATCCGAGCTTTTTTGGTGATTTAGTTTTTGGCACTAAAAGATGAAATTGCCTAAAAATATATATTGTAATTTCTTATATTTAGGGCTTTAAGATTTAGGGTTTTATTTTAGGGTTTCTTTTGGGATATATATTCCCTTTTTATCGCATTGTAAAAGGGGTGAAATCCAAGAATGAGAAAATAAAACATTTATCGATTTATTTTCATCTATTGCAGCTCTCATGTGATTGGGGAATTTTTCGCTTTGTTCATTTTCATCATAGTTATATGTGATTGGAGGTTCTTGTTCTCACCTCTTGCAGCTGGATTTACACCACACTATTAAGGATATGGAGGAACGACTCAAGGTGATTTGGTAAAGGCTCAAGGAAGCAACTGATCACCAAAAGAACTATGCTGATATGAAGACATCTCCAAGAGAATTTTTTGTAGAAGACACATTCTTCTTAAGAGTGAGACCTACGAAAAATGCTATCAAGTCAACTAAGTTGGATCCTCAGTTTGTTGGGCCTTTTGGAATCATTGATAAAATTAGTCCAATAGCCTATAAGCTCGCCTTACCACCCAACCTGTCAAAGATCCACGATACTTTCTGCATATCCTTGCTTAGGAAGTATGTTGTTGATCCCTCCAATGTTGGGAATGTGACTAAATTGTAGATGGTAGGTCCCACAACTATTGAGATGCGACTTGTCAAGATTCTAGGGTTTTATTTTAAAAACTTGAGAAAACGTACCTTAGAACAATGTAAGGTCGAATGGGATCATTTTTTTGAAAATCATGCTACTTGGAAAAATGTAGATGTAATGAAAAACCTATTTTCTTCTTGTTTGAATAAAAATGTATTTTTTTGATTTAATAACACAAGAGATTGTGTTTAGTCCTAGGGGGGAGTATTTAATGGCCCATCTTGGTAGGACTCTTCCTTGTTTGATTGACATATTGATGTATTGAAAATTAATGCATAATCTTATTTAATTTGATCAATATGAATTGATAGTCATACATTATGTTTTTTTATTGGATTATGCTATTTAGAATATGATATTGTTGATGAACTTTGTGGTTGCAGGTTTAGGTACTCTCATAGATGAATTGGTATGGAACAACCCATCGGAGTTTAGAGAAAAAGGAAAATGATGGATGAATTCTCATCAATAGCCACAAGGGTAAAACCCACATATAGATGCATTGAATATGTGTATGTTTGACTTAAAGGCACCATCGAGCAAGGAGGTTGCTATACAAGCAAAAGTGCCCATACCCTGTGCTTAAGGGATCCTTTCGTAGATAGGTGATATTCTTGTAGTTATCATAAAGCCTCCTAATTAAGAAAAATATCAATTGTGCATGTTGTTGGTTTACATTTTGGTGCATGTAAGGGTAGCTCTTAGCTAGGATCTTTGTGTTGTTGTATATGTTCTAGAATGTGAAGTTTAGTTGGTTAAGAATTTATCAAAAAAATTACTATTAATACTTAAATATTAAATATCGATGTAACATTAACATTTGATACTAGCTAAGTTTTTTATGTAAAGAGAATAATGTAGCTACTATCATCCTAATGTTAGTAATTAGCACTAGAAATAGAATACAATTGAATCAATAATATGAATGAGTGATTTAATTATTAATGCTTGCTTAGAGAATATTGATAAACTAATGATAACCTTAATAGGTTAAACTTTATAATACATAATGTAAATTTAATAAATAAATAAGTAAATATTAAAAAAATAAAATAATAAATAACGTTCATATTTTCTTTTATATATAATATTGAAAATTCAACAATAATGGAAATCTTATCTTAATGTAAATTGGAAACAAGTTTGAAAAGGGAATAGATGAATGGGTGACAAGCATGCATTACAACCACTTGATCTCTCTTCTTCCAAGCATTATTTAATCTCCTTGGAGGGGAGGGACAGGGAAATGAATAGAGAAGACGAAAAAAGGGAGAGAGGGGGAGATACTTGGAGCCGTACTGCTAAGGAGAAAGACATAACATTACATCTGGTACATGCCTATGCTTTGTATTAGTCTAATTCATAAGTAGAGATTTATGTTTGATTGCAACTGTTCTAATTACTCAGGTCAAACATATTTTCTTGAAGCATTAGGATTGTTGTTAAGCTCTTAGAGTGTAATATACCTGTTAATGTCAAACATGGTGTTGGTTTGTTTTTAAATGTTGAACATATGAATAAAAACTGAGCTTTCCCCTCTGTATTCAAAGTTCATTTGGCCCTTGTTTTTATTACCAAGCTTGGGATGATGCTTGTTTTAGTTGTGTCTACCCAAGTGAAGGATATATATATATACTATGGAGCTCTTTGAGTCTTAAACCTTCCAATAAGAATATCCAGTGACTCAATTGGTACCTTCTGTATGCTTACCTTACAAAGTAGATTCTCAAATATGTTATTTAAAAAATGTGTAAGAAATGCTTAGAAGTCTGTTAAAAAAATAATTGAATTGATGTCGGATTGATGAATTACAAATAGAACTAGCTCTTTAACGTGAAGACTTTGCGAGTAAATAATTTAGGTAGACAATGTGCTAAGTCTTCTAAAGTCCTCATGTTATCTACAAATACTAATAAATATTATCGGTTGGATGGTGTCTTCGTCAAAAAAGCCTATGAGTTATAAGTTGTCCGGTATATATTAATATTGTTTGACCTAGCCGGAATTCTCCACCTCAAGCCTATAAGTCTTCCAAGAAGTCTTCCAAGAGTGTGTAGTTCTTAGTTAAAATGCAAGAACACCTTGAAACCCCGGACTACAGTGAGTTTGATTCTCTTTTGGGCAACTTGTAGACGTTAGAAGAAAATCTTAATTTAAAAAAAAATGTTAGACAATTGCTTTAAACAATAATATTCTATTTATGTTGGAGCGTTTCATTAAACAAAAGTTTTATAATTACCGATAAGTGATCTATTAATATGTTTCAACTTTGTTGCGGATTGGATAATCAATCCATGCTATAATATAAGAGTTGTAGAGGGTCTATTATACGAGATACTTTTAAAAGAACATAATGTTGGAAGTTAAATCGGTAAAAGGTAAAAAATTTGTTTGACAACGGTAAGCTTTGGACCTTACCCTTTTACCTCCTTGGACGACAACTGACTGGGCAGATTGGATGGCTTGGACGGTAGCTGACTAGGCAGATTGGACGACATGGACGACAGGGAGTTCGACTCCTATTTCATTTCCTCCTTTCCTCCCTATTTTTCTTCTTCCCTATCTATTCCCTAAGTTTTCTAAGGCAGTTAATTCTCCTATTATTTAAGCATTGTAAACACTGCATTTTTGTGAATTAATAATACTTTACATTTTTTCTGTTGCTCCACCTAACTACCGTGCCACATCTGGTATTAGAGCGAGGTCGAAGAGGGCCCATGGATCGAGGTCGGAGGAGACCAGTAGCATGCGAACCGAGGTGAGGTCGAGAGGGCCCGCAAATCGCGAACCGAGGCGAGGTCGGGAGAAGGCTCGCACAGAGAGCATGCAAGGAGGAGGAGCAAACCACAGGAGAAGCCAATCGAACATCGACACGTGGCGAGGAGAGAGAAAGGCCGACGCAGACAAGAGACCAGACAACAGGCAACGTGGTAGGCCAGAAGACATGCTACGTGGCGAGCAAAGGCGATAGGCGACGTGGTAGACCAGAAGACATGCTACGTGGCGAGCAAAGGCGACAGGCGACGTGGCGAGGAGAGACAGGTTCGAGGAGGCAAAAGGGCGGTCACTGATTGCCCGAAGGCAATCGAGTGACATTGTGCACGTTGAGGGTTTTAAACACCTCAAACTACATCGCACAGTGGATGTGGGACTAAAGTCCCTTTAATGTTTTTTTTGTCTTGTGCGCGGTTGCGACCAGATAAAGGAGGCAAGCCTCCTTTGCCTTCCCGTCGGGCCACGCAGCTCGACTGGCTCGAGGATCCAGCCTTAAGGCGCCCGCCCCTGACAGATCGTAGGTTCGAAACCCGATGGTAACGTTTTTTCATTATTTTTTTATGAAAGCAAAAGTCGAGAGTCTTGAAATTGATGTTCGTTGCCTTTGGTTCTAATCGACGGTGGTTGTCGAGTTGGTAAGCACGATTTGTTGAAGGAGATAGGTTGCGAGTTCGATTTCTGCAAGGGTTTAAAAAAAAAAATTGAAAATTTTCTTTATATTATTAAATTAATTATTTACATTATATTTAATAAATTAAATATAGTTGTTTTTAATTTTTAATTTTTTAAAGGGCAGTTATCATTTTTATTAAATAGCAATCTAGATTTTTTTTAATACTATAAAAGAAGGAGAATATTGCCTAAGAGGCAATTCATTGTAATAGAAGGGTTCATTTTTCACTTGATTCGAGGAATCACAAACTGTAAAAATCTTATGTAATAAGACTAAGAGGTTTTGTTTTTTTTGTAAAAGAGATAAAGGATCAAAATTGTAAAATTGTAAAGAGGCATTGATGATAATACCAAATGGTTGTTATTATGCCTTATGTGCAATTTTAGCAAGAGAAGGTGTAGAGAGATTCAATGAAAAAGTAAGAGGTTATGGGCTCAACATTGTGTTTAGCCAACTTCAAAATGTAGTAATTGCACATCAAAGGCATCTTGACTTAGGGTACGAGGAAGACTTTGAAGATAACTCTTTCAGGAGTCAATTTGAACAATCAGAATCCGTACAAGCTGCACCACAAGAATCAAAATATACACACTACAGTATTTCCGTGGAAATTTTAGAACCAGAATCACCAGAAATAATATTGATAAGTGACGACGAAGAAGAAGTAGCAAAAAATTTCGTGAATCAAGAGATAGCATCCCCACAACAAGAGGAACAAGCAATCAATGATAGAGTAAATCAAGTCAGATTTGACTTAAATTTGTAATCTCTTCTTTCTTCTTTCTTCTTCCTTCCTTATTTGAAAAAGCAGAGTGCTTTATTGTAACCGTGAAATAAAAAGAGTTTTTTAGTAACTATGGCCTCACACAACAGTTTACCTATACCAGAGTTCAACGGTTATGACTACGAGTATTGGTCTATAAAAATGAAGACCCTACTCATAGGAAGAGGTTTGTGGGACATAATAGAAGAGGGTTGCGCAAAATCCTCAGACTGGACAACACTAAGTGCCGCAGACAAGAAAACACGAAAAGAAGGACAAAAGAGCAACTCTTCTGCTCTTTCTCATCTCCAAGCAGCATTGGAGAAAAGTATATTCCCTAGAATCACCGCTTGTACGACTGCACAAGTTGCATGGAAAGCTTTGAGTGATGGATTCCAAGGTAGTAATCAAGTGAAGCAGGTGAGGCTTCAAACACTAAAAAGAGATTTTGAAAATCTCAAAATGAAAGATGATGAAAAAATCGATGATTATTGTGTTAGAGTAAAAGCAATTGTTGATAAAATGGTTACACTTGGTGAGGAAATCAAGCTTGAGACAATTGTAACAAAAGTGTTGTGAACACTTCCACAGAGATGGAATCATATTGCCATAATTATAGAAGAATCCAAAGATATTTCCACTTTAACATTTGATGCATTAATCGGATCGTTAATGTCACATGAAGAGAGATTTTCGGAATCTCCTTCAACTAGCTACGGAGGCAACGAGAAGGCCTTCACTTCCAATGAAAACAACGGAAGAGGACGTGGCAAAGGACAACAAAGAGGTAGAGGCAAAGGCAACTACATAGGAGGCAACCAAAACAAAGGAGGCAACCAGAACAGAGGAGGCAACTCCAACAGAGGAGACAATTCATATAGAGGAGGCAATCAGCATAGAGGTGGAAATCAAAATCAAGGAGGAAATCCAGGACAGTGGAAATCAAGGGAGAGGAAGTGACAAGTCCAAAACAACTTGTTTCAACTGTGGTAAGCCAGGTCACTTTGCTCTCGACTATTGGTCAAAATCTTCACAAGACAACAATAGTCAATATGGAAATTATAGATAAGAAGTTGATACCTCTAATATTTTTCTTTCATATGGACAATCAGAACAGAATCTAAATGACACATGGATTCTGGATACTATTTGCTCAAATCATGAGTGGCAAAGAAAATTTATTTGCAACTCTAGATTCCACTTATAAATCCCAAATCAAATTAGGGGATGATAAAGCATTGAAAGTAGAGGCAATTGGAGCCATGGAGGTTCCAGCCAAAGAAGGACTAAAGAAAGTGAATGACATCTATTACACTCCAAAGCTCCAACACAATATGTTAAGCGTTGGGCAAATGATGGAGAACAATTACAAACTTGTATTTGATGAAGGAAAATGTATCATTTTTGATAAAAACAATTGTAATCGTGTCATCACACAGGTCCCCATGACCAATAATCGGTTATTCCCTCTCAAATTTGGTGAGCCAGGAGGAGCTCAACTTGCAAATGTAGCTATAACAAATCCAAGTGTGCTTTGGCACTTGCGATATGGTCACCTTAATTCCTCTAGCTTGAAACTTCTCACTTCTCAAGCTATGGTGACAGGACTTCCTAAAATCAACGAACAGAAGGAGGTCTGTGAAGGATGTGCTTTGGGAAAGCACTCAAGGTCGAAGTTTCCGAAATGACAAGCGTGGAGAGCCAACTATCCACTTTAGTTAGTGCATTCAGACATCTGTGGTCCAATGCAAACACAGAGTCTCGAAAACAATTCTTATTTTCTCATTTTCGTAGATGATTTCTCTAGAATGTGTTGGATTTATTTCTTGAAACATAAAGATGAAGCTTTTGATTGCTTCATAGATTTCAGAAACAATGTAGAGAGTCAAAGTGGGAATTATGTAAAATATCTTATGACTGATCGAGGAGGTGAGTACTCCTCAAAAGCATTCTTGAAATATTGTAAAGCAAGTGGGATAAAAAGGCAATTCACCATTGCCTATACCCCACAATAGAATGGTGTGGCAGAGAGAAATAACCGCACCATAGTTGAGATGGCGAGAACGATGCTTCAGACTAAGCATCTAACTAATATGTACTGGGCTAATGTTGTAAGAACCAGTGTATACATTCTAAATAGAAGTCCAACTTCTAGTTTAGATGGTGTCACTCCTTATGAGGGGTGGTACGAAAAGAAACCAAATGTAAAGCACTTCAAAGTTTTTGGTTCTTTAGCATATGCGCACATTCCTGATGAGAAAAAGAAGAAGCTCGATCCCAAAAGTCAAGCTTGTATATTTGTAGGGTATTGTGAGTCTACAAAAGCATATAGACTCTACAACCACAAGACTCATAAAATTGTACTCTCTAGGGATGCAATTTTTGATAAAGGGGGAGAATGGGGTCATCAAAGAATTTTTGTTGATGATGAGTCCCAAAATATAAGTTCTTCATAGGTACAACAGGTATCTCCCAAGAAAAACAAAGGCACACCACCCCCTCCAAGCCCATACAGGAGTACTACATCAAGTACTTCAACCGCCACTCCAAGTCCTTCTCCATAGATATCAGTAAGTTCTTCACCGATGGACATTGACAGAGACTCTCCATCAAGAGGCAAAAGAACATTACAACATCATCCATATTTGCAAATGTTGGATCAGAATTTCCAGAGAAGATTCACTAGAAGCCAAGCTAGTGAAATGAATACAATTTTGTAGCAACTTGAAAATTTGCAATTATATGGGGATGATGACTCCCATGATCCTAGGGGAGATGTAGTCAATTATGCTTTATTGGCTAATGCTCAGCTAGAACCACCTAGCTATGAGAAGGCTTGTACTCAAAATGTATGGCAAGAATCCATGAAAGAGGAAATAACCTCTATAAATTTTAATGATACATGGGAGCTAGTAAAGCTACCCAAAGGAAAAAAAATGTGTTGGATGTAAATGGGTCTACAAGACCAAAAACAATTTTGATGGAAGCATTGAGAGGCATAAGGCGAGACTAGTAGCAAAAGGTTTTACTCAGAAATTTGGCATTGACTATGAGGAAACCTTTGCTCCAGTTGCACGACAAGAGACAATTAGATATGTTCTTTCCTTAGCAGCCCATAAAGAATGGAATGTTCAACACATGGATTTGAAAAGTACTTTTCTGAACGAATACTTGACAGAGGAGGTTTATGTTCAACAACCTCAAGGCTTTCAAGAACAAGGAAAGGAGAACCTTGTTTATAAATTGAAAAAAACACTTTATGGCCTCAAGCAAGCACCAAGAGCTTGGTACTCACGCATTGATGGCTATTTCAACAAGTATGGATTCACAAGAAGTAAAAGTGAACCAACTTTGTACTACCTAAAGCATGAAGTAGACATTCTCATAGTTTGTTTGTATGTGGATGATCTAATATTTATGGATAGTAACACTAAAATGAATATGGAGTTCAAAAACTCCATGATGAAACAGTTTGAGATGAAAGATCTTGGTCTAATGCAATACTTCCTAGGCATGGAAGTGCATGAAACGTTACAACTCGTTCCTTAAGTTTAATTTCAATAACTCCACACTTACAGTATAAAGGCGGAATAGGAAAACTCAGTAAAATTTTAAATAAAACGAATCGGATATAAATCGCCACTCAGGGAGGGCACGTCCCCGCCATGAAGGCAATTGCGAAATGCAGTGATCGGAAATATAAAAAAGATGATTTTAATTTGAATAATCTAACTACTATATATATGAAATATTTTACTCTTGGATACCTAGCCGACGGCTAGGTTTGGTGTGTAACATGACTCCCCTCCTCGGAAAGCTTTGTCCTCAAAGCTGGAAATGTCTGGAAAATACTTTCAGGTTCCCATGTGGCATCCTCTGGTAAATCTTGCCATTTGATGAGAAATTCTTGAATCCGACGTGATCTCGATCTTCGTATTCTCGTGTTGTAGTATATCTTCAGGTTGGAGATGTATGCGACCTTCCTCATCGAGCACTGGTAATTCGGATTGACTTTGCACTTTCTGACCAATTACTTTTTTGAGACATGAAACATGAAATACCGGGTGTATTCGTGATGATGTAGGTAGCTCTAATTGATAGGCTACTTCTCCAATGCGGCGCATAATTTTGTAGGGACCACGTGGAGCCAACTTTTGGCTGGACTTTATCCTTAGCGATGATTGTTTGTAAGGTTGCAACCTTAGGAAAACCCAATCACCTATATTAAAAGTTCTCTCTGATCGGTGCAAGTCTTGTTGTTGTTTCATACGATTTTGTGCTTGGACTAAATTCTCTTTGAGGATGGTGAGTGTAGACTGCATTTGTTGGAACCAATCATCCACTTTGGCTACTTTGGATGATCCTTGTATGTAATCTGCGACGGTTGGAGGCTTGGTGCCATACAATGCTTCAAATGGAGACATCTTAATGGAGTAATGGTAAGAAGTGTTGTACCACCATTCTGCCAATGCTAACCACTGGCTCCATTGGTATTGTTTATCTTGAGCGAAACATCTTAAGTATGTGCCCAAACATTTGTTAACTACTTCGTTTGACCATCCGTCCGTGGATGGTAGGTCGAGGACATGTTCAATTTGGTACCACTAAGTCGAAATAATTCCCGCCAAAAGTTACTAGTGAAGATGGGGTCTCTATCGCTTACAATATTTTTTGGCATACCATGTAATTTGAAAAATGAATCCATAAATACCTTTGCCACCTTGCTGAAAATGGATGTTGTAAAGCATGGAAGTGAGCGTATTTGGATAACCGGTCTACGACTATGAAGATTATTGTCCTGCCTTCTGACTTTGGAAGACCTTCAATAAAATCCATGGATATATGTTCCCACTGTCGTTCAGGGATGGGTAATGGTTGTAACAACCTTGGTGATTTGACTGTTTCTCCTTTATTGCGTCTGGAAAACTTCGCATTCTCGCTACCCATTGTTTGACTTCAGCTTTTAATCCTTTCCAACAAAATGATTGTTTGACCCTTAAATATGTTTTCGAAATCTCGAATGTCCTACTGATGGAGAAGCGTGCGATTCGTCTAGGATCTTCGATTTGAGTTCTGAATTGTGTGGAATGTAAATGCGGTTCTTCTTCCGGAGGATTTTATCTTCATAAGAGAACAAAGGGTGTTTAGAGGACCCTATAGATAAGTCTTGAAGTATCTGAGCAGTTTCGCTATTGGACAACCATTCATCTTGTAGTTGATTCACCCATTGGGAGCAAGGTCCTGAAATAGCGTTAATGACCACTTCATCTTCATATTTCTTGGACAGCCGCATCGGCGGCTATATTTTCCTTCCCTTTCTTGTATTCGATAACAAAATCATAGCCCAATAGTTTTGTTAACCACTTATTTTGTTCCGGATATGAAAACCTTTGCTCAAGAAAATGTTTGAGACTACTATGATCTGTTTTTATAATGAAGCGGCTACTGATTAGGTAGTGTCTCCATTTTTCTACTGCGTGAAGAATAGCCAACATTTCTTTTTCGTATGTTGATCTTCCCAAATTTTTCCCGGAGAGCTGTTTACTTTCAAATGCCAACGAATGACCTTCTTGCATTAATATTGATGAGTGTCGTTTAATTCATCATTTGATCATTATTTATCAATCCGGGCAGGTGTCCTAAGGCTGTTTACGATAGTCAATTCGAGCGGTGTAAGACACTCCATTCGGAAAATGGCTTTATTGGTAGAACAGCTTAGTGTTTGTCGGGGGTTCTTCTGTCACTCTAAACCCTATAACTTGAAAGGAAACTAAATTATGCTTGCTGAAATAAAACTGCAGAAATGAAATGACAGTGAAAGAAACCTATTTACTCTTGTTGAATCTGAAAATGCACTCAAAAACTGAAGTAAAATTGTTGAAATGAAAGTTGCTGAAATTAGAATTGCGAGAAAATAAACTTAACTATATTGCAAAATAAAAGAACAGATCTAAAAATAAACTCGAAAATGAAAATGTAACTACAAACTCTAAAACTGGAAATAAATTCAAGCAAAATAAGAAAATGCAAAAAAAATGACAGGTTTCGCTATTCTACTGCATGATGCAATTAAACAAGAAAACTCGATATGAACCTTCTTCTCGCTCCTAGGAGTGGCCCTTGCTCCCTGGTTCGGAAGAAGGTGAAGAAGTAGCTCCGGTGTTCTACCTAATCACTCCTTCAATCATAAAATAAAATTGATAAAAATTGCACTTTTTATTGATTTAAAAACATGCAGAAAAATTCTGCATATTATTGCTACGAAATCCGATTTCACAATATTCGAATTACACTAATTGCAATCCTAATTCTTCCTACTTAGCTCAACCCATATGGGAGCCAGTTATTTATATTAAAAACATCTAAATCGGATGTGGAATGATTCAAATTCGGGCATTTTAGGAATGTTTGTTAAAGCGCATTCCTAAAATGCGGAATATGGTTACATATGAAATCTATTCATTGCACACTTGCTAGAGGTCTTCTGCGTTGAAAAAGATGCATAACGATTTACATAGCTATCCCTATCATTCTCCTGCAATTTGCTGTCTTTCCTGAGCTGTTTTGGTCAAAACTGTGCATTTCCTGTTATTCCGGAGCAGAATCCCTATTATTTTTCAGAGCAGCGCCAGAATGACTGTTTCCAACACTTGTTTGCGGTTCTTTGGCCGAGCATTGGGTGGACCAGACTTGTAAATCTTTCAACAACCTGGTCACACGCTTTCCTAAGTTGAATTTGACCAAATCCCAAGCCATGCAAATCTGGCTGGAATTTGTCCAAGTCAAAACAGTCAAAAACAGTTTTGCACAGTTTGCAGTTTTGACCTGTTTTCAGTGCTATTTTCTGCATTTGACAACTTCAGAGAGCATATTATAAATGTTATAAATTCCACACGTGATTGTACTAACACATTTCACAACAAATCATTATTTATCAACAAAACTTATGCAGAAAATACAGAAAATTAGTAAAAACAGAATATTATGCTTCTAAACAGTCAAACATGTAAATAGTAGTAAATATTGCATTTCATCAACAAAATTAACATTAAAACGTATCAAAAAGGTCTATTAAGGATGTCCAAAATAATAAAAAATGAGGCAATATTTGGCCTCATCAAATATAGCCCCAATTCCTGTTCCTGATGCATCACACTCGATAATAAATGGTTTGTGAAAATTGGGAGTTGCTAATACTGGAGTTGTACACATGGCCTTTTTAAGAGCTTCGAAGGCTTGAGTGGCCTCTTCCGACCAACGAAAAACATCCTTCTTTGTGAGTGTTGTGAGAGGTGTTGCAATCTTACCATAATTTCGTACAAACTTGCGATAGTAGCCCGTGAGACCCAAAAAACCATGAAGTTTCTTGATGGTTTTAGGTAAGGGCCACTCTTGAATTGCCTTAATCTTATTGGGATCGACTTTGACACCCTCGTGTGAAACTATATGACCAAGATACTCGACTTCTTGGACACCAAATGAACATTTGGAACGTTTGACAAATAGCTTTTCTCTTTGTAAAATGTGAAGGGCTTTATCCACATGATGTAAATGGTCCGTCCATGTTTTGTCGTATATGAGAATATCATCAAAAAAACTAACACAAACTTACGGAGGAGTGGACGAAACACTTGGTTCATGAGATTTTGGAATGTGGATGGTGCATTGGTGAGACCAAAAGGCATGACCAAAAATTCGTAATGACCTTCATGAGTACGAAAAGCAGTTTTAGGAATATCTTCTTCTCTGACACGGATTTGGTGAAATCCGGAGCGAAGATCTAATTTTGTAAAAAATTTTGCACCATGCAACTCATCTAGTAGGTCATCTATGACAGGGATAGGAAATTTGTCCTTGATAGTGAGTTTATTGAGAGAACGAAAGTCGGGACACATACGCCAAGAGTTATCTTTTCGTCTAGCCGAACTACGGGTGAGGAATAAGGACTAGTCTTTGTGACGAATGACTCCATGATCTAGCAGATCCTGAACGATCTGTTCGATTTCTGTCTTTTGTGGTTGAGGATAGCGGTAAGGATGATTGTTAGGTGGGACACTCCCTGGAATCAAATGGATGGCATGGTCATGAGATCGTTTAGGTGGTAATCCTTTAGGTTCTTGGAAAACCTCTTCGTAATGTGTTATGATGTCTTGTAACTCTGGAGCAGTAATATCCGAAGTTGCTCGAGATTGTTTTTCCAAACAATTAATTTGAGCTATAAATCCATATCCACCCTTTTTTAACATCTTCTCCATACTATGAGAGCTCACCATTTGTGATGGAGTAGTAATGCCTTGTAAGCGAATGACTCGTCCGTTTTCCTTCCATTCCACAAATAATTTTTTGAAGTTGAAGCTAACCGTGTCTAATGTTTCCAACCATTCAACTCCCAAAATGACATCGGAGTTCCCCAAATTCATGACGAAAAGGGATCCAAACCGGTATAAGTTCCCATTTTTATGGAAACTTGAGATGTGCGACCAACACATTGCGCGTTCACCCCGTTGGCCACTAGAACATGGAATTTGTCTTTGTTGGAAGAGTTAATGAATAAATTCAAAGCTTTTCGTTGTTTTGATGTCGATAAAATTGTGGGTACTGCGAGAATCAATTAGCACATTCACCTTTTTCTCGGCGGAGAAATCCTGGTACCTTGATGGTATGGTGGGCGGTTAAACCCATGAGGGCATGCACGGAGATCGCCATTGTATCCTCTTCTTTTTCTTCTAGAGTACTTGGTAGTTCTTCGGCATAGGTTCTTCTGGGTGGTAAGGTTCTTCCTCTTCTCCTTCATATTGATCGCCTTCAATATGAAAGTTTTGTTTTTGGGCACATGCTTGTTCCTTGGGGTGATGAGTGTGACATTTATAGCAAAAGTATCTTGATGGTTGATCATTTCTACGAAAGGAATTGTTGCGATACGAAGGACGACTATAAGTTTCACGCCGTGCATACAACTGATTTCTCTTCTCGGCCAGCTTAGCTATTCTTATACAATCGTTCAGCAAGGTTGGATTGTGCATGTCTACCTCCACTCGAATATTTTCTTTCAATCCATTGCGAAAAGCTCCTACCACTGTGTCGGGACTGAGGTCTAAAGTATATGGTAGTAAACTGGTGAACTCCGAAACAAATTCGCTAACCGATCCTTCTTGTTTAAGAGATAACAGTCTTATCGTGTATGATGATGTAGCTCCTTCATCAAATCTTTCTAAAAAAGAGGTAGTGAATTTTCTCCAGCTTAATAGTAGCTCCTTTCTCTCGTTTAAGCCATACGAACCATTGGTAGGCCTCAGTGCCTAATTTTGATGCAGCGAAAGGGACTTTATCAATTTCCTTAATTTGATATAAGTAGAGAATGCCTTCCATTTTGGCTATCCAACCACGAGGATCATGACCCTCAAAAGTGGGCATATCAATGCGTGGAAAATTATTAGGGCCTCTCGGTTGGTGATAACCCGTATCCCTTTCTTGATTTTGGTTATACCGTTGTCTATGATAGCGATCCCTGTAATTATCCGAATCGCCTCTTTGCTGTTCCCAATCATCATCTTGATCGACATTTTCTTCATTCCTTTGGGCATGGGAGTGATTTTGGGGATTAGTATTGGGATTAAGCTGGTTTTGTGCTCGCACTAGGGTTTTGAGATTGAGACTAATTTCGTTCATACCCTCTAGTAAGAGTCGAAGAGATTCATCGTTAGAAACGGCTGAGTTACTTGAGTTTCCTTGTGTGATGTTTTCATGAGTTGGGGGAGGGTTAGTAGCGATAGGGTCTACCAGTGGATGATGTGGATTATAACTGCCAATTTTGAAAGGAGAAGGAAAATTTTTTGTACCTGGGCTTCGATTAGGTCTTCTTGCATTGTTATTGGTCGTCTTCGAGCTTGATAATCGACCGTCAGATCCTTTGATCCACCTTTTGCTCATGCACTTGTTAACATAACCTGCTTAGGAACTTTTGAACTTTGACTGCTGCAAAATGTGATGGAATTTTAGCCAAAAATTTGGTTTTCGCTTCAACTGTCGCTCCAACTGCGACGCGGATTTGAATTTGGATTTGGGCTCCTTCTTGACTGCAATTTTTGACAACTTTTGACAATTTTTGACAACTTTTCTTGACTGCAATTTTTGACAACTTTTCTTGACTGCAAATTTAAGACACGACACCGGACTAACCACTAACCACGGACTGCCCGAAGATGATGGACAACGAGGACACGAAATGCGAGACACGAAGCGGACACGGACGCGAGGACACGAAATGCGAGACACGAAGAGGACATGTATGCGACGACACGACAGCTGGAAGACACGACACGCGAGCTAAGACCAAATGACACATGAGACACGAGCGGGACGGAAGACCAAACGACACATGAACGGAGCAGAAGACCCGACAACTGGAAGACACGACACGCGAATGGAGCGGAAGACCAAACGACACGCGAGCGGGACGGAAGACCAAACGACACGTGAACGGAGCGGAATGGAAGACCAAACGACACGCGACAATGACAGCTAGCAACTGGAAAGACGACAACCGTAAATCGACAAGAATACTATGCGCGGAGGAACACCACCGTGTGACCGAAGTCACACCGTAGAAGGTGTGACTTGTGCCCTTTAAACCTTTAAACCAACATAATACACTGAATGTGGGATAAAAATTTAAGCCCAACGCCACGAAAAAATCTTAGCTGACGTCAGCAATCGAATTTAATCAAACTACCTTAGTCTTTCCCGTTTAATTGAATATTTCACGAATTATAATTGGACGACGCTGCTTGCGAATGGCTGTGATGGACTGTGCGCAGTTTTACGTCCTGGCGTTCGGATTTTGACCGTGAAGGAAGGATTTGAAACCCTGGATGCCATTGCTGTAGTTTTGGGACAAGAACTGGAACGAACGGTGACGAAAAAATTGAAACCAACCGCCTGTAATCGCCGTCGTAAGGCTTACTTGTATACGCTGGTAAACTCCACCAATCTGTAATCGGCTATTGCTGCGCGGCCGAATAGTGCACAATATTTGCTGCATTGTGAGACCGAGGATCCCCTGAATCGTCTAGACTGATACCACTTGAAACGTTACAACTCGTTCCTTAAGTTTAATTTCAATAACTCCACACTTACAGTATAAAGGCGGAATAAGAAAACACAGTAAAACTTTAAATAAAACGAATCGGATATAAATCGCCACTCAGGGAGGGCACGTCCCCGCCATGAAGGCAATTGCGAAATGCAGTGATTGGAAATATAAAAAAGATGATTTTAATTTGAATAATCTAACTACTATATATATGAAATATTTTACTCTTGGATACCTAGCCGACGGCTAGGTTTGGTGTGTAACAGATGCATCAATCAAACAAAGGGATCTTCATATGTCAACACAAGTATGCTCGAGACATGATCAAGAAATTTGCCATGGAGCAGTGCAAATCAGTTGCAACTCCAACTGGACATGTGATCCAATTGAGCAAGGATGACGGAGCATCAAAGGTTGACATGACCACTTACAGAGGCATGGTTGGGAGTCTGATGTTTCTCACCAACACAAGGCCCGATATTCAATATGTTGTTTCTCTAGTTTCAAGGTTTATGGCAAGTCCATCCGAGCTGCATCTACAAGCAACTAAAAGAGTCTTAAGATATGTAAAAGGTACATTGGATTTTGGAATCCATTACCAAAAATGTAATTCGTGAAATTAGTTGGCTTCAGTGACAGTGATTGGGGCAGCAATATAGATGATAGGAAATCTACATCGAGGAAATTGTTTTAGTCTAGGGTCAGGACTAATTACATGGAGTTCCAAGAAACAAATTGTTGTAGCATTGTCATCTACTGAGGTTGAGTATATAGCCATCACAAATGCTAGTACTCAAGCCCTATGGTTGAGAGAAGTCCTTGAAGAAATTGGAGAAAGTCAAAGTGGTCCAACTCGACTGTATTGTGATAATATAAGTGCCATTCAGTTGGCATAAAATCCAATCCACCATAGCAGATCAAAGCATTTCGATATGAAGTATCACTTCATTCGAGACATGGTGGAACAACAGATAGTTGAGCTTCAATATTGCAACACTTTGGATAACATTGCAGACATCTTCACCAAAGGTATAGCTAAAGCTCAATATATAAAGTTGAGAGACTGTATAGTCAATCCTCTCAACTTTAAGGAGGAGAATGTTGGAAGTTAAAGTGGTAAAAGGTAAAAAAAAATTGCTTGACAACGATGAGCTTTGGACTTTATCGTTTTACCTCCTTGGACG
This sequence comes from Wollemia nobilis, assembly GCA_028583015.1. Classification (NCBI taxonomy): domain Eukaryota; kingdom Viridiplantae; phylum Streptophyta; class Pinopsida; order Araucariales; family Araucariaceae; genus Wollemia; species Wollemia nobilis. The sequence goes on from JAQPPZ010001865.1 coordinate 1,477,017, forward strand.
ACAGCTGACTGGGCAGATTGGACGACATGGACATCAGGGAGTTCGACTCCTATTTCCTTTCCTCCTTTCCTCCCTATTTTTCTTCTTCCCTATCTATTCCCTAAGTTTTCTAAGGCAGTTAATTCTCCTATTATTTAAGCATTGTAAACACTGCATTTTTATGAATTAATAATACTTTACATTTTTTCTATTGCTCCACCTAACTACCGTGCCACATCAAGCTTACATTATAGTCCAACTTTGATTATTTTACAAGTATTGAAGACTTATATTACTTTCTTATGGATTGTTAAATCATGCTATAATGTTTAGGGCGTCTATTATATGAGATGCTTTTAAAAGAACAGAAAGGCTTACATTATGGTCCAACTTTGATTATATTACAAGTATTGAAGACTTATATTACCTTGTTACAAATTGTTAAACCATGCTATAATGTGAGATTTGCAGAGCATATATTATATGAGAAGCTATTAAGAGAACGTAAGGCTTACATTATGGTTCAACTTTGATTATATTATAAGTATTGAAGATTTATATTACCTTGTTATGGATTGTTAAACCGTGCTATCATGTGAGAGTTGTAGGGCATCTATTATATGAGATGCTTGTAAAAGAATGTAAGGCTTACGTTATGGTCCAACTTTAATTATATTAATAGCATTGAAGACTTATATCACCTTGTTATAGATTGTTAAACCATGCTATAACGTGAGAGTTGTAAAGCGTATATTATATGAGATGCTTTTAAAATAACGTAAGGCTTAGATTATGGTCCAACTTTAATTATATTACAAGTACTAAAGACTTATATTACCTTGTTACGGATTGTTAAACCGTGCTATAATGTGAGAGTTGTAGAACATCCATTATATGAGATGCTTTTAAAAGAACGTAAGGCTTACATTATGGTTACGGATTTGTTAAACCATGCTATAATATAAGAGTTGTAGAGCATTTATTATATGAAGAAGCTTTCATAAGAACGTAGGGCTTATATTATTATCCAACTTCGATTATTTTACAAGTTATATTATGTAATGTTTAAATAAATAAAAAACAATTCCAACCATTGATATGATACAAGTGTTGAGGGATTAAATTCATGTAGATGCTTTACTTCATCTTCTTGTTATATTGATGTGTGGTAATAGGACCACATTTGAGTAAGAGTATGGATTTTCTCGAACTTGCCATATCTTGCATGTTTTTACGTATTGTTTATTCTTGCATTATTGCATGTCCTTGCATAGAGCATGTTAGACTTGCATGTGCATTTAAGAGCTGACCCAATACCTAAACTTACTCTCAAGTTTGTTGGAGGAGACTTAATAAGTAGAAGACCTCGAGGAGAAGATGAGACTAGAGAATATATATGTATTCAAACGTTAAAATGTAATATTGTTTGGATAAAATACATAATGAGTATCCTGTTATGCTATGCAATGATGAAGAAACAAATGTATTATAACATTCTTGTATGATCTTGAGATTTTTTTAAAGAAAGAAATATGAATTACTGTTTTGGAAATAGTTAGTTATTTGCAATATGGAAAGGATATGTTATTGAAGAACATGATTAAATTTAATTGATGGACCATGGCTATGATTATTTTAAATGTTAATTTCATTATTTTATTTATAAATAAAGGAAATCTTAAATTCTAATGTTATGATTGAAGAGATATTTAAATTCCTAGCAATGTGTTATGTTGAACTTAATTATAAGTTAATATAAGCACTATCTTTCTTTGGGAAATATAATTACAATTGTTGGGACCCTTGGGTTGGAAGGGGGTTATTTTGAGGCATAGCTTAGCACTATGTTAGTAATCCCTAGAGTCAAGTTGTATCCAATCCTAACAAGTTGTAGGTAGACAAATCAACTAGGTAAATGTGAATGACGAATCCTGGTGATAAGGCTAGGGTGGGAGGTGAGGTGGATTTGTATGGGACAATCCACCAAATCATTCACAGGACAGTATAGTGGTGGTACCTTGTGCATAATTGTGAATGATATATCCTAGAACGAGGCTTAGAAAACTCAACGATGGGTTGGTATGGGACAATCCACTGTCTCATTCACAATATAGGCAAGTGTGACCATGATCATTATCAGGGAGTGGTAATGGTCTTAGTTCGTTCCATTGGTAGATGGAATTTAACTCATTTGTAAGGCATTATGCCATAGTAATCCTACATAAATGATAGTATGTAGAGTTGGAGAATAGATGCCACCTTTAAGTGTTATGGGCCTTAAAGGGTAACCCCTACACCGTGGTCAAGTTATCCTTTATAGGTGATGAGTGTAAGGGAAATGGGGGGACCACTAATGGCGTCTTTTCTAATGGTGACGAGATTAGAACAATGAAGCCCAAGAAATTACGAGAAGTTGCCCACTCTTGTCCACTTGAGGGTCGTCTGCAACGATTATGAATTCAAAAGTGATTATGCCTTATACTGATGAACATATTGGGTCTTCTTTGTAAGTTAATCCTTGTAAAAAAAATAGCTCTCTCCCTTGGGTCGATTTTACAGGTCATTATAGGTTTGTTACACCAATTCATCCTATTTCTCATCCCTTTCAAGTAAGCATTGGTTATCAAAATAAGACCTTCCAACATCATAATTATACTTAGTTTTTTCTAACATTAGTTTATCCCATTCCATCTAATATTTTAGGAGATGGAAAACATTCTAGCTTTAACAAAGTTGGGCATTTAAGATTTGATTCAATTATTCTTCATGATGAACACTATTTTAACCATTTGCTTGAGATATTTTGACCTACAAGATCGTTCAACTAACAGGTATATGAAGCTAACCATAGAGAGTTAGTTTGTTGAGTTGTTCTACATACATATTAAAAAGTTGAGAATAAATAAACTTCCAAAAGATTTTTAATACATATGGTTTATTACTCAATCAATAGAAATGTATAGTCTAAAAATGGGTAGCAAAGAATTAAAAGCGTCTTTATAAAGGTCCAAAATTCTAAGCTTCAAATATCCTCTCTATCTTTATCTAGAGCTTTAGAATTGGTCTTGCAAACAAGGTCAAGTCATTGTTACACCAATTGAACCTACATCTAATCCTTTTCGAGTAAGCATTGGTTATTAGAAGAGGATCTTCCAACATGATGGTTGTACTTATTTTTTTAAGACACTAGTTTATCCAACATCATATAACATTTTAGGGGATAGAGAGCCTTCCACCTCTAAGTGAAGATAGACATTTATACTTTGATTCAATCATTCTTCTTCCTGGCAATTCGACAGCATGCGTACATGCTAACATTGTCAACACCAAAAATAAAAGTAGAAATTGCAAAACAAAATTTTCTTATGTATGGCTTAATCCACAATTTTGGCAATACTCAAGATGTAGCTTGTGCCTCTTATACCTATTTTTGATCAACAATCAATTTGCTTAGAAAGCTAGTTTGCATGTTGTTTTCACTTGTTCTTTTTTGAATGATGTCAGTCATAATTAAGGGGTATGATTTCTAAATCCTCCTCTTCCATGCTTTGTAATTCTTTCTTCTATTCTTCAAAGTTAAGCTTTAAGGAGGATGTTGGCATACTAGACTTTTTTAATCTTTCACTTGACAAGTTTTCTTACAACCTTGTACCAAGATGTTGGTGTTATTAAAATTTTGACTTCAATCAAATCTATCTTCTAACCAAAATAGGCAAGTAAGTTGCTAAGTTTAACATCATAAGAATCTTATTATAAAATCCAGGAGCATTTTTATTATTTTCATGGATTTTCATCTCACATGCATTTCTACACTTTACATGAAAGTTTCTTGTACATTGAATTCCAAGTCATAAATGATAATTTAAAAATGGTACATTTGTACCCATCATTATCGTGTTATCATCAGCTAGTATGAAGTTTTATAGTCCCAAGCTTACGTCGTATCGGTTATATCTTTGACAAGCTATATTTAAAATATTTTTTAATAAATTTGGATTTGAATGCTTATATTATTAATATTGGCATATAAACATAGTATCCACAAGTACTAGCCACTACAACTCCTTTTTTATAGAAGTTACGATTAGGCTTATTGTTAGTTTGTGCATTTAACTGGATATTTATTTGATGGTAATGGTTAAATGAGTTTAATGATAAACTCAAATTTTGATCAATTATGATTTTATTTAGCATTTTATTAAATTGGAAACTTGTATTTAACTATATTAGAAATAGTAAAAAATTACATAATGTTACTATAGCTAGGAATGTTATCATGCAGACAACTGGCATTCATTAATACTCTAATTTAGTTCATAGCTAGCATACTTAGGAGCATTTCTGAATTTGTTTTGACAAATCTGGATGCAAAGTTTTGAATGGTTATAGACATTAAGATTCATCCTTAACCTAGCTATTAAAGAATACAAGTTTACCAATATTGGAAGATAAATAATATAGGCAGGATTGCTAAAATACATTTATTTACAATAAGAATGGAACGTCATCTTTACCTACAAAATATTAGGGATGATGAATTACTTAGTTGAAAAAAATAAGCATGACATGGACATGGATGATTTCTTACCTGACTTGCCAAGAGTCCAACATTGGAACCATGAAGGAAGCCATAAAATTCTTTCATCATGTAACTTGTCAATTATTTTGCATATCAAATAGGATACACTTGTTGAGGATTAAAACAGAGGAAGTTGTATGACAAATATGCAAAATTATAGTTTTTAATAAAAGATTGATGTTTTGTCTCCATTTTAAATTGCATTATATTAACTATAATTAGGCTTTTCATGAACCACATATAATATTTCCCAGTGGCTAGTCATAATTCTTCTATAGACAGAACTCTATATATAAACTCTCTGTAAATCCCATCATTATCATACTAAGAACCACCAAAAGCCTGAAGCAAATATTTAATAATTTATCAAGTGATTAATACAAAAAATGATTTATATTGGAAGCTACACAAACAGGCTAGGTGATTGCAGGCATCATTAATTAAACTAACTTGTTAATTGGATGAGGGAGCCCAAGCACCTGGGAAAAGATGCATGGCTGTTTTACCCATTATCCACTCTAGATCCTCGGTTGATAAGGGAAGGCCTGTGCTTGACAAGTATGGAATTTGGTCCTTTGCCTTCTTGTATCCACATTCTTTCACCACAAATGGGAAGTCACTGAAGAAATACAAATATGTAAACAAAATGAGGTGAAGCAAAAGCAAATAAAATCTAATCTACTTAAACTAGCTTATATAGTTTCTTTGAAGAAATCATTAATTTGTTAAGAGTGTAATTTGAATAAAATTATCAAGGCCACATATTGGTACAAGTGAAACAAATGAGTATGATTTCTTTCAAATACAGTACATAGAGGTGTTGCATGGATAATATATCTGTAACCTGGAAAGGCAAGGCTGCTCTAGTCTTATTATCGAAAGCAAAATCCTTGCATATTGGAATCATTTAAGTCGTTAAGGCTCTATGGGACAGACTTTACAAAATCTTGTTAAAGCAGGTTTTGGGGATAGGGATATCGGAAGACACGTCAAGGTTGTGTAAAGCCTTCTAAAGAGAGACTTGATACTGAAACACTATCCAATATTGAAAAATCCAAAATAATCAAATACATGCATTATACAACAATCACAGTTGAATTGTTTTTTATAAAGCTTATCTATAAGTATAAAACTACATACAATTCATTAAGTTTATGACTTTGTGAGATCTCATTAGGGGAATATGAAAAATACATTAATACAATCTACCTCATGATCACAGTATCATATATTTAGACCTAAAACAAAATACTGTGATCAGACATTGCCAAATAAAATATGAAAACATTAGGGACAGTAATCAAATGGCATATATTTGTTCTTTGACCTCTAGGTGGTCTAACCTCTTTGTATTTCCTTAATACCAGCATTACCATCACTATTCTTAAGCTCCTCAGAAGTCTTCAATGACACATGAATCCCCTTTATACATTTGCACTCTCAAAAAAATTTAACATATGCCTTGGAATTCCATATTTCTTGTTTCTATGACTTTGTTTTAGAGCGAGGGTGTCTTTTAAACGATTGGTCTAAGGTAGCAAGCATATATTTCTAGAGGGAAAAACACAGAAACAAACAGGATTCTCTTGCTCTGCACTATATATTTTCCCTGTTCTTAAATGATTTTGCACATGTTTTTGTTACTGTTCTAGGATGGAATTTGTGATTAGCTATTTATGCAAATGGTAGAATAAGCATGCACAACTTCCTCAATTTGCCCCACTCATTGACCTTTGACATCTTTTATAACAGACCTGTTGTTGGCTTGTATACGGGCCACTAGAAACATTTTACTACTATTTTATCATGTGTCGTTAAGCCCTACTCTATTCCTCATCATTTTGAACCTATATGTGGCATCATAATAGTTCAGTTCAATCATCTAGCATGGTAATCAAGAGCCTAAGATGATAAGCCTTGGAACTTGCAGCTTGTTTGCTTTTCCAAGTGGTTGAGTATGACTTTAGTGATGCAGAAAGATCATGGAATCACCATTTGCCTCTCAAAGATGTCATCTAAAGAAGCCCACCTTCACTTGCGACTTAGAGAAGTACTTTAGGAGGTCAGCAAAAAAGGGGGGGCAAATTTCAAGTAATTTTGTTTGTTTTTTTAATAAAATAAATTTGTATGATCTACTACACCTAGTAACTGGTGACAACTCAAGGAGCTTGTGGTTCAAATGAAGACTTGTTAATCTTCCCCGTTAATTTAAGAAAATTCACATATCTTTGGATTCAGAGCATGTTTTTAAAATTTCTTACAAACTCGGCATCTATGCCAAAAAAAACAGGGTTTGAAGAATGGAGGTCACTTATTTGCTTTATAGCCAAAGTTTGGTCAAACTAGTCAAACACTTCCACCAAATTTTTAAAGGCCATTACTAGAGGCAGGCAAATTGTTATTTTGTGATTGTACGCAAAGCATTTCACGAAATGTGCATACATATATTTAATAATGTTATAAAGTGGCAATGTAATAATGTATGTGATAATGTTTAGTGAAGTATTAGTATGTTGGCAAAGTCATAGAGTAAGACATAAGTTAGTTTGTTTTGTAGTGAGTTAGGAAATGAAACGCAAATGTGAGTTAAATGCAAGAGAAATGTAATCTAGGAAATGATGATGAATATGACCCTTGTCTTATTCATTCAGTTAACTCACATTTGCGTTTCATAAATATGACCCTTGTCTTATTCATTCAGGTGTGTAAGCATTGTGCGTATGGTTGTGGTGGTGGTTGATGAATGCAGTCAGATGATTGTGGAGTTGACCGACGTGTGTGTGTGAAGGTTATAATGTGAGGGCTGCAGTGTGTGGGTGTTGCTGTTGGCTGTAGATGACTGTGGGCACGAAGACTATTCTGCATAGGGTTTGTAGACTATAATGCTATTACCATACAACCATTGTTAATAAAACTCTACTCGTATTTATTTATCATCTACTATTATTATTGTATGTTTTTAGTATGTATTGTTAATGTTAATTGCATTTAAGTAGAAATGGAATTGAGTTTCAGTACGTTAAAATTCATTTCTACAGTCTGGCACCGTTGCCTCTACGAAGTTGGGTCCAACCTGATGACATGGAGTTGTGAGAAGCACATCATTTGGGAAGGTGTCGAACAACAACAATGGAATGCAACCAAAGAAGCAAATGAAGACGCTAATTTGTTTGTTGATGCAAATGAAAGGTCGTTCAGCGGGACGTGCACGATAGGCACGCAGATGGAAGAAGGCAAGGAAGACTACCATACAAGTGCAAGTGATGGAACGACAGGAGGACAAGATTGTCGTTCAAATGGAGCAATCTATTCTCCTACTGCAGTTTGTTCACCTGATGCAACTAGTCTGCCATCCTAATGCAACTACAATGAAAAGGAATAAAATTCCAGATACATTTTTATTAAAATTTCCACACTAAATAGGCATTAGAAATGCCCAATTACAAGATGTTTAAATAACTATGCAATCCTAACGAATTGCTAAAATAGCCTAACAACTAACAAACCCCAATTACAAGATGTTTAAATAACTATGCAATCCTAACGAATTGCTAAAATAGCCTAACAACTAACAAACCAAGAATAACGTAACATAAGCTATTCTTGGCACAAACATGAATTAAATATATGCTCACGTGTTTCCTATGATATCCTTATCATACAATCTGCTGTCTTGATGCAATTGTAGTCTGCCATCCTAATGCAACTGCAGTCTGCTGAACAAGTGGAAGCAGTGATATATATAAGCTGAAGGGTTGTACAAGCAAGGTACAACAAGAGTTGACAGATGGTGTCTGTGAGGGATTGCATGCCGGTGAGGAATGTTTGGCAATGAAGCAATTACAAGTTGTGGTGCACGATAGTGAGTGAGACGATAGTCCGACATCGGTGCAAATGGAAGATGGCATGTCCAACAATGCACAAGACGGAATTCCTACGCTACAGGAATTGCAGATTAGTGTGCTCGATGGTGAGTGGGACGGAAGTTTGACATTGGAGCAACTGCAGGTTGGAATGTTGTATAGTGAAAAGAACGGAAGTAGAATGGAAGAGCAATTATAGGGTGGTGCGCCTAATGTTGTGGGTGGAGAGATACAACCATTGTTGAGGTTAGTCCAACCTATCAAAGTGAAGGTCAATTTGGGCATATCTTGTAAATGTCCATTATTTCATGGAGAAGCAACAAAAGACCCAATAGGGCATTGGAGCGTCTACAGCACGATGTGGCGAGTGACTAGGCAGAATAATGACGCAGGCTGGAGGTGGTTGTTCCTTACAATATTTCATGGAGTCGCAATACACTAGTACATGAGATTGTCATTGGGCAAGTATCAAACATGGGAAGAGTTGTGCAATGCATTTGTGCAAGAATTTTGGTTGTTCAACAATGAGGATGCGCTCATTGCTGAAATCTATCAAATGAAAGAGAATGAGAACGAGTTTGTTCATTCATACAACTGGAAGTTGAGTGGGTTGTTTTACCATTTGGAGGAAGATCCATTAGATGCATTAAAGAAGAGATAGTTCATAGACGGACTTCTTCCTACATACCGAAAGAAGATCAGGGTGATTCCTCCGACGTCATACCAAGAGGCTTTGGAAAATGTTTTGAATCGGGAAAGTGATGCAAAAACATCACTGACGTATTGGTGTTGTGTTAATGCAGATGAGAGTGGTTATGATATTGAGAGTTAAACAAAGAGAATGATGATTTTGGTCAAGAGAGTAGTGCATCGTTCAAGTGTTGGGTCAAGAAGTCCGAGAAGGAAGCAACTCTAAAGAGAAGAATGATAACTCCCAGGATGAGTGTGACATGAAGAATGCAAGATTATCGCTATAGGTATATGTAGTACACAGAGAGATTGTATAAAGGGATGCAAGAGAGAGTTGTCAAGAAGGCGATCAGACATCAAATCATCATATAGATAAGGCTAAGACAGCAGGAAACCGCAGTCATACAACAGAGGACGGGTTGTCGTAAAATAAAGTGTTGTCATCTGCAGAGTTGTTGTCAAAGGAGCTGCCATCTACAAAGTCCTCGTCAAAGGAATTGTCGTCTGAAGAATTGCTATTAGAGGAGCTACCTTTTGCAAAGTTGTCGTCAAAGGTGTCGCCTAAGTAGGTGTCGTTTGAGGAATTGTTGTTTGAGGAGCTACTGTCAGAGACTCAGAGAAATTGTTGTTTGAGGATTTGCCGTTAGAGGAGGTGTCGTCAAAGGAGATGTCGTTTGAGGAGCTGCTATCAGAGGAGGTGCCATTTGAGGAGATGTCGTCAAAGGAAGTGCTTTAGAGGAGTTGTCGTCTACAAAGTTGTCGTCAGAGGAGTTGTTGTCTGCAGAGTTACTATTTGAGGAATTGCCATATGAGTTGTCGTCTAAGGAGGTGTTGTATAAGGAGCTACCGTTAGAGGAGTTGTCGTCTACGAAAATGTTGTTTGAGGAGTTGCAGCTGGAGGATTGTCGTACAAGAGAAGACATCGTGCAGGGAGGTACTGTACAAGTAAAGAAATGTTCGTTAGAGGCTAAGAAGCAATCAGTTGAAACAAGATAATAGTAATTCGGAGCTGAGGGGAAGCTATTTAAGAGGGTCGATTGAAGGCTCCCAAAGAGCTAACAAAGAGAAAAATTTAGTTCAAGCAATGAGGGTATGCATGAAGGGCACTTCCCCTTGACCTTGCAAGGGTGTAGCACAACGATGAGGTTTCCCAAAGACGAGATAGTGACAGTTTAAAGCATCTTAGACGACAATGTATATGCAACGACAATGTGGTAGGTTAGACTCCAGTTAGCATGACGACATCCTCTGGACAACATTGCTAGATGGTATCAACAGTCAAATCCACATGACTACATGATGGCACCCACATGGCGGCATGACGACAAGACTTCTGACAACAATCCTCTCAGACAACTCTACTCCAATAGATGACGAATCTTCACAACAACGTCCTCTGCATCATCTAACAGTGTTCGCACTTCATGACTACAACTTGTAAGTGGCCCACCTGAGTGTGTCTTCTAACTTGCAATAAATTATTTCCACAACACAAGTCTAGTAATCTAACAATTCACACAAACATCAACACACAATTGGAGAATGATCCTTGCATTGATTGATCTGCCAAAATGGCATACATATTACAACATCAAACTTGCAATATGCTCGTCAATGGCAATGGCTCTTACAACGTACAAATATACCTATTTGCACATACGTCTCTTTCTACGCATATAGATGAATGAATCAACACATAGACTGACTACCCTGATCATAGATTGATTACATCATTGCAAACAATAAAAGGGGGGGTCTATTTAAAGTGCAGTCCTGGTTGTTGGTAACTTGGTAGCAACGGTTTCCCCCTTACCTAATTGTTTCCACGACACCTTGCACATAATTTTTTCCCCCTTACCTACGTTCCTAAGAGATAACGCCACTTTATAATATATCAAATATCTAGGTGCTCAATTATAATGATTGTAGGCGACAAATCTACCTCTCAAAATAAGAAGAAATAGAAGTGTGTATAAATTGCAAATTTTGACAAGTTTTGTGCAATTTTGATAAAGTGTTGAAAAATAAAATGTAAATGAAATTTTGTGTAATGAATATGAAATGCAAATTAGGCTCAAATGAAATTAGATGAAATTAGGAAAATGCAAATGAAATGCGGTTTGATAAAAATCAAATTAGACTTTAGAAAAAGTAAATCAACCTTTAGGACGACGGTTACGAGGTGGCAGTTGTGAATAATGTGCTGTCTCTGGAACTGCTTGGAATAACCTAGACAGACATTATAATGCCCCCCCCCACCAATTAATTTTTGTGGGGATGTTCGTGGTATGAGGAGACTACATGGAGTGATGTTATCTTATGTTGTAGAGGAGAACTTATTTCCATGAATGCTAAGGTCGTTGGACTTGTGTATTACGTACAGTATATTAATGTTGCATACAACAACCATGATTAATGCAAATCCAATCTTTGAGTACAACTATGTGTGCATGTGTTGAGAAATGGATGCTTCCATGGTAATAATATTGTTTGTGTTATATGCATTGTGTAGTTGCAGGTGCCAATATTGTTAGAGTAACTATTCATTGTAATTTCTGGAAAGAAGGGTTAGTACAGAAATCGTACGGATGGCTACAGTGGATTAATACATGATTGAAACGTTAAGCATGATATGTGATGTTGCATAAATCGTGTAGTGAAACGAACAAATGGAAATTGACCGGTGGTTGTGGCAAGTTGGCAGGAACCATAGGTAAATTGGACAATTGGAAGAAAGACACAAACTTTTGGTTGATCTTCGTACATAACGATCACTGGATCGTGCAATTGTTCAATGAATCGTACATTATTATTATTAAAAATTTAATAATAAGCCATGGGGCCATCCTACATTATTATTATTAAAAATTTAAACCTGAAAAGATAACTACCGTTGAACATTCCATGGGGCCATCCTACATTATTATTATAGTTAAATTTTATTCTCTATTGTGGTAGGTGTGGTAAGCCATAAGTACAAGCAAATTTCTGAAAAGCTGTAACCAATCATAAGCATATTACCGGCTAGAGCTCATGCGAATCCCGATTCCTATAAATTCTAACTATGCCCATTGTGATTCTTGAATTTCATTGTCAAGGGTGCAAATTTATTATAGTTCCCTATGCCCGGTGTTTGATTCACTGAGATCAGGCGGCAACAGTTTCCAATAATTTATGGCACTTTTCTTACATTGGATGTGTGTTTTATTTTTTCCATTTGCTAGTAGAATTCAGTTTTTTATCCAGTGTAATATATTGAATTTTCTAGGTTTTTTTCAAAGCTTTCTTTCTTTTATGATGCCCAATCATGGGGGATGGTTGGTCATCCCCCCACAATGTTGCCTCACAGCAAGGGTACCGGGTATGGTCCCCCATGGCCTAGCAGAGATGCCTCACCTATCCCTCCCAAAAGGAGGTTGACTGGGAAACGTCCCCTTTGACGTCCCCCCGTACTGGGGACAAAAGGGGGATGGGGACACTGCTATTTAGCCTATCTAATCGCATTATTAATACAATAACCAGAACAATACATATCCTATAGGTGCAAATAGATGGTCAAAAGTCTTCAAAAATGTGGCATTTTTTAGCCTCATTAGTCCTCACCTCGATGCACAAACACCTCTGCTCCTTTATCACTTTCTTTATCTAGAAAAACCTCATCTGCAACTCAATCCTCGTCAGTCTCAGCAATGTCTCCTTGGCAATGTTGATGATGTTCTCCTGCCTTTCGTCTGGCGTCTACACTCCCTCCTACGTCCTCCTCATCTACAAATTCAAACAATTGCACTATCTATGCCTCCCACCTTGCCCCTATTTATAGTTTTTCAAAAATAGTTTCCACTCATAGAGATGGTTATACAACTGCCACTTCGTTGCTCCAATTGATAGATGATCACCACCTCACCACCCTGCATGCAAGTGTCGGTGTGTTTTCTGCTTTACCTTTTTATTTTGTTTTTTTTGCTTTTTATTTTTCTATTTTTCAAATTTTCTGTTTACATATTCTACAACTTGGTGACTGCCACATGTCACCTTCTTCGCACAATTTGTATGGCGATAGAGTTGGATCTCCAATGCATCTTCTACCTACAAATCACGTTCTTCCCTTTGGTGATGGTTTCCATCCTGATTTGACTCATGATTGTGAGTACCTGTCGTTTGTCCATCCTCTTGACAACAATCTTTAGTTTGGGTCCCCTCCTAACAACCTTCTACTTCCTGGTCCTCTTCTTGACAACATCCTATCGTTTGATAAATTTTCTGACGACACCTTTGATGGCCTTCTTCCATCCTATTGGCCTGCAAACTACAACCTGCGATCTTGCTTAGTTGCAAATTACGCCCTGTTTTCCTGTCTGGTTGCAGACTTGGCCTTGCCATCTTGTCAATTTGTTGACGACACCCTATCATCTGATGGCAAAAGCAATAAACTTTTCATTCAATTGTGATGAATTTATTTACAGAGAACTGGCCGAGATTAGCCAGTCACAAATCATGCTAAATAAAAATAAAATATATCCTGCCCAAATTAAATTCAATAACTTAAGCACTATGCTAAATATCAATTTGCAGCACGTTGGCTTCTGGAATGCCAACGCATAAGCCACTAACATTATTTCTAGAAACTAACCTAAATAATGTAATAATTAAATTATAACATAACTGTTGGTTACGAATCTGCCACTAGGATAGGATTTTAATCTTATTGCGCCCTAGATTCGCCCAGCAGATTGAAAGGCCGAAAGGAAGGGATGCCTTCCGTGCCAATCTCCGGAGAAGGCCGACTCCTATGTTTTCTTAGTTGGGGGTTTTAGCTCAGAGTGCAGGAAAGAAATTATAAAATGCAGAAAGAAACATAAATATGCTTGTTTCGGGTGGGGAAGATAAGCAGCACAGTAACTAACCAATCACTATTACCAACAACAATCAAAACAATGTATACAGCAGAAACTATTAGTGTTATTCTATCTTATGTATCCTTTACTTTAGTATTCCAGATATACTCAACTACCAATACTGATATCCAGAAGTGCAGAATAGCAGTAATAAAAAATATAAGCAACATGAAGCAGAAATACTTAATAAAGGCAACATACAAGACAAAGACAGCTAATAGAGCCAAATATACTTTGCATTCAAAAGCAAGTGCACAACTACAGAAGTTCCTTAGCAATATATCCCCCTTCCACCCTTGTACAATGAAATGAGGCTGCTATTTATAGCAGAATTAACCCCCCCGATTACATTTTGGGCACAAAATCCCAGACCTGACAAAAGCTGCAAAAGCTAACAAAAGTGGCTGATGTTTGACCTCTGCGGGCAAGGAGTGTACTTGCAGCAAGGTCCACCTAGAAACGTAGCAGCTCCGTGGCAATCCGGTAGGTGGGGTACGATCTGGCACTTCACGCTCATCTACTCTGTACCCGGGTGGCACACCTTCTGTCACATCTTGACTCTTATCCCAAGATTAAACACCTGTCGGGATCTGAAAACTGCTGATGAAAGGGGGGGAATCAAATTTAGAAGTTTGTTCATTGTATTTTTATCCCGCCCGACAGCGCACAAAAACAGAGCGCAGTCAGACGGCGCAAGCTGAAAATAGCGCAGTCGGGCGGGTTATGCCTTAGAAACTTTTCTGCAGTCCACCTCCTTCTAGTCTGATGGCGCAGCAAAACGGTTGCGCAGTCGGGCGGGGCAGCGCACTCGGACGGGCCCTCATGCCTTAGTCATTTTCAACCTTTTCTTCTCTTTCCGCCCGAGGGCGCACCAAGATGGGCGCGCAGTCGGACGGAGTCCGACACTTAGCCATTTTTGTTGCTTTTCCATGAAAGGCCTCCCGACGACGCACAAATAGATGAGCGCCGCCCGACTTCGCTGCGAAGTCGGGCGGGCTCGGCACTTAGAAAATTTTCCAGTCGATTCTTCAAGGTAGCCGCCCAAGCGCGCACTGTCTTCTGGGCGCCGTCCGACTTCGCTGCGAAGTCGGGCGGCCCCGATACTTAGAATATTTTGGGCTGCCCTCACGCTGACCACCTAGGTGCGCACCAAACCCCGGGTGCCGTCCGACTTCGCTGCGAAGTCGAGCAGCCCCAGTACTTAGCCAAATTTTCGGGCTTTTTCTCAATAAGACCGCTCAGGTGCGTAAAAGATGACGAGCGCCGCCCGACTGCGCTGCGCAATCGGGCGGATTCCATACTCAGACAATTTTTGGGCAAATTTTCCCACTTGCAAAAACACTTAGAAATATGAAATGAAAGATAGAGAAACGAAATCTAACAGCTAAAGGGCAAAAAGGACACGAAGAAGAATGGGAAAGAAGAAAGAGGGGAGGCAAATCAACAAGCTTACAAAATTTGGCACCCCCTGCAAAATGTGGCAACATTCTTGGCGGCTCGCGGGGTATCGAGCTCGCCTTGATGGAAGGAACCTAACCTTTATCCTTTGGGCACAGAGTCCCTCCCGGACCCTGCATCTCTTTGCTGCTGTTGCTGCTCTTGGTCGCTCTCAGCAGTCTCCTCTCCCGAATCTTCTTCTTCTCTCTTTGAGCCTGACTGCTCGACGTCCTTGTCTTCCTCCTGTACAACAGGATCGACCCGCTCACGAACGTGCTCATAAGCAGTCTTAGCCTGAGCCCAGGCTGCTTCTTGGAAGGGCTCTAAGTCGCTGATATATTGGCGTTTGTTGGAGCCAGGTACGTCCCGGCTGATGATACTATGCAGAAGCCGAAGCCGATTCGTACTATTTACAGGCCTTATGTGCCTGATAAGGACACCCACTGGTAGATGTTCGATTGTGACGAGGATATCGTCACCTTTATGATACATGAAGCTAGTTCAATCGAAGGTAGAGACCTTGATGACGAGCAGTATGTGTAGACAGCAGTTCCAAACAGCAGAAATGAGGAACTGACTGTGAAAATGTCCCAAGCAATTTTGAATGTATATAGCAAATGTTGATTATGCTATTTTGTAATGCCATTTTGTGGCATAATGTTTGTATAGTTCAATCAGCCAATCAGAAGAGAGAAGGATTAAATGCACAAAAAGACAAAATGGTCGTCATGTGGTTTAAGGCTAGTTAAGGCAGACGTCTAGTTAGTGTAGACGTCTGGCCAGTTAGACGTCTAACTAGTTGGTTGGGCAAACGGTTGGGCGGTTGGCGCAGGTAGTTGGGGAACCGCTCCTGCAGCCTTTAAATACCCCCTTACTTTTGCATTGTAATCTGTAACCTTATGGAGATAATAAGACAGCGCTTGATCATATTGGTGTATGCTTGCTGTTATGCTGTGTATTGCAGATCGTGCTTGAATGTTATTGCAGGTTGTGTTGCTGATGTTATGCAGGTTGAAGACTCTTCCTGGCGGGTTGTTTGCAGGTATTCGGGAGCAATAGCCATGGCAGCAACAGTCTGACGTCTAGACGTATGCACCCCAGACATCCAACCCCTAAACATCTAAGTCCCAGACGTCCAGTCCCTAGACGTCTAGTCCCATACGTCTAGCCACCTGACGTCTCCCTTCCAGACGTCTCACCCCCTGACGTCTAGTCCAAGAAGTCTAGCCTCCTGACGTCTTAGCCCCAGACGTCTAGTACCCAGACGTCTGGTTCCAGCCGACTGATAGATAGACTAGTCTGACGTCTGAGTTACCTTGTACCTCTGAGACCCCATGCTGATTCTTTGTCTCGTCTGTTTGATCAGTTCACCTCTCGTATCGGGAACATACTCACCCCTGTCTACATTTGGCGTCGTTGCCTAAAAATCAAACTCTGAGTCTAAGAGGCATAAGTGACAAAGCTAATAGGTGAATGATTGATCGCAGGTTACAAGAAAGTACACAGGTATTGGTGCGAAGAAGTGCACGGCTGGCGAATTTAAGATCACGGGAGGCGACGGAGATCTCCCACTCGGACGTAGAGAGAGTCTGGAATCCTGAGGAGGAAGAGAGTACGAACATAGGAATACTATCGGTGACTACAGAAGACGAAGAGCAAATAGCGGAAGAAGTGCCCATTATTGAGGAAAGGACGGTGACACCCGAACCAGCGGGAGACGGTTGGCAAGAGGATACTGAAGGAGAAGACCTTGTATCTGAGCAACCACGCGAGGGTTCGTGGGGAGGGCGACCGGAACCAAAGTTGGTATATTCGCGAAGGAGATCGCGGAAGAGTGACCAATTGGAGTTGGGCAGAATGTTATTTGGATATAACTTTGCACCATCAACAGTAGACAAACAACCAAATCGAACAACACAACCATCAACATCGAGTAATCTGGGACAAAATACAAATCAAATGGCAAGTATTGGTAGTAAGACAGTAGAACAGAAGTGCCCGTCTTTTTCAAGCGAGGGAAAAGAAGACCCGTCAAGGCACGTGGGAACTTGCATAACCATTTGGGGAGCAAATGGAGTCACGCAGGATACAGAATGGCTGCAATTGTTTCCAGCCACACTGCGTGGCATGACGATTGACTGGTATTTGAAAAAGCAGAGTACACAGGCCTTTGTGCAATGGGAAGACTTGAGAAAAGCATTCATAGAAGAATTCCGACCATTAAGAGACGATACGGACATCATCACGGAACTATGCATAACAAAACAAAAACCCGATGAGGATGTCAAGAGTTACAATAGACAGTGAAGCGACTAAGCGATAAAATGGAAATGCCACTGCCGACGGCATGGTGAAACGCTGGTTTTTGGATGGATTACTAGAAAAATACAGTAAAAGATGAAGGCAGTACCTTCCTCAACATATGAAGAAGCACTGGAGAAAGCAAAGAATTTCGAAAGCGAGAGTAAGCAGACGATTGTGGGGATTGGAGCACATATGAAGCATAATGAAGATTCAGACAATGATGAAGAAGACAAAGTACAGAGCACAATCCACTCATTTAAAAGGGAATTTGATAAAATTCTGAAAGAAGTCAAAGGAGATACTCGCAAAGACCGAAAAGAAATCTGGTGCTCGGACTACAAGACGGAAGGACACACAAACGTCAACTGCCCGAAGACGGCATATTGTAACATCTATGATATTGCATGACATTCCATCGCAGACTATCCATTCAACCTGAAAAGTAAACGACATCAGACTATGACCATACAACGAGAAGAGCAGCCGAATGTAACAAGGAATGGACAAGGAGCTACAAGCGGGGGCTACCGAAATAATCGTAGAGGCGGCAGACAAGAAGGTCAGAGTCGACTGCTGTATGTCGAAATTGTCAGGAATGGGGACATTTTGCGAAGAACTGTTCAAAACCCCAAAATGCAAAAAGTAACAATACCGGTAACACCACACAAATGTGTAAGTGGTGTGGGCCAGGAAAACCATACGGAGGCGAATTGCCCGAACAAAGCAAGTTCTAGCAAGACTCAGAATGTCAATTTGATTGACATTGGGGAAGTGAGCCCAGTAACGGAGGAAAAGAAGGAGGGGTTGGATGTGACAAGGGCATAGGCCAAAAATATAGAGCAATACCCAAATCCTACCCAAGAGGAGCGGTGGCAGGAAGCCCAGGAGTTGATTCAGACAGAACTAGAGAAAGAGAAGCAGAATCGAATAGTTCTGCAGAAAGTGTTGAAGAGGCTGGAGACAAGTAAGAAGGCATTGGTCGAAGGTTTGGTAGCGCAGGTACTGAACACAACGGTGGAGGTGAAGGTTGCAAACCTACTCACCATAGTACCTGAGCTGTATGCTACGATCGACAAAGTCATCAAGAAGAAGGATGAACCGCGATAGGTAGCAGCAATCAAACAAGAGCAATTCATAGACCCCACAATTCTAATGATAGAAGCAGGAAGGAGACCTGCTATGGTCCATATGGAGATTTTGGACCATAAACTGAGTCAAGTAATTGTGGACGGAGGGTCTAGCATGAACGTGATGCCGGAAAAGACATGGCGGACTATTGGGCAACCCGCCTTAAGATCACCGAATTTCAAGTTGTATGGTGTTGATCAATACGACATCGAAACAATTGGTGTTCTGGTGAACCAAAAAATACGCATAGCAGAGCAGGACTTCGTCCTTGATTTTGTAATTATAGCTATGCAGAAGCCCGCATATGATGCATTGCTAGGACGCGGATGGTTGAGAACGGCGAAAGTCAACCATAACTGGGAGAAAGAGTGTCTATCCTTTAAACAGGGACAGCACAAGTATGTGATTAATCTGAAGAATTAGACAGTGAGCCAGGACATCGCGACTTCAGATGACTCAGAATCTTCATTATCCGAAGGCGAAACGGGGTATGAACCGGATGAAGGAGTGTTGCACTTGGAGGAATGCACAGAGGATGAGCAAGACCAGGATAAGGGTCTCCTCCATTGGCAGATGGAGGATTACAAGGTATTCGCTCCTCAATGCCTATGCATCACTACGGAAGGTGAAACGCGGGAAGATAAGAAGAGAAAACCCGAAGAGGAAAACAGTAACAAGAGACAGACATCAACAGAAAAGGATAAAGAGAGAGAAAAGTGGGTGTTTCCCAAAAACTTTGCAGAATATACAATGGGGGAAGCAGCTATTGATGATAAGCCAGCCCACCCCATTGAGGTATTAAAAGCCGAGAGGGACCCTGAATCAATCAAGTATGAATTCAGGTGAACCTAGGAGAGGAAGATGAGAATAAGATGATTAAGTGCAGAGATGATTGGGATCCAGTGCTGAAGGCGGCAACAATTAAGATATTTATGAAGTATAAAGATGTTTTTGCCTGGACATATAAGGACCTAAAGGGAGTTCCACTCGAACTATGTGTACACAAGATTACGCTGATTGATGGAGCTCAACCTGTTAGGAGGCGACCATACAGGATGAACCCCAAGTACGCAGCTCGGGTGAACGCGGAGATTGCGAAGATGCTGGATGCAGGCATAATTTTTAAAGTTACGACAAGCGAATGGGTGTCTCCCATCGTAATCACGCTCAAACGGGAAGCAAACAAAATCCGAATCTGCTTGGATTTCAGAAGTTTGAACACCGTAACTATTAAGGAACCCTTTCCAATCCCATTCATAGACTCCATTCTGGAAGAGGTAGCAGGCCACGAGATATATTCATTTTTGGATGGATTCTCGGGGTACAACCAAATCAGCATTGCGGAGGAAGATAAGCTGAAGACAACCTTTGTGGTGGAGAACGAGATATACGCTTACAACCGAATGTTTTTGGACTGTGCAATGCACCAGCCACCTTCCAGAGAATCATCTTATACATCTTCGACAAGATGGCTACAGGTAACTTCAAAGCCCTTTTGGATGACTGGTCACTGTATGGCCGGACGCAAGAACACTTAAAGGCATTAGAAGAGTGTATGGGACTATGCGAGAACGCCCGCATATCGCTGAATCCGAGATAAGTGCGTCTTGATGGTGCCTTACGGAAAGCCGCTAGGGCATATAGTGTGCCAACGGGGTTTGAAACCCGACCCGGACAAAATTTGGGTGAGTGCTGGCGATGGAGGAGCCACATGATGTAAGCTTAGTAAATATATTTTTGGGAATAGTGGGGTACTATAGGAGGTTCATCCAGAACTATGCCCTCATGTCACACCCATTGGATGCTCTTACATGGAAGGGTGTCCCGTTTAGATGGACAGAAGAACACCAAGAAGCATTTGAGGGGTTGAAAGGACATTTGGTGAAGGCACCAATCCTAGTTTTTCCAGACTGGGAGAGGGAGTTTCATGTACATGTCGACGCCTCAAACTTTGCAATAGGATGTGCCTTGGCTCAGGAGGGCCAATTTGGGTTAGATCAGCCCATATATTTCGCAAGTCGGCTACTATCAAGATCCGAGAAAAATTACAGTACAACAGAGAGTGAAGCATTGGGAATGGTGTATGCAATGCAAAAGTTTAGACACTATTTGTTGGCTAACCCATTTGCTTTCTATGTGGATCATCAAGCTCTATTATACTTGATAAACAAGCCAACAATATACGGACGAGTAAGTCGATGGCTCGTCACCTTGCAGGAGTTCGTGTTTCGGATAGTCGTCAGACCAGGAAAGAAGCACGTAATAGCCGATCAGTTATCAAGGATACACTCCGGCGAACCTGCAAAAGGAGGAATACCTGATGAATTCCCCGATGCGCAATTATTTGCGATCAGTGCCATACCGGCATGGTACAAACACATAGGGGAATACCTATCGACAGGAGAGCTACCGAAAGAAATGACAACGGCAGAACAAAGAAAAGTGATTGCAAAGTCAGCTCCCTTCACCTTGATTGCAGGATTGCTTTACAAGAAGGGGGAGGATCAGATTCTGCGAAGATGCATAATGGAGGACGAGGTTCAACGAGACCACTGAAGGAGACACATGAGGGATTGGCAGGACACATGGGACCAGATGCAACAACAAGGAAAGTGTTGTTGGCAGGTCTATGGTGGCTCACCCTCTATCACGATGCGACAACTTTTGTCAAGGCATGTGATACGTGTCAAAGAATGGGGAAGCCATAAAAGAGGGACTTCATGCCCTTGCATCCGACACAACCTCAGGAACTCTTCGAGAGATGGGGGTTGGATTTTTTAGGTCCATTGCGAACAAGTTGCAGAAGAAAATGCAGATATATTGTAGTCGCTATAGAATACCTCATGAAATGGGTGGAAGCTAGAGCCCTACCTGACAATTTGGCAAGAAGCACGGCTTGTTTCTTGTACGAACAAGTGATCACCAGATTTGGGATACCCCTTCATCTGACAAGTGACAGAGGAGGCCATTTCGTGAACGGATTATTCAGAACTTAACGAAGGAATTCAAGATTTTTTCATTCCTTGTCAAGTCCGTATTACCCAAGGGCGAATGGGCAAGCAGAGGCAACTAACAAAATCTTGGTTTCTATCATGTACAAAACATGCGATGTGGAAGGAGCCGACTGGGAGGAACGATTACCAGCAATACTGTGGGCGTACAGGACTACTTTCAAACCAACAACGAACCATACACCCTTTCATCTAATGTACGGGCAAGAAGCAATGGTACCGATAGAGTTTTTGGTACCAAGCCTGAGGGTAGCAGTCGACAACTGGCTAAGTGAAGAAGAGAGCGTCGGGGAGCGGCTGACAGCATTGGTTCGACTAGGGGAGAAAAGGGTCATGGCACAGTGGGCAACGGAGATATCGCAGAAAAGGAGAAAATTCTGGCATGACAAGCATCTTTGGAAGATAGACCTAAAGGTTGGTGAATTGGTCCTCAAGTATAATGGAAAAAGAAAGATCAATCCTGGGAAATTGAAAACCTTATGGCTTGGACCCTTCCAAGTGGAAGAGGTATTGGAGAACGGGGCAGTCAGACTGAGGAAAATGGACGGAACAATCTGCCCCGAAGCAATAAACGGTTCTAAACTGAAAAATTTACAGGCCCCATGTTTAGATAAACATGATCGGTTTAGAACAATCAGAGGGAAATCCCAAAACCAGGAGAGAGGAATCAAATCCAGGTACTCAAACTCCAGACAATGACGAGCAAAGTGATGCTGTTCGGGAGGAGGGAAGTCAAAACCTGGAATGGCTATTTGGAACCGACGAAGGATCGGTAACTGGAAGAGGTGAACAACAACAGTTACAACAACCCACTCCGAATAGTGAAGAGGAACAACTTCGTGTACCAGCAGAAGTTGTCCTACAAATTCCGGGAGGACAGAACGAAGAGGGGGCGAGAATTCTGCAACAAATGTAGTTGGAAACTCAGAGATTGCACGAAGAGTATGAAACTCTGAGACAGTACAATAGCCAGTTGTGAGAACAAGTCATCCAAGAGTTGGAGACGACTATGGAGAGAATTGAAGAACGTCAGGCGGTACGCAGAGATGAATGGGCGGAACGGGAGGATGAAGAACGAAGGACTGAATTGGGCAACTCACCAGCAAGCAGTCTATTTTCCTTACCCAATGCAGACCAAGGGGAGAGGGTAAGAGAGAAGGCAGTAGCATCAGAGTAGGCATCTAGGGCAGAGCAGACGTCCAGGCCAGGAGGGCTGACGTCTGGTAGACAGCCACGTAGACGTCTAGGCAGGAAGTGTTGACGTCCGAATAGACGTCCAGGTAGACGTCTGGATCAGGTGTCTGGCAGACATCTGGAAAGGGAGTGTTGACGTCTGAATAGACGTCTGGATCAGGAAGCAGACGCCCAAGTTGAAATTGCAGACATCTGGCATCCTAGTAAGGCAGACGTCTAGCAAATTACTTCAAACGTCTAGCCTAGTGGCTAACAAACGGTTAGCCTAGAGAAGGCATATGGCTAGGGAGGCAGCCGAGAAAATATACTGAACATTGAGCAGTTGGAGCAGGAAAGATAAGTCACAGATCTGGCAAGGCTCCAAGTTAGGCAAAATCGGAAATAGAGTCTGTGTCGGCAAAGAGGCTGTGACATCACTAGGAGTACGAGGTACACGGACAAGTGGAGAACCCAGGGCAGACGAGAATGCGGAGGGAGGCAGCGAAATTACATGGACTTGTCCAACGGGTGATTTTTGCCGGCAATGGTGGGCGGAGTCAACTTCTAATAACCCTGTCAAGGGAAGACTTAAGGAGGCAGGAGTACATTTTATACTACAAGTCTGGAACTTTGATAAAGAGTTCTTTAAGGGTTATCTGATTCAAATGTTGGAGAACTACGATGAGGACAACTGCAGGAGCTATAGAGTTAAGGTGGTGACAGTGGACTTCTCTCCGAGTCATTTCAGCGCACATTCGGACTACCCAAGAAGGGTAAGCCAGTGGTGAACGAAAGGGTAGACCCCAAGAAGACGCCATAATTGATTATGAGCGTCACTACTTTGGCCAGGGCAGAAGTTGATACGATGATCAACACCCATGGTGGAAGGGGCATCAAACAACCGCAGCCGAGACATACTGGGCTAGAAGTGATAATGACCGTTATTATGGCGAGATTATCAGGGGAATAGAGGAGTTCGGATTTACCCATATGGCTGATCCCGTACTTACAGGGCATAGATAAAGGAGTTGCTTTTGATTGGGCACAACATCTGTCACTCCGCATCCAGGCGTTCCTGTCAAATGTAACGAAGAATTTCTCCATGGCATTTCATGCCATTGGGCTAATTTTGGACGCAACCACGAGAGCGGGAGTACAAATTCCTGACTTTGGACCAAAGAAGAAAATTCCGGAACTAGCCCCAAGTGTCTTGCTGTGCATTGATGCACAACCACTGGCAAAGGGGACAACATCAACAAAGAAAGTGAAAGTGAAGCAGATATGTCATAAACCACCGCGGCAGGAGAAGACGGTGACTACTTCAGAAGGGGAGGATACCCAATGGTCAGGAAAGCAAACAACCACAGAACAGACAGTTGCCCAGTCACCGGAACAAGTACAAAGGAAGAAGAAGGGACGATTTGATGAGCCACCAACAACTCTCTCTAAAGATGCATTGCAAACCATCCAACGGAATTTAGAGACAGCTCGCTCAATCCAAAGACAGAAACTCGCCAGAAGGTGGAGATGGATCTCAACATCCCTTCAGCCCTTCACAATCCGACAGCAAGATCCAGTACAACTGTCCACATCGGACCCATAGAGTATTTTGCGAAGCGACATTCCAGGTTGGTGCCAGCTCACCGAAGCCAGTTGGGGACTCACTAGTTAGGCCAATTGCATTTGCGGCATCATTAGGAGCAGTATCAATTGACGAGCTATTTGCCGCAAATGAAGAAACACAATTAGGTAATCCGGAGAGATTACCACACCTGCAGTGGAGGGAAGCAGACTTCCGGAGGAAGCAAGAACTACAGGACACTCACGGGAAGACCCTATCCAGGTGGAAGAAAGAGAAATCTCATAAGGAGAGGTGGCTGAGATAAGGGGAGAGCAGCCTCCACCTAGGACCAATTCAGAGAACAGGGCAGAGCCGTAGATGAGCAGTCATAAGTCGGCAGCATCCAAGGGAAAAGAGGCGGTACAAGAGAAAGAGCAGGAGGAGGAACAGAAGGACCTATGGTCTGAAGTGTTTCAGGTACTGCAGCAAGCACGCCAAAGGGAGCCAACCCTACAGCAGCAGTTAGCACAGAGAGCACCTTCGTCTTCTGGCTCAATATCTGAACAACGGATGAAGGATATCTTCAAGAGGAGGGAGACTGAGTGGGGAGCTGTTAAAGATGCAGATGAAGGAATATGAAGCTGTTATAGAGGCTGCCAACATTGAGAACCCAGTTCTTGTTGGTCACGAATCCGCCACGAGGAAAGGATTTGCTGCTATTGCGCCCTAGACCCGCAGACCAACATTGAAAGGCCGGAAGGAAGAGATGCCTTCCGGGCCGATCTCCGGAGAAGGCCGGCTCCTTTTGGGGGGTTTTCTGATTTAAGCTAAGGGGAACGGGAAAGAAATAAATGTACAGAAAGAGATAAACGTACAGAAAGAGATTACAAATATGTCCAAAGGTTGGTGGGGGGAACTAACAGTACGGGAACACACCAATCACCGCTACTTATTGCATACAAACACAAAGTATGGCAAGGAACCGCAAAACCTAGGCGTACTGCCGATACACAAGCAGTGTATGCACAACTTCAATGGCTCCCTAGCAAACATTCCCTACAAGGAACTAACAGCAGGGGATCGCATCAATCACCAGATACGTACATTGACAGGGGTAGACAGTAAACCTAGATATATCAGAGCCAGGTATATGTGTTAGGTAGAGAATTTAACCGCACAGCTTCAATGGCTCCCTAGCAAACATTCCCTACAAGGAACTAACAGCAAGGGATCGCATCAAGCACCAGATACGGGCCAGCAACGTCACACATAACTGATGGAACTGCTACCACATCTATTATACGAAAATTAAAAGTACAGAAATAATGCTAAAGGTGCCTGACCATCAAATGCCGAAGTGAATCAACAAGCCATGACACAGAATCGCGTAAAGCATAAGCATAAGAAATAAAAGCGGTAGAACAGAACCAGGCATACAAATTGTATTTATATGCAGAAGCATGGTTACAGTAAGCACAGTAGGTCCCTAACAAACATTCCCCTTCCACCCTCTTACAATGAATTCAAGATGGGCTTTTATAGCCCGAGTCCCACCCGTTACATTAATGGGCACAGAGTCCCAGTCAAACATAAGCTGACAGAAGCGGCGAAAGAGCTGCAAATGCTGACCTTTTGTCGGACTGGGCTGTACCCGCAGCATGGTCTTCCTGGAAGCTGGGCAGCTACGTGGCGGAGTGCTGGGCAAAACTTCAAGTCGGCAGGCTCGCTGGTAGCTGGAGCAGGTGAAACCTCAGATCAGCTTTGAATGAGGATATTAACGCAGGCGGTGCAGGCAGCCCATGCTTATCCCTTTTTGGTCGGCAGTCTTGGTTCAAATCCCGAAGTCTGGACACTTGTCCGATGATGGGTTATCTCGTGACACATGCACGCCTTAGAGGGCGATCTATCCATCTTCGCTTGGGATCGGGGCTCCTTGGGATGCGTGCATAAATCAGTGCAGTCGGGGAAGGCCTTCAAGCCTTGGTCAAATTCCGGGTTTGTTCCCCTACCGCACACCTGTCAAGGGCGCATTCCGACTCTGTTGAGAAGTCGAACTGCGCACAGGCGAACACTGGTGTCTGCCGCCATATGGACCTGCTCCGGCATTTTATCTTTCTTTTGCGTTGACCTGCCAGTCTGCCAGTGCAAGGTGCGCCCAGAAACTGGGCGAAGTACGCACTTCGCACCAAAACTGGGCGAAGTACGCACTTCGCACCAAAACTGGGCGAAGTGCGAACTTCGCACCCAGAGTTAGCCAATTTCAGATAGACCTGCTGGAAAGTTGGAAAATCAACTAGGGGACTCCAAGGAAAAAAAGGGGGGAGAGAAAGAGAATGGGAAAGAAAAGGAAAGGGAGAGAAGGAAGAAAAACGGAAGGAGGAAAAGAAGAGCAGCACTGTTACAAAACAATATTGAAGACATTGCACCCCGTGCAAAATGTGACAACATTTCTGGCGGCTCGCGGGGTGTCGAGCTCGCCTCGGCGCAAAGAATCCATGCCTTCATCCTTTGGGTGCAGAGGAACTTACCTCCCCTGCCTTTTGCTGCTCTAACTGTTCTCCTTGCGGCAACTGTTCTTCAGATTCATCTTTGTCAGTTGCCTCATCAGTATCTCCTTCCGAAAGCTCTCCATTTCCTGCTTCTGCCTCGCACATGCGAGTGTACGCCTCTTGGGCTGAGCGCCAGGCTTCCGCTTCGAATGGCTTGCGGTCAGCTATATCTTCTAATGCTCCGTGAAAGGCAGCGACCGCGTGCAGGTCGATGGTGAGGTATCTTTTCTCTAACTCCCGAAAATAGGAGCGGATCCCGGAATATCCGGACATCATCCGAGTGACTCGATTGTCTTGAATTGGCTCGGTCCAGCTATCAATTTCAGTCGTATCCGCTTCAAAGGACTGCCAATTCTTCTTTACCCGATCTAGGGTGAGGAGCTCGCCATTCTCAACAAAACCCGGACACCCAAGTTCTGAAAGAGTGTGAAAGGGGGCCATACAGATATCTCTTTCATGTCCGAATGCGTCAAGCATTCGTCTGGCCACTCTCACCTCTTCAACTTTTCTGAAATATTTGTGCAAGGTCACCCTTGCACCTGCCCATTCTGCAGCGAATGAGGACACGGGGGAAAAAAGGACGCCGTCGCGCTCGCGCTCCTGAAGATTTATCGCCAGGTCCAGCCATTGCTTTGCCTGGCGCTCGGCCTCCTCTACCACGAGCTTTCCACGGGCAGAAACTTCTTGAATCCTGGATGCGAAGTCCAGGACCGCCATCGCCTTAAAGGTATGGGGCTTGCATTCCCTCGGCAAACCAGCCCTCATTTCCTTAACTTTTGTCTTTGAAAAGACAGCCGCTTGAGATGTTTTCTCGCAAGGCTGCGATTGCGCTCGCTTCAAAGACTCCTGGAGCTGAGAAATCTGCTCCGAGGCTGCTTTCTTTTCGGTTGCGGCTCGTTCGTTGAGAAGCGGCCAGCTGGGCTTTGAATTCATTTGTTTCTCGCCGCGCCGCTTCCAGCTGCTCAGTGGACCTAGATAGGTCCTCTTCAAGTTGCCTTACTTTGTCCTGCAACGCGAAAAGTTCTTCCTGCTCCTCCAGACTCTTGACAAAGAGATTGTCAGCTTTGCGCATGATCGTCTGAATCTCATACTGTTTATCAATGTCGTCAAAGCTTTTCTCCTTTGTCTGGAGCACGTAGTCCGCCTTAGTCATTTCTCGGAGAGGCTTCTTCACTATTGGGATTATTTTCTCCGTTGTAATCACTCTCCTTCCGAAATCATACTTTGCGCGTTTCGCCGGGCGGCTATCTCTTCGTGTCTCCTCCGCTTCAGGTCTTGGCGGAAAGAGACAGAATACTCTACAGCTCTCGTTGCCAGGGGCAAGTCATCTGAGTTCTGAAGGTCGTCCATAAAATCTGGTTCCCCCAGCCTAGGGATCTGCTGAGATGTCTCTCCTACGGGGATGGGATCAGGAGGAACCGGACAGACCTTGGAAGAATCGGTCGCTTGTGGGGGCGACCGGGAAATGGAAATGGGAGCGGCTGACACTGTGAGGGTTTGAAGCGGCTGAGGCGGAGGATGTGATGGTGAACGGACAGCCTCGACGACCGACCTCGGGCGAAGGGTTTGCGGTTGTGCTCGAGAGAAAGAGAGACGTTAGGGTTCGGAGCAAACTGATCGAAAGAATGGGGACCGCTAGAAGGACGCGGAGACGAGGAGGATGTGGTCATGGCTCGCCCGGATTGAGCGGGGACCGAGTGGAAGTAGAGCCGGGTGAGACTAGAGAGACGAGGGACAGCAAACGTACTCGCGGGCTCCGCCTCGAGCCGATGCTCGGGTGAATGTCTTCGCTTCTTGTCTCGGCGGTTGGCTTGGGACTGCCCAAAGGAATTGCCTCCGCGGCGGCGGGACGCGGCCGAGGCTCTGCGACCGGTTGCTGCACTATCAGGCTGGGTCGCCTGATTTTCTCAACTCTCCTCCGCTTCTTCTCTTCTGGAACAACTGTCGGATCAGGGGAAGGAGACGAAGCAGGTGCAGCAGGCACTGATGCTCCCACGGTAAACTTGTACCGGGGTTTGACTTGCAGAAGGTCTGCCGCGACCGGTCTGCTTTCTGGCGGCGCTGGCGCTTTTCTTGCCTGAGGAAGTGCCTCGGGCGCTGCCTTGACTAACTCTTTCGCCTTTTCAGGCGCCGCCTTAGGAGCCACGGGCTGCATTGGATCGACCTGGGTACTTGCTGGGCCGGCGGCGCGATTGCCGAAGTGTACAACTGTTTGGGAGGAGACCCACTTTTATAATCCTCAAAGGGGCCTCGGGGAACGTAACCTTGATATGCGAACGGCCGCCAAGCTGTCATGATGCTTGGTCATAGAGAACCGAGAAGTTGTCATCTACGGCCAGGTTTCTCCTTGTGGATTTATCGTGCTGCGTGCGACATCTCATTTTCCAGCATTCGGTAATCTTTTCTTTAGACCAGTTAAGGCCTGCAATCTTGGACAGAAATTTTTTGATCCCTGGAGATGAGAAGTGATGGTCCGGGTTTCGCTTGGGGTCATATGTCACCTCCTCGCAGTAGAAATCCTGCCAGGGGGGAGAAGCTTCCATTAATTCAATCTCCCAGTCAAGGTCCACATGGACCACGTCGCATCTATCTTCGGTTATATCCCGGGGGCACAAATGTGCAAACTTTCCCCTTATCCCATGAGGGTCATACTTCCAGTGACTGCGCAGCAAAACCGAGCCAATCCGGGACAGCGCTTGCTCTAGGTAGACATGTTGTCCTACCTCAGTAATCTCAACGTTGGCCCGGGAAAGAGGGTATTGGAAAATCTGTCCTCTTTTCTTCCCTAGGCCAAACTCTTCTTCCACATAGTCCATCTGTCGGGCAACCTCCATCCCGAACAGATGCTTTGAGCACCAATAGGGCAGCAAATAGGGTTTGCCCTTGAACCCGTAGATTCTGATCACAATCCCCTGCGTCAGTCTAAAAACGTCCCCGAGCTTCTGATTTATCAAAGCACTCGTCATTTCTCTCGGGGGACGGGGGATTTCACTTTCGGTGAAGACTGACATGACGAATCCCAGAAAGTTGAAGTTGAACTTGTAGTAGGACCCTTTCCGGTATAAGTCATCCGTCCAGTTATAGACGGGCTGGGGCTCTCCCTTCTCGTTAACCTTCTTTAGGTTCAGGATCGGCATTTGGGGGTGCAGATGGTACAAACAAAGCCAGGCCAGAACGGAACTGAAACGAAAATCGGTTGACTGCCTCTTCTGAATCTTCAACAGGCTGGAATGAATGGCGTAAGCCAGCCAGTCTGCCCAGTCGAAAGAGATGGGGCGTTTTCCGCTCCGCTGCGCCGCTGGTTCGTAAGATTCTCCACACAGGAGGCATTCTGCCAGCGCCAGCTGGTACGGGTGCACCAGCTCATCGGAGTCGCAGCCGAGGATCCATGCCAAGATGGTATATAGATACTTGCTCTGAAATTTTGCCAAAGGCATGGGGCCAGTCGGCCATTGTCCGGCTGGAAGCAGGGCGTTGAGCTCTGAATTGAGGAAATCCCTCATTCGCTTGGTGTGCGTGAAACGTCCCACTTGTTCGCCCAGACTGATTTTCTGAGGATGGTGCCGGAGTCATACTCCAGCCCTGGGGCGAAAGCCGGTCTGTCTGATCTCCTGCGCCAGTGCGAACAAGGGTTTGCCAACGGAACTGCAGATTTGCTGGGAAGCTGGTTTATAATGTCTAACAATTAAGTCTATCAGCTCCGGGCATTGGTGGACAGGAGGGCACATGAATGCGAAGAGATTTGATTTGTACGCCGCTCCAAAATGATGGGAGGGCGAAACTTTGTCAGCCTAGCTCTCCACATTCGCTCGCAGCTGAGTTAGGCTCATGGAAAACAAGCCGTCCACATATCCTGCCAGGTAATTCACCGGAGGTGGTGGGGATTGCCCACGCTGTACCTTCTTCGTCCGGGCCTTTGACTTTTTCTCTGGCGGAGGATGGCCTTTGAAAACTCCTGGCCGCGGCAAATCCCCTGGTTCGCTGCTTTCGCTGGACTGCGCTGACACGGGCCTTTTTCCCTTGTCCATCTCTCCGAGTCAGCAATAATGACAGGTTCAGGCTGTTTGCAACAAATTTCGCTATCAGAGGAATAATTAGCACTGTCCGAGGAATAATCTCTGCAATCTGGAATGTTGGCATGATTCTGACCCCCTTTTCTAGATAAAAACAGCGCCATTAATGCAACGCAAGAGGGGTAGGTCAGCTGAGTTAAAACCCTTGGTGGCTACGCAGGAAAACGTTTGAGAAAAGACGCGCCCCGGCAGACGTGCCTTGCTTCTTTAGTTGCATTTTTCCTTGAAAAACGCACAATCATTAATTCAGCGTTGGGGACTGCACCATGGCTGACGTTGCTGCCACCGCTTGGGCACATTGCTCAAGACAAAACCTTTGGCGCGGAAACCCAGATTAAAACAAGTGCAAGCGCGCCTTGGGCCCAGCTTGGGGGTTTTTGAATTTTTCGTTATTATTTTTCTTTTGAAACGCGTCCCAACGCTGGCCCGGAAAACTAGGCGCAGCCGGGCTTCGCCCGAAGTTGGGCGCGGCCCGACCTCGCCGGCGAAGTCGGACTTCGCCCGAATTTCGGGCGAAGTTCGAACTTCGCGCGAAGCGCGTGCTTGAACTCTTTTGCTTGCTTGCTGCGCCCAAGGCTTCGGGCGCGGTCTGGGTCTTTGCCGCCTTTGGGCTTCACACATCTTTGCAACCTTCGCCCGTTGTCCGAACTGCGCAATGCGATGCTGACTTTGTTCGGACTTCGGCCGAAGCTTGGTGCGAAGTGCGAACTTCGCGCGAAGTTCGCGCTTCGCACGAGTAGAGCGCAGCGCGCACTTCGCGCGAGCGCTGGCCGAAGTCAGGCTTCGCTGCGAAGTTCGCACTTCGCGCAAACTTTGCGCGCAGTGCGTACTTCGGTCAAAGGATGAGCGGAGCTTCTTCTTGGTGTGCTTCAGTGTTTTCTCGAACAAACTTCGCAATTCGGCTGGGCCGAAGTCAGGCTTCGCTGCGAAGTCGGGCTTCGGCCAACACTTAGTCGATTTTTTGCTCTTTTTTCTCCTTTCTTTCTCTGCATAGCCGAACTTCGCCCCTCCTGCGGGGCAAAGACAGACTTCGCTGCGAAGTCTGTCTTTCTCTCCCATGCCGCATTTAAGCTCAAAGAAGGAAAAAATAAACTGAAAGCTAAAACTGGAAACTATACATGCGGGGAAAAATAAAAAACACAAGGAAAAATTTTTACAAGGAAGGGCCACTCGGGCGCCTTCAACGGCGATAAAGCTTCAAGTGGAACCCGTTGACGGGGGATGGGGAGGAGTTGACCCTCCATATCCGAAAGTATGTAGGCATTGAACTGATTCACCGGGCAATCCGATAAGGGCCCTCCCCGAGAGCGTCAAATTTTCCGTGATTACCCGGTTTTGCCTTGTATGAGTCCCACTTCAGCACCAGGTCCCCGACTTCGAAAACTCGGGCAGTGGTGCCTTTGGCAAACCAGCCTTTAGTGGCTGCAATGTGATCCGCGAAGGCCTCGGTATGCACTTTCTCTCGTCTTCTTCCAACTGCAGGAGTTGGCACAATCTGTCGTCTACCGGGTCTCCGCTGCTCCTGTCTTCATCAACCATCCACTGGGCGGGGATTTCAATGTGTGATGGCATAACAACTTGCTTGCCATAGACGAGCGCGTAGGGGGACGTCTTGAGGGATTTCTTGAACGCAACTTTGTCCGCCCACAGCGCCCGGTTCAGGAGCAAGTGCCAAGTCCGCTTATTCTTTTCAATGGTCCTCCGGAGAATTTTCAGGAGGTTCTTGTTAGTAGACTCGGCAAGGCCATTCCCCTGCGGGTAGTAATTAGAAGACATCTTGTGATAGATGCCAAGTCTGCTGGTGTACTCCGTGAGTACGACGCCTACAAATCCCGGACCGTTGTCCGTCACAATCGACTACGGAACCCCGAGCGGGTAATCGGGCTCTCAATGAACCTGATGACCGTTTCTTGGTCGGCGTTCTTGGTCGGGATCGCCTCCGTCCACCGTGTGAAATAGTCGATGAGTTGTGAGAATAAACTTGTGGCCGGCGGAGGAGTTAGGAGAAATCACCCCAATGAAGTCTAGACCCCATTCTTTGGAACGGAGCTTCGGCTTGAATCGGTTGAAGGGGCGGGGGTGCTTTTACGTTTCGGCCAGCATACCTCTGGCATTGATCACATTTGGCGCAGACCGCATACGCGTCTGCGAACAGAGTGGGCCAATAGTATCCAGCCCTTATTATTTTTAAGGCCGTTGGCCTTGAAGAATGGTGACCCCCAGGCATCCCGGAATGAAAGTCTCCGAGGATCCTAGGCTGGTCGGATTTTATGACGCACCGCAACAGGATGCCGTCAATGTTTTTGAAGTAAAGCCCCTCGGGGCGAAGAGTGTACCTTAGTGCACCTAGCCGAAATCTCCTTCGTTGTGAGGCGTTCGGGTGATCGGGACATCTTCCGGTGCGAAGTATCTCACCAGTTCATCTGTCCAATCACTCCCCTCCGATAAGGAGTTGGCTAGGTAGATGCGTGTCGCTGTGTCCTCCCACTTGCAAGCGGAGATGCCGGCTACAGCGCTTCGGGCCAATTCCTGACACAAGGCTCGGCCTCTGATAAGCTTGGTGGGCCGTACTTCGATGTCAAACTCCTGGATCTTGGCAATCCATCCCGCTCTCTTGTGACCCGGTTCTCCTTGCAAGATGAAACTGCGAACATCGGGGTGAATCACAAAGACAGTGGTCTTACTCTGGGAGACAAAGTGCCTGAACTTTCGAAGGGACTTCATGACCGCATGGACCTGCCGCTCTATAAAATTGTACTTCTCTTCGTGCGGCAAAATCACTTGGCTTAGGAACGCAATGGGGCGCTCCTCACCGTCGTCTCCCTTCTGAGTCAGGACTGCAGCGTAACTTTCGGGTTCTCCCACTGCATACAGGATGAAGTCCTTGGAGTAGTCCGGGTTTGTCAACACCGGAGCTTGCGCAATTCGAGCCTTGATTTCCTCGAAAGCTTGCTCTCTCTCATCGGTCCATTCGTAAGGTGTATCTTTCTTCAACAGTTCGGCCATAGGCTTGATCACCTGTGCGAAGTCCGGGATGAACTTCCGCACGAAGTTAATCTGACCGAAGAAGGACTGCAGCCCTTTTTTATCGGTGGGGGTTGGCAAGCGAACGAGGGCTTACGCTTCTGTCGGGGTCAATGGCGAGGCCTTCCTCGGAGATGACATGTCCCAGCGGCTTTCCTTCCTTTACCGCGAAGACGGACTTCTTCGGGTTTATAGAGATGCCGAATTCTCGACAACTTTCAAATATCCGCCGCGGTGCGAAACATGATCTTCTCGTCGGTGAGAGAAAACGGTCATGTCATCAAGGTAGATGACAATAATCTTGTTGAGCAGCTCTCGGAAGGCCGGGTCCATGGCCCTTTGGAACGTGGCACCGAGCATTGGATAAGCCAAACGGCATGCGGCGATAGGCGAACGTTCCCCACTTCGTGGTAAACGCCGTCTTATCGCTGGTCTTCGTCTTTGACCCAAATCCGGTTGTTGCCGGAAAATCCATCTAAAAGTGAAAATCTCCGGGCTCCAACGAACGATATGTAGAATCTGGTCGATTTGGGGAAGCGGATAGTGGTCCCGGAGGGAAGCCTGATTTAGGTTTCTGAAGTCGACACAGAGACGTATGTCGCCATTCTTTTTCCTCACGGGCACCAAATTCGCGACCCAGGATGAATGTTTGATGGGGTAGATGATCTTGGCCTCCAGCATCTTCAAGAGCTCGGTCTTCATCATGGCCTCAATCTTTGGATTTACGGCCCTTTGCTTTTGTCGGAACGGCTTGGCGCCATCCTCTAGCTCGATGGTATGCTGGATGACAGATCTGTCATACCCCCTCAAATCCTCGTAGCACCAGGCCACGATGTCGGGGAACTCCTGGCACAGTGATCTAATCTGCACCAGCTCCTCCGACGTGCAGTCTGTTCCGACCTTGATGGTTTTACCAAGTTCGAGCTCCGAGTCAGCATACCGCCTCGGGTCTACTTTGATCTGTGGGATATTGCTCTGTCATTTCGATCAAAGAGACTCTCTAATGTAATCAGTCCTTTTGGGACGTGATTATTCCGTAACTGTATCAACCCCTCATATTGCTCGTCATCAGGGTCTCTACCTTCGATTACACACACTTCGTTAACCAGGAATGTGACGATCTCCTCGTCACAGCTGAATACCTGCCAGAAGGTATCCCTATCAAGCACAGAAGGCCTGTAAATGGTGCGGACCGGCTTCAGTTTCTGGACGACGTCTTCAGCCGAAACGTACCTGGCTCCAAAAGACGCCAGAATATCAGCGTGCTTGTTTCTCTCACGTGATATTGCCTTAACGTTCAATGAGTCAAACGATTCCATCAGGTCCCAGACCCGATTGCGGTACGCTCTAAGATAGTGATGCTTAGACGCACATTTATTCGTAACTTGATGACACACTAACTCTGAATCTCCGAAAATTTGGATATGCTTGATTCCGAGCCTTTCCGCCTTTCGCGGACCCAAGCACGGGGCTTCGTATTCCGCCGAATTGTTAGTACGGCTCCGGGCCAGCTCGTAGGCATAGTCCCTCCGGACTCCCGGTTGGGGAAACCGGGAGGACCCCTGCACCGGCGCCATTCTTGCAACGCGCGCCGTCAAAGAAAAGCTTCCACGGCTCTTCGGGTGCGGGTCCTACTTCCTTCGCAACGGACACGTCAAGCTCCTCGGGTCGCTTAATGGAGTAACGCCACCTGCTCTGTCCGATTACGAGCATTGAAGTCTTGCAACGAGAACTCGTCTTCAAGGCTGTAGCACTTCGAGAGCTTGCTCGGTCGGTTCTCTCGTCACCAGTTCTTCCTCTGACAACTGGACCATGCAGTCCATTTCTCCTCCGGGTATCTTGTCTACTAGAAAAGGGGATGGCTTTTCATTGAAAATTTTCAGTCTCCTTCCTTTGAAGGGCACTTCCATGTGCGAGTAGTCTAGAGACAGGTACCCGCCCAACTCGCAGTGAACTCCCGAGAGAGACACATGCCGAAGTAAGGCTCCAGTTCAACAATCACGACCTCTTGGATGACCACAATGTCGAGAGCTTTGTGCGGCCGGATAGGGATGTCCTTTATGACACCAGCTGTCTTGACAGGGGTGCCGTCTAATTGCGGCACACCTTGGCTGCTCCGTGTGTATTCCATCCCGATCTCATCGCGAGACGGCCTTCGGCATTACGGTCGAGGAAGCACCGAGAATCCACCATGCGGTTGTGAACTATGTGCCCTTGCATCCGCAAAGACGGATAAAAGGGTGGCGGTCTGTTCTTCCCGGTGGCGGAGAGCTGTCAAAGGTTGAACCGGGACAGCAGCTGCATCCGCTTGCCGTTCTTCATGTTCTTCGGTGATTCTTGCGACGAGATCTACCGGCACGGAAGCGAGAAGAGCATCGTACATGCGATTCCGCGGGAGTCTTCTTTAACTCGTCTACAATCGTCGTAGCCCGAGGTACTAGCTCCTTCCGCTGGTTTAGCCGGTTCATACCTGGTCCGATCTTGTTGGGTGGCCTCAACTCGCTTGTCTCTTGGTCGAGACGGGTACTTCGACTTCTCCTGGGCTTGTTCTTTGGTTTCAGCTGGGGGCTGAAGTAGAGGAAGCTTAGCGGGAGTTGGGGCCTTTGTTGGAGGCTTAGCTGGAACAGCAGCGGCCTTTCTTTGGAGAAGGTTTAGCGGGAGCTTTATCTTTGGACGCCTTCTCCTCGGGCTGTGTAAGGCCACGGCCGCTTGTACGGTGGCGAGCCCATCGGGCTGCGGTTTTTCTCTTCTCGCGTATACCTGCAAAGGTTTAGCCGCGTCCGCAGCTCTCTTTTCTTCCTTGGCGGGCGTCACTGGATTCTCTTCTGGCAGGGCAAAATTGGCCTCACCGTCCAAGATCATGTACAGCTCATCATCTTCTATAGCGCTGCCGGCCAAGGTTTGGATGTAGTGCTGGTGCAAAGTGCAGTCTTCCTCCGAATGCGGGTCATTGCACGTAGTGCACCAGTTGACCTGGTCGGGAGGACCAGGTGGGTCATCTATAGCAGCATTTCTAGGAGGCGGACGCCTCTGCGGTTGGTTTTACGGGGCTTTATCTTTTGTCGAGCCGGTGGCGCATACGGCATTCTAGGAGCAAAGTCCATTTGGGCTCGCTTCTTTTTCATAGCGATCATGTCATTGGACATGGCATGATATCCGGAGGCCAAAGCCCGCACTTCTTGTAGAATCGTGTTATGGATGCTGCTGTCGGGAGGCGGCAACTGTGCCGATGGAGGCAAAGCGGCCAATGGAGGAGGGTTAGAATAAGACGCATACTGCGGGGGAGTAGGAAGCGCTGGAAAATGCGGAGTGGGAGGAGGCGGATGAGGGTAATGCAACTGAGGCGGGCCGTATTGAGTTACGACCGGCGTCGGATTCCACTGCGGTTGGGGTTGCTGCCTTGAAGTAGACGGCACACCACCAGAAGCAGAAGGATACTGCGATCTGGGGAAGTCGGGATGAATCGGCTCCTGCACTCTGGACGGAAGCCTGCCGATGGAGATAATGTCGACTTCGACTTGCTGGGCGGCTTCGTATAGTGCAGGGAATTCGTCAATTCGGGCGATCTTCGACGGCGAGGCATATGTCCGAGTTGAAAGACCTCAGATAGTAGTGAGCAGCCATGCCGGCTGAAGGCCGAAGTTCGCGAGGTACCCGTTTCCAGGATCTCGCAAACCTAATGTTAAAATCAGACACCTCCTCTTGAGGATGCCTCTGGATTGCTTGGAACTGATGCAGTAGAGAGGTAGGATCAGCAGACTCGTTGCATCCTTTTACGAGCCTCCTGGCAAGCCTGGGCCACCCAGTGATGGATCCCTATGGCAGCGATCTCCACCAGTAGAGAAGCTTTCCCCTCAGGGAAAGGGCCAGCAGACGGGTCTTCACACTTTCATCGGTGATGGTATGCAGTGCGGCCAAGGCAAGGATGTCCTGGATGTGCTCGTACGCCGTCTTACCGTAGCCGTCGTATGTGGGAATAGACTTTAAAGCGAGCAGGGGGCACGACTTGGCCGACCGATCGGGGCCAAAGGCCCTGTAGAGTCCACCGCCGGGAAGAGATCGTCGTCATTCGGCTGTTGAGCAGCCATTTCTTCTTCTTCTCCGCCGTCGATTGTGTACTCGGTGTCGGTACTTTCCGAGGATGCAGGATTTTCCTCTTCCTCCGCCTCTTCTACTTCGTACTCGGCTCTTCCGACCTCAGCTTCGGCCTCTTCTTGGATCTCGGCCTCGGCTTCGTCGAAACGAGCTCGCGGATCAGCCAGCCTGGGGATCTCGCCTCGAGCGTGGATGTCTAGTTCGTAGAACTCAGGCGGGCTTCTCGGATTTCTTGTTCGCCACCTTCTCGTGTGCATGAAGGTGACGGGACCGGTCTTCTAGACTCAAAGGATTTGTTCGTGCAGAGTCGCCAGGTGTTCAGATTTGGAACAGCAATGAAGCGAACACCGGTGCTTCGATTCTGTCGGGGGTGAGAAACTTCATTGTCTCACCAAGAGCTCGAGAAGCTGTCGGCGCCGGTGGAGACCGATCGGAAAATCTCTCGTCGGATGTGGGACCCGTGTTCCGCCCAGCGGGTCAGAAGAAACTGTTGCGCTAGGTGGAAACTGGATGGGTACTCTTTCTTTAAATCGTGGGACAAGCGTCCCACCGGGCGTGCCAAAAACTGTTGGTCACGAATCCGCCACGAGGAAAGGATTTGCTGCTATTGCGCCCTAGACCCGCAGACCAACATTGAAAGGCCGGAAGGAAGAGATGCCTTCCGGGCCGATCTCCGAAGAAGGCCGGCTCCTTTTGGGGGGTTTTCTGATTTAAGCTAAGGGGAACGGGAAAGAAATAAATGTACAGAAAGAGATAAACGTACAGAAAGAGATTACAAATATGTCCAAAGGTTGGTGGGGGGAACTAACAGTACGGGAACACACCAATCACCGCTACTTATTGCATACAAACACAAAGTATGGCAAGGAACCGCAAAACCTAGGCGTACTGCCGATACACAAGCAGTGTATGCACAGCTTCAATGGCTCCCTAGCAAACATTCCCTACAAGGAACTAACGGCGAGGGGATCGCATCAATCACCGGATACGTACACCGACGGGGGTAGACGGTAAACCTAGATATATCGAGCCGAGTATATGTGTTAGGCGAGAGAATTTAACCGCACGACTTCAATGGCTCCCTAGCAAACATTCCCTACAAGGAACTAACGGCGAGGGATCGCATCAATCACCGGATACGGGCCAGCAACGTCACACATAACTGATGGAACTGCTACCACATCTATTATACGAAAATTAAAAGTACGGAAAGAATGCTAAAGGCGCCTGACCATCAAATGCCGAAGTGAATCAACAAGCCATGACACAGAATCGCGTAAAGCATAAGCATAAGAAATAAAAGCGGTAGAACAGAACCAGGCATACAAATTGTATTTATATGCAGAAGAATGGTTACAGTAAGCACAGTAGTTCCCTAACAAACATTCCCCTTCCACCCTCTTACAATGAATTCAAGATGGGCTTTTATAGCCCGAGTCCCACCCGTTACATTAATGGGCACAGAGTCCCAGTCAAACATAAGCTGACAGAAGCGGCGAAAGAGCTGCAAATGCTGACCTTTTGTCGGATCGGGCTGTACCCGCAACATGGTCTTCCTGGAAGCTGGGCAGCTACGTGGCGGAGTGCTGGGCAAAACTTCAAGTCGGCGAGGCTCGCGGTAGGCTGGAGCGGGTGAAACCTCGGATCAGCTTTGAATGAGGATATTAACGCAGGCGGTGCGGGCAGCCCATGCTTATCCCTTTTTGGTCGGCAGTCTTGGTTAAAATCCCGAAGCTGGACACTTGTCCGATGATGGGTTATCTTTGTGTGACACATGCACGCCTTAGAGGGCGAGTCTATCCATCTTCGCTTGGGATCGGGGCTCCTAGGGATGCGTGCGAGAAATCGGTGCGGTCGGGGAAGGCCTTCAAGCCTTGGTCAAATTCCGGGTTTGTTCCCCTACCGCACACCTGTCAAGGGCGCATTCCGACTCTGTTGAGAAGTCGAACTGCGCACGAGCGAACACTGGTGTCTGCCGCCATATGGACCTGCTCCGGCATTTTATCTTTCTTCTGCGTTGACCTGCCAGTCTGCCCGGTGCAAGGTGCGCCCGAAGCCTGGGCGAAGTACGCACTTCGCACCAAAACTGGGCGAAGTACGCACTTCGCACCAAAACTGGGCGAAGTGCGAACTTCGCACCCAGACTTAGCCAATTTCAGATAGACCTGCTGGAAAGTTGGAAAATCAACTGGGGGACTCCAAGGAAAAAAAGGGGGGAGAGAAAGAGAATGGGAAAGAAAAGGAAAGGGAGAGAAGGAAGAAAAACGGAAGGAGGAAAAGAAGAGCAGAACTGTTACAAAACAATATTGAAGACATTGCACCCCGTGCAAAATGTGACAACAGTTCCACCAGAAGCAGAGACAGAGACCCCACAGACCGAGCAGAGAAAGTCTCTGAAGACATCGACTTCTTCGAACGGGAGGATAGATGTAGACAGCAGTTCCAAACAACAGAAATGAGGAACTGACTGTGAAAATGTCCCAAGCAATTTTGAATGTATATAGCAAATGTTGATTATGCTATTTTGTAATGCCATTTTGTATAAGGCATAATGTTTGTATAGTTCAATCAGCCAATCAGAAGAGAGAAGGATTAAATGCCCAAAAAGACAAAATGGCGGTCATGTGGTTTAAGGCTAGTTAAGGAAGACGTGTAGTTAGTGTAAACGTCTGGCCAATTAGATGTATAAACTGTTAGTTAGACGTCTAACTAGTTGGTTGGGCAAACGGTTGGGCGGTTGGCGCAGGTAGTTGGGGAAACGCTCCTGCAGCCTTTAAATACCCCCCTTACTTTTGCATTGTAATCTGTAACCTTATGGAGATAATAAGACAGCGCTTGATCATATTGGTGTATGCTTGCTGTTATGCTGTGTATTGCAGATCGTGCTTGAATGTTATTGCAGGTTGTGTTGCTGATGTTATGCAGGTTGAAGACTCTTCCTGGCGCGTTGTTTGCAGGTATTCGGGAGCAGTAGCCATGGTAGCAGCAGTCTGACGTCTAGATGTATGCACCCCAGACATCCAGCCCCTAGACGTCTAAGTCCCAGACGTCTAGCTCCCAGACGTCCAGTCCCTAGACGTCTAGCCACCTGACGTCTCCCTTCCAGACGTCTCACCCCCTGACGTCTAGTCCAAGAGGTCTAGCCTCCTGACGTCTCAGCCCCAGACGACGTCTGGTTCCAACCGACTGACAGATAGACTAGTCTGACGTTTGAGTTACCTTGTACCTCTGAGACCCCATGCTGATTCCTTATCTCGTCTGTTCGATCAGTTCACTTCTCGTATCGAGAACATACTCACCCCTGTCTACAGTACGAGGGGTTAATACAGTTAAAGAATAATCACGTCCCAAAAGGACTGATCACTTTAGAGAGCCTGTTTGATCATAATGATAGAGCTATATCCCACAGGATCAAAGTAGACTCTAAGCAGTACAAAGACCTGGAATTGAAACCTGAAAAGGTAATCAAGGTCGGAACAGACTGTACCACCGAAGAGTTAAAGCAGATCCGGGCCCTGTGTGAAGAGTACCCAGACATTGTAGCCTGGTGCTACCAGGACTTGAAGGGGTACGACCGAGAGATGATCCAGCACACCATAGAGTTGGAAGAACATGTCAAACCCTTCAGGCAGAAGCAAAGGGCGGTGAACCCGAAGATTGAGGTCATGATGAAAGCCGAGCTCATGAAGATGCTGGAAGCAAAAATCATCTATCCTATCAAGCATTCCTCTTGGGTCGCAAATCTGGTTCCCGTGAGGAAGAAGAATGGAGACATTCGCCTCTGCGTGGATTTCCGCAATCTCAACCAGGCTTCATTGAAGGACCATTATCCACTCTCGCAAATTGATCAAATCCTTCACGTAGTTGCAGGGGCTCAGAGATTCTCTCTCCTAGATGGGTTCTCCGGCTATAATAAGATCTGGGTAAAATATGAGGACCAGCACAAGACGGCGTTCACCACCAAATGGGGGACGTTCGCCTATCAGCACATGCCCTTCGGTCTTTCCAATGCAGGGGCTACGTTCTAGAGAGCTATGGACTTGGCGTTCCGTGAGTTGCTAAATAAAATCATTGTTATCAACTTGGATGACATGACTGTGTTTTCGCACAGAAGAGAAGACCACACCTCCCATCTGCGGCAAGTATTTGAAATATGTCGTGAAATCAGTATATCCATCAACCCAAAGAAGTCAGTCTTTGCGGTGAAGGAGGGTAAACTGCTAGGCCATGTTATTTCTGAGAAGGGCCTTGCAGTTGACCCCGACAAAGCAGAGGCTCTTCTTCGTTTTCCCATCCCGGTCAACAAGAAAGGGCTGTAGTCATTTTTTGGACAAATAAACTTTGTAAGTAAGTTTATCCCTCACTTTGCCCAAGTGATCAAGCCCATGGCCGAGTTCTTGAAGAAGGATGTTGACTTTGTCTAGACTGAAGAGAGGAAGAAAGCCTTTGAGGAGATCAAGGCCAGGATTTCCCAGGCACCAGTATTGATAAATCCAGATTACTCCAAGGACTTCATCCTTTACGCGGTAGGAGAACCCGAAAGCTACGCTGTAGTTCTGACTAAGAAGGGAGACGACCGCGAGGAGAGACCGATAGCATTCTTAAGCCAAGTGATCCAGCTGCACGAAGAGAGGTATAATTTTATTGAGTGGCAAGTTCATGTAGTTATGAGGTCCTTGAGAAAGTTCAAGCACTTCGTCTCTCAGAGTCGGATTACTGTCTTCGTGATACACCCCGACGTCAGAAATTTCATCATCCAAGGGGAGCCTGGTCAGAAGAGAGAAAGATGGATTGCCAAAATCAATGAATTTGACATAGAGGAACGACCCACCAAGCTAATCCGAGGTCGGGCTCTATGCCAAGAATTGGCCCGAAGTGCTGCGACTGAACTCTCTGCTTGTCAGTGGGAGAATCCAATGACAGAAATCAACCTTGCCAACTCCTTATCAGAGGAGAGTGATTGGACGAATGACCTAGTGTGGTATTTTAGCACTGGGAGATGTCCAGATCATCTCAATGCCTCACAAAGGAGGTTTAGGCTTAATGCCTCGAAGTATGTACTACGCCCCGAGGGGCTGTATTTTAGAAATATTGACGGCATACTATTGCGATGCGTCAAAGATTCGGACAAACCAAAGGTCCTCGACGAATTCCATTATGGGATGCCGGGAGGACACCATTCGGGAAGGCCTACGGCCTTGAAAATTATTAGAGCGGGCTATTATTGGCCCACCCTCTTCACAAAAGCGCATGCGGTCTGTCAAAAATGTGAGAAATGCCAAA
Organism: Wollemia nobilis; assembly: GCA_028583015.1. Taxonomy (NCBI): domain Eukaryota; kingdom Viridiplantae; phylum Streptophyta; class Pinopsida; order Araucariales; family Araucariaceae; genus Wollemia; species Wollemia nobilis. The sequence continues at coordinate 1,520,661 of JAQPPZ010001865.1, forward strand.
GGTTTGTCGACAGAAATCGAAAAGCACCTTTGCCCCTTCAACCAATTCAAGCTGAGGCCCCATTTCAGCAGTGGGGTCTGGACTTCATCGAGACGATAACGCCCAACTCTTCGGCAGGGCATAAGTTTATCCTAATAGCCACGGATTACTTTACCCGATGGGCCGAGGCAGTGCCTACAAAGCATGGCGACCAGGAAACGATCATTGGTTTCCTAGAGAGCCTCATCACTCGTTTCGGGATTCCAGAGGCAATTGTCACAAACAATGGTCCAGGGTTTGCAGGCGCTGTATTCACAGAGTTCACCAGCAAGTACAACATTTACCACAAAATGTCTTCGAACTACTATCCGCAGGGGAACGGCCTAGCCGAGTCCACCAACAAGAATCTTTTGAAGATTATAAAGAAGACGGTGGAAAGGAACAAAAGATCGTGGCATCTGCTTCTGGATCGAGCGCTATGGGCGGACCGTATCTCCTTCAAAAAATCCATCAAGACGTCGCCATATGCACTCGTGTACGGCAAAGAGGTTGTCTTGCCCACACACATTGAGATGCCCGCACTTTGGCTGTTAGAAGATGAGAAAGGCGTCAAAGACCCTGTTGATGCCCGATTGGCTCAGTTGCTGCAACTAGAGGAGGAAAGAGAAAAGGCGTATCAGGCCTTTACCAAGCACGCTGAGAAAACGCAGAACTGGTTTTCAAAGGGAACCACTGCCCGAGTCTTCAAGATCGGGGACTTAGTGCTGAAATGGGACTCATACAAGGCCAAACCGGGCAATCATGACAAGTTTGATGCCTTCTGGAACAACCCCTTCCAAGTCGTCCTACTGAACCAGTTCAACGCGTTTGTGCTAAGAGACATGGAGGGCCAGACCCTACCGATACCTGTTGACGGCTTTCATCTGAAAGCCTACTGCCACTGAAAGTTGTCAAAGGTTTTCCCTTGTACACATTTTGTTTTCCGCTGTATCAATTTATTTTTCTGAATGTAAATATTTCTTTCAATTCAGTGAGTTTCCTGCTTTAATCCAGAAAAGAGAGCCGAGTGTTTTGGAAAAAAGTGCATGGCAGTTCGAAAAATGACTAAGGCAGGGAATGTCGTCGGAAGGCGCAGAAAATTGCCACGAAGTCGGGCGTCGCCCTCAAATTTTTGCGACGTCGGGAGGTTCCAGGGCCACAGCAAGTAAGGGGAAAAAAAAAATCAAAAATTTGTATAAGTGTTTGGAAGTCGCCCGACTTCGCAGCGAAGTCGGACGGTGCGCCCTGTTTAATGGGCCAGCGGACGAGGACAAGCAAAAAAGTATAAAATTTTTCTAAGTGTCCCGCCCAACTTCGCGATTTTTCCTTGCGCTGCCCGACGACGCACACTAAAATTTGCGCACTCCGACGGGTGCGTCTCAGGGGGCATGTGATAATTTGGAAATTTTTCTAAGTGTCGTCCTCCCAAGGACGCGTGTTTCATAGTGCGAAGTCGGACGGCGCCCATTATTTGGGCGCCCTTGGTCGGGGAGATGAAAAAAAAACACAAGTTTTACCTAGGGTTTCCGAGCACGATTGTTGAGTCAAATGCTTCGAAGCGTGTGCCCAGTTGGCGGCAATGACGTCATTAAAGGCACGAGTTTTGAAAATTTTAAGGAATGATTGCGCAATTTTCGAAGCAGGTTTCATAAATGAAAAAGCGCACCCGGGTCCAATGACGTACAGTTTGCGCTTTCCAACAGGGGATCCCACGCGCGGCCGCCGAGGAATAACGGCGCTACTCACCCACTTCAAGCAACAAACTTTAAATTCGCCAGACGCCATTAATGTTGTTTTTACCCATCTTTAGAAAAGGCATTTTACTTACTCAGTAATATCAGTGTTGCTGAAGGAATTCGAGCTACGCAGAGAAGAAGTGCCAATTCGCGAATTTTACCAATTACGGCTGTGAATTCTGGTGATTTTCAAGCGCCATGAGTGAGAAACCGAGCCCAGCAAAAGGGAAAGCGCCTATGCAGGCGGAGTCCAGCGCTTCAGAGAAAGAATCCGAGGGGCAGACTGTCTCGAGCGCTCATGGAAGCGAAGCGCCGAAGGAGAAAAAGGGAAAAACCAGGGCGAGAAGCGCCAGGAGGGAAGGTCCTCCCCCGTCGCCCGAAGACCGCCTAGTCGGGTACTGAGACAGCAATTACTCAATCAGCCTCACCGAGCTGCGAGTTACTGTAAAACATCGGTCCAATAAGGTTTCGCCCTCACACCATTTCGACGCTGTCTATAAGTCGAACCTTTACTGGTTCTTGTGCCCTCTTGTCCACCACTGCCCGGAGTTGGTTGAGTGGATCGTAGAATATTACAAACCGGCCACCCGACAGGTTTGCAACTGTCAGGGAAGAGTGTTGTTTACCCTCTTCAAGGAGAGCGTCCAGCCAGCTTTCGTGGCAGGGATCGAGCCAGACCCTAATGGCATACTCAGGAGGATCAACTTGGACGAACAGGCAGCTAGGGGTGGCGAATCCAAGAGGATGAGGGATTTCCTCAATTCAGAGCTAAAACATCCATTGTCAGCTTCAAGGTGGTCGTCGCGCCCGATACCCTTGGCACAGTTCAAAAGCCAATACATATATACCATACTTGCCTGGGTTTTGGGCTGCGGCACTGACGAGGTGGTACACCCCTACCAGCTGGCCCTTGCCGAATGCATTCTGCATGGGGAGTTCTACGACCCTAGTGCCCTGAAAAGGGGGAGGCGCCCAATTTATTTCGACTAGGTGGCCTACGCCATCCATTCCAATCTTGTGAAGTTGCAGCAGAAGCAGACAACAGAATTCAGGCACTGTTCATTTCTCGTATGGTTGTGCCTATATCACATGCACTACATGATGAAGACCGTCGAAGTTCGGAAGGTGGATGAGAAGGGCGCGCCGCTGCCAGTGTATGAATGGATGGACCTGTTGTACAGAAGGGAGTCGTATTATGACTTCAATTTCAAATTTTTGGGCATTGCCCTGGCTCTCTTCAATGGTCGGGCGCATCGCCCTCCTTATTTTATGACGAAGCACCTGGTAAAGAGCAAATTTGGGGATACTTTTCGGTTGACTCAGGGCGTCGTCATTAGGGTTTTTGGATTTAAAGGAAAACCATTTCTGCTGCCATATTTCTGTACAGAATATCACTTTGGCCTCGAGGCAGCGCGGCAAATGGATTGCGTTGAAGAAGAGTACGGCCATGGGAAGAAGAAAAGCCCCATCTTCAACTATCCTTTCACCTGAGGAGACGTTGAGGTTCACGAGGTTGGGCAGCATGTATATCTAGAACAAACCCTCCTCAGCCTTGGCCTGGTGCAGTTGCCGCAACGCTGGAAGTATGACCCGATCGGGGTAAGGGGAAAGTTCGTGCACGTTTGCCCACGGAAGGAGATCATGTCAAAGAGGGGTAATAAGGCGGGAATGGATCTAGAATGGCACATTGAGCAGATGCAGTCATGGCCACCATGGCATGATTTTTACTGTGTAGAAGCAGACTACGATCCCGAGCACAATGAGGATCACAAAGTGGGATCAGCTGGTTTCAGAAGACTGCTCACGAAGGTGGCACCGCTTGGCTGGACAAAAGACAAAATCATGGAATATTGGATAATGAGGTGTCGTACGCGGCACAATAAATCAGAGAAAAAGACGTACGTTGGAGTGCGCAAATTTTAGTGTGCACCGTCGAGCAACGCAAAAGGAAAAATCGCGAAGTCAGGCGGGACACTTAGAAAAAATTTATACTTTTTTGCTTGTCCTCGTCCGCTGGCGCATTAAACAGGGTGCGTCGTCCGACTTCGCTGCGAAGTCGTGCGGCTTCCCAACACTTCGAAATTTTTTTTTTTTTTTTTTTTTCCTTGTTGTGGCCCTGGAACCTCCCGACGTCACAAAAATTTGAGGGCGACACCTGACTTCGGGGCAATTTTCTGCGCCTTCGGACGACATTGCCTGCCTTAGTCATTTTTCGAACTGCCATGCACTTTTTTCCAAAACACTCGGCTCTCTTTTCCGGATTAAAGCAGGAAACTAACTGAACTGAAAGCAATATTTACATTCAAAAAAATAAATTGATACAGCGGAAAACAAAATATGTACAAGGGAAAACCTTTGACAACTTTCAGTGGTAGTAGGCTTTCAGATGAAAGTCGTTAACAGGTATCCGGAGGGTCTGGCCCTCCATGTCTCTTAGCACAAACACGTTGAACTGGTTCACTCGGATGACTTGGAAGGGGTCGTCCCAGAAGGCATCAAACTTGTCATGATTGCCCGGTTTGGCCTTGTATGAGTCCCATTTCAGCACTAAGTCCCCGATCTTGAAGACTCGGGCAGTGGTTCTTTTTGAAAACAAGTTTTGCATTTTCTTAGCGTGCTTGGTAAAGGCCTAATATGCCTTTTCTCTTTCCTCCTCCAGTTGCAGCAACTGAGCCAATCGGGCATCAACAGGCTCTTTGATGCTTTTCTCATCTTCTAACAGCCAAAGTGCGGGCATCTCAATGTGTGTGGGCAAGATAGCCTCTTTGCCGTACACAAGTGCATATGGCGACGTCTTGATGGATTTTTTGAAGGAGATACGGTCCGCCCATAGCACTCGATCCAGAAGCAGATGCCACGATCTTTTGTTCCTTTCCACCGTCTTCTTTATAATCTTCAAAAGATTCTTGTTGGTGGACTCGGCTAGGTCGTTCCCCTGCGGATAGTAATTCGAAGACATTTTGTGGTAAATGTCGTACTTGCTGGTGAACTCTGTGAGTACAGCTCCTGCAAACCCTGGACCATTTTCTGTGACAATTGCCTCTGGAATCCCGAAACGGGTGATGAGGCTTTCTAGGAAACCAATGACCGTTTCCTGGTCGGCATGCTTTGTAGGCACTGCCTCGGCCCCTCGGGTAAAGTAATTCGTGGCTGTTAGGATAAATTTATGCCCCGCCGAAGAGTTGGGTGTTATCGTCCCGATGAAGTCTAGACCCCACTGCTGAAATGGGGCCTCAGCTTGAATTGGCTGAAGGGGCAAAGGTGCTTTCCGATTTCTGCCGGCGAACCTTTGGCATTTCTCACATTTTTGACAGACCGCATGTGCATCTGTGAAGAGGGTGGGCCAATAATAGCCCGCTCTAATAAGTTTCAAGGTCGTCGGCCTTCCCGAATGGTGTCCTCCTGGCATCCCAGAATGGAATTCGTCGAGGACCTTCGGTTTGTCTGATTCTTTGACGCACCGCAATAGGATGCCGTCAATATTTCTGAAATACAGCCCCTCGGGGCGTAGTACATACTTCGAGGCATTAAGCCTAAACCTCCTTTGTGAGGCATTGAGATGATCTGGGCATCTCCCAGTGCTAAAATACCACACTAGGTCATTCGTCCGATCACTCTCCTCTGATAAGGAGTTGGCAAGGTTGATTTTTGTCATTGGATCCTCCCACTGACAAGCAGAGAGTTCAGCCGCAGCACTTCGGGCCAATTCCTAGCATAGAGCCCGACCTCGGATTAGCTTGGTGGGTCGTACCTCTATGTCAAACTCATGGATTTTGGCAATCCATCATGCCCTCTTGTGACCAGGCTCCCATTGGATGATGAAATTTCTGACGTCGAGGTGTATCACGAAGACAGTAATCCGGCTCTGAGAGACGAAGTGCTTGAACTTTCTCAAGGACCTCATAACTACATGAACTTGCCGCTCAATAAAATTATACCTCTCTTCGTGCGGCTGGATCACTTGGCTTAAGAATGCTATCGGTCTCTCCTCGTCGTCGTCTCCCTTCTAAGTCAGAACTGCAGCGTAGCTTTCGGGTTCTCCCACCGCGTAAAGGATGAAGTCCTTGGAGTAATCTGGATTTATCAATACTGGTGCCTGGGCAATCCTGGCCTTGATCTCCTCGAAGGCTTTCTTCCTCTCTTCAGTCCAGACAAAGTCAGCATCCTTCTTCAAGAGCTCGGCCATGGGCTTGATCACTTGGGCAAAGTCAGGGACAAACTTCCTTACAAAGTTGATCTGTCCAAAAAATGACTGCAGCCCTTTCTTGTTGACCGGGATGGGCAAACGAAGAAGAGCCTCTGCTCTGTCGGGGTCAACTGCAAGGCCCTTCTCAGAAATAACATGGCCTAGCAGTTTACCCTCCTTCACCGCAAAGACTGACTTCTTTGGGTTGATGGATATGCTGAATTCACAACATCTTTCAAATACTTGGCGCAGATGGGAGGCGTGGTCTCCTCTTCTGTGCGAAAACATAGTCATGTCATCCAAGTAGATAACAATGATTTTATTTAGCAACTCACGGAACGCCAAGTCCATAGCTCTCTTGAACGTAGCCCCCGCATTTGAAAGACCGAAGGGCATGCGCTGATAGGCAAACGTCCCCCATTTGGCGATGAACGCCGTCTTGTGCTGGTCCTCATCTTTTACCCAGATTTGATTATAGCCGAAGAACCCATCTAGGAGAGAGAATCTCTGAGCCCCTGCAACTACGTGAAGGATTTGATCAATTTGCGGGAGTGGATAATGGTCCTTCAGCGAAGCCTGGTTGAGATTGCGGAAATTCACGCAGAGGCTAATGTCTCCATTCTTCTTCCTCACGGAAACCAGATTTGCAACCCAAGAGGAATGCTTCATAGGATAGATGATTTTTGCTTCCATCATCTTCATGAGCTTGGCTTTCATCATGACCTCAATCTTCGGGTTCACCGCCCTTTGCTTCTGCCTGAAGGGTTTGACATGTTCTTCCAGCTCTATGGTGTGTTGGATCATCTCTCGGTCATACCCCTTCAAGTCCTAGTAGCACCAGGCTACAATACCTAGGTACTCTTCACACAGGCCTAGATCTGCTCTAACTCTTCGGTGGTACAGTCTGTTCCGACCTTGATTACCTTTTCAGGTTCCAATTCCAGGTCTTTGTACTGCTTAGAGTCTACTTTGATCCTGTGGGATATAGCTCTATCATTCTGATCAAACAGGCTCTCTAAGGTGATCAGTCCTTTTGGGACGTGATTATTCTTTAACTGTATTAACCCCTCATACTGCTCGTCATCAAGGTCTCTACCTTCGATTGAACTAGCTTCATGTATCATAAAGGTGACGATATCCTCATCACAATCGAACACCTGCCAGTGGGTGTCCTTATTAGGCACAGAAGGCCTGTAAATAGTATGAACCGGCTTCGGCTTCTGCATAGTGTCATCAGCCGGGACGTACCTGGCTCCAACAGACGCCAATATGTCAGCATGCTTATTCTTCTCGCAAGAGATGGCTTTGACATTCAAGGAGTCAAACGACTCCATCAAATCCCAGACACGGTTATGGTACGCCTTGACGTAATGCTTCTTGGAGGCGCACTTGTTTGTGATCTGGTTGCACACCAGCTCTGAGTAGCCAATTATTTGCAGGTGCTTGATCCCGAGCCTCTCCACCTTTTTTAAGCCTAAGCACAAGGCTTCGTACTTCACCGCATTATTAGTGCAACTCCAGGCCAGCCTGTAACAGTAGTCTTTTTGGATACCAGATGGGGAGACCAGAAGGACTCCTGCCCCGGCGCCATTCTTGCATTGGGTGCCATCAAAGTACAGCTTCCACAGCTTATCAGGGGCAGGACCTATGTCCTTTTTCGTCGTCTGGTCGTGTCTCTCAGGCTAAGTGACGGAGTAGCAGCCTAGTTCTGTCTCGATCATGGCGTTGAAATCCAGCAAAGAGAACTCGTCCTCCACTTGTAAGCTGCTCTAGGGTTTCTCCCACCGGGTCCACTTCTACCGGCTCCTCGGTCGTCGGATGAACCATGTCATTTTTGCTGCTCTTCCCCGGGTATCTTCTCAACGAGAAAAGTGGAAGGTTTCTCCTTATAAATTTTCAACCTCCTTCCTTTGAAAGGTACCTCCATATGTGAATAGTCCAACGACAAATATCCACCCAGCTTGGCAGTGAACTCCCTTGAGAGACACATGTCAAAGTCAACCACTACGACCTCTTGGATGACCACGATTATGCAGCCGGATGGGGATGTCTTTGATGATGCCAACTGTCTTCACAGGAGTGTCGTCCAACTGTAGAACACCTTGGATGCTCCTCGTGTATTCCATACCAATTTCCTCTCAGACAGCCCTTGGCATGACAGTAGTCGAAGCACCGGAGTCCACCATGCAGTTATGCACTATGTGGCCTTCCATCCGCAAAGATAGATAAAAAGGCGGCGGTCTGTTCTTTCCGATAGCAGAAGTCATCAAGGGCTGAGCTAACACAGCAGGCTACGGTGGCTTTCCACCTTCTACATTCTTTAGGGATTCTTGCAACAAATCCACCTGACTTGGGAGCTGAAGGGCATCATACATGCTTATTTTTTTCGGGGTCTTCTTGAGCTCATCAACTATGTTGTTGGTTGAAGTACCGGCCCCTTCCGCTTCCTTTGTTGGCTCATACTTGGTGCGGTACTGCTGCGTGGCCTCAACCCTCTGTCTCTTTGTCAGCGACGGGTACCTCAACTTCTCCTGAGCTTGCTCTTTTGTTTCGGCCGGAGGTTGAGTCGCTGGAGCCTTGACTACTGGAGCCTTGAGTGCCAGGGGCTTCTCTTTGGCAGTCGGAGGTAAAGGTGGCTTATCAAGAGCTGCCACAGCAGGTTGCGTCCTCTCCCTTCTTGTATACACCTTTAACGTCTTTATCTAGGCCAGGGTGGCCTCAATTGGCTTTTTTCCCTCCTTGGTCAAGAGTGACACAAGATCTTCAAGAACTGCAAAGTTACTCTCCTCATCCCGGATCATGTATGCTTTGTCCTCTATGATGCCACTCGCAAGGGTCTGAATATAATGCTGATGTAGGATGTAACTGTCTTCCCCATGGGGGTCATTGCAAGTGGAGCACCAATTCACGCGGTTAGAAGTGTCAGTTTGAGCAATGCCGGCAGCATTTCTTGTTGGAGGCCTTTGCGCTTGAGCATGTTTCTTCTTCATGATTGTCATGTTATTAGACATTATCTGGTAACCAGAGGCAAGGGCCCGTACTTCCTGAAGGATCTTATTTTGTATATCGTTATCAGTTGGAACTGGCCGGGCCTGCGGAGGTAATGCAGCTAAAGGTGGTGGAGCAGGCAATGCCTGGTACTGAGGAGGAGCAAGAAGTGTTGGATATTGCGAAGGAGGTGGATTAGGACAATGTATTTGAGGTGGACCATATTGGTCTATGACTGGTGCAGGATTCCACGGCTGATGGGGATACGGGTTGGATGAGGATGGTGCCCCACCAGACGCGGGCGGATATTGGGGGCTGCATTTTATGAGGGAACCTGCCTATGGCAATCATATCCAGTTCTGCTCGCTGAGCAGCCTCATACAATGCGAGGAAAGTATTTACACGGGCCAACTTAATGACCAAGCAAATATCCGAATTGAAAGCTCTGAGGTAGTAGTGAGCGGCCTGTCCCTCAGAAGGACGTAGCTCCGGGGGTACTCTCTTCCAGGATCTTGCGAACCTCACGTTGAAGTCCGATATCTCCTCTTGCGGATGGCGCTGAATGCTTTGAAATTGGTGCAGCAATGAGGAGGGATCAGCGGATTCATTGAATCCCCTAACTAGCCTGCCAGCCAGCTGGGCCCATCCCGTGATAGTCCCTTCCGGCAAGGATCTCCACCAGTAGAGAAGTTTCCCTTGCAGGGAGAGAGCTAACAGCCGGGTTTTCACGCTCTCATTTGTGATAGAGTGCAGCGCAACCAAGGCCAGAATGTCTTGGATATGCTCATATGTTGTCTTCCCGGTACCGTCATATGTAGGAATGGATTTTAAGGCAGCAGGCGGAACAGCTTCTTGTCCAGCTAGAGCAAGGGGTCCCGTGGAATTTACATCCAGGAAGAGGTCATTAGCATTCGCTTGAGGATTGGCCATGTCTTCTTCCTCTTCTTCAATCTGGTCAATGGTGTAATTTTTATCAGTACTGTCTTTAGTTGTGGGATGTTCTTCAACTTCAACCCCTTCAACTTCCTCAATTTCTTCCACTTTCAATTTCAGTTTCAGATTCGTGCTCGAATCTATCGTCCTGGTGAACTTGATAACCAGCCAGCCTCGGGCGCTCTCCAGCAGCGTTGATGTCGATCTCGTAAAAATCAGGCTGTTGTCCCGAATTCCTAGCTCTCCATTTTCTTGTATGCATGAAGGCGCTCTTGATATTGGACCAGTCTTACAGACTCAGAGGATACTCAGATTCAGCAGAGTCGCCAGGTGTTCTGATTTAACAACAATGAAGCGAACACCGATGCTTCAATTCTGTTTTGGGGTGGGAAACTTTTGGGTCCCACCGGGCGTGCCAAAGAAAGCTGTTGGTTACGAATCTGCCACTAGGATAGGATTTTAATCTTATTGCGCCCTAGATTCGCCCAGCAAATTGAAAGGCCGGAAGGAAGGGATGCCTTCCGTGCCAATCTTCGGAGAAGGCCGGCTCCTATGTTTTCTTAGTTGGGGGTTTTAGCTCAGAGTGCAAGAAAGAAATTATAAAATGCAGAAAGAAACATAAATATGCTTGTTTCGGGTGGGGAAGATAAGCAACACAGTAACTAACCAATCACTATTACCAACAGCAATCAAAACAATGTATACAGCATAAACTATTAGTGTTATTCTATCCTATGTATCCATTACTTTAGTATTCCAGATATACTCAACTACCAATACTGATATCGAGAAGTGCAGAATAGCAGTAATCAGAAATATAAGCAACATGAGGCAGAAATACTTAATAAAGGCAGCATACAAGACAAAGACAGCTAATAGAGCCAAATATACTTTGCATTCAAAAGCAAGTGCACGACTACAGAAGTTCCTTAGCAATATATCCCCCTTCCACCCTTGTACAATGAAATGAGGCTGCTATTTATAGCAGAATTAACCCCCCCGATTACATTTTGGGCACAGAATCCCAGACCTAACAAAAGCGGCGAAAAGCGGCTGATGTTTGACCTTTGCGGGCAAGGAGTGTACTTGCAGCAAGGTCCACCTAGAAACGTAGCAGCTCCGTGGCAATCCGGTAGGTTAGAAGTCGAGTCCGGTTAAATGGTGGTATGTGCGGTACGATCTGACACTTCACGTTCATCTCCTCTGTAACCGGGTGGCACACCTTTTGTCATATCTTGACTCTTATCCCAAGATTAAACACCTGTCGGGATCTGAAAACTGCTGATGAAAGGGGGGGAATCAAATTTAGAAGTTTGTTCATTGTATTTTTATCCCGCCCGACAGCGCACAAAAATGGAGCGCAGTCAGATGGTGCAAGCTGAAAACAGCGCAGTCGGGCGGGTTATGCCTTAGAAACTTTTCTGCAGTCCACCTCCTTCCAGTCTGATGGCGCAGCAAAACGGTTGCGCAGTCGGGCGGGGCAGCGCACTCGGACGGGCCCTCATGCCTTAGTCATTTTCAACCTTTTCTTCTCTTTCCGCCCGAGGGCGCACCAAGATGGGCGCGCAGTCGAACGGCGCGGCGCAGTTCGACTGAGTCCGACACTTAGCCATTTTTGCTGCTTTTCTATGAAAGGCCTCCCAACGACACACAAATAGATGAGTGTCGCTGCGAAGTCGGGCGAGCTCGACTCTTAGAAAATTTTCCAGTCAATTCTTCAAGGTAGCCGCCCAAGCGCGCACTGTCTTCCGGGCGCCGTCCGACTTCGCAACAAAGTCGGGCGGCCCCGATACTTAGAATATTTTGGGCTGCCCTCACCTTGACCGCCCAGGTGCGCACCAAACCCCGGGCGTCGTTCGACTTCGCTGCGAAGTCAGGCGGCCCCAGTACTTAGCCAATTTTTCAGGCTTTTTCTCAATAAGACCGCCTAGGTGCGCAAAAGATGACGAGCGCCGCCCGACTGTGCTGCGCAATCGGGCGGACTCCATACTTAGACAATTTTTGGGCAAATTTTCCCACTTGCAAAAACACTTAGAAATATGAAATGAAAGATAGAGAAACGAAATCTGATAGCTGAAGGGCAGAAAGGACATGAAGAAGAAAGAGGGGAGGCAAAGCAGCAAGCTTACAAAATTTTCAAAATTTGGCACCCCATGCAAAATGTGGCAACAATAACATCCCCCCCCCTTATTACATTATTTTGAAATATATATAGAGTTTTGAAACAACTCAAATTTGACACGTGCAAGTGCCTTAGTGAAAATGTCAACAACTTGTTCGTTGGTGGGAACGTATTGGAGCTGGATCTTGTGTTTTGGAACTTCATATCGAATGAACTGGCACTGAGTGTCAATGTGCTTCGTTCGTTCATGGAACACTAGATTCTTGACTAATTTCAAAATACCTTGGTTATCACATTTCAAGTGGATTGGAAGATTCTTTTGAAGACCCATACTTGAAAGAATGCAACGTAGCCATATCTCTTCGCACATAGTTCCTCGTGCTGCACGATATTCTGCCTTTGTGGATGGAAGTGCAACTGCTTGCTGCTTCTTGTTGTGCCAAGAGACAGGTCTAGATCCTAGATGAAAAATGTATCTAGACGCTGATATTTTGTCATCTAGAGATCCAGCATAATCCGAGTCCATGTATCCTTGCAAGAAGAACTTATCATTCTTCTTGTATTCCAAGCCATATTCTATTGTGCCACGGACATAGTGTAAAACTCGCTTTGCTGCCTTCTAGTGATTGACCTTTGGCTCTTGCATGAACCTCGAAAGATAGCTCACAACAAAGTTGATATCTGGCCTGGTGTTGGTCAGATATATGAGACTCCTAATCAACTAGCGATAGAGAGTTCCAGATACTTGAGGAGATTTGTCATATCTAGACAACTGTAACCCTGGTTCCATTGGAGTTGCTTTGGGCTTACAATCTATCATTCGATATTTCTCTATTAGTGCCTTGGCATATTTCATATGCGTGATCTTGATGTGGTTCTTTTGTTGCAAAATTTCCAAGCCAAGACAATAATGTATAAGTCCCAAATCTGTCATTTCAAACGGCTTCTTCAAGTCATTCTTCACTGCGTCCACCATCTCATATGAGCTGTCGATGATGATCAAATCGTCAACATACAATACAAGTATCACTATTTCAGAACCAACTTTCTTGAAATAGATATTTGCATCTGAGGGACTCCTTTTAAAACCATATTGCAATAGGTGATTATCAATCATGATGTACCAAGCTCTCGAAGCTTGTTTCAACCCACACAAGGACTTAATCAATTTGCAAACCTTTTGCTCGTCCTTCAACAACAAATCCTTCAGGTTGAACCATGTACACTTCTTCTTTGAGATCACCATTCAAGAAAGCACTCTTCACATCCATCTGATGAAGCTTCCATCCGAACTAAGCTGCCATTGCACAAAGTACACGAATGGTTGTCATCTTTGTTGTTGGTGTGAATGTCTCTTCATAATCAATGCCTTCATTTTGAGCATAGCCCTTTGCAACAAGGCGGGCTTTATGCTTATCAATGGTTCCATCTGCCTTATACTTGACTTTGAATACCCCATTTGCAGCCTATGGGTTTCCTTCCAGCAAGCAGATCAACTAGCTCCCATGTATTGTTTTTCATAAGAGACTTATGTTCAGCATCCATAGCTTCTTTCCATTGAGACAAGCTAAGTGCATCCTATACTGAAGTAGGTCCTACATGCTCCAACTCCGAAGTCATCAAACCTCTATCTTCTTCTTCACTCCTATATTTATCTTCTTTGTCTTCTTGTTTTGCTTCTTCGTGTGACATACTTCGAGTACGTGGCCAATTGGAATTGAGATCAGGAGGTGCGTCAAGTTTTGCATCTCTCATTGTGCTTGTGTACGATTTTGGAATTTTCTTTTGTGGAGAGGAAGCCACTGCTTTAGGCTCTTCAAATTCCAACTGTACAACAGGAGATGTTTCCTTGCTAAATTCTTTAGAATCTGTTGTATTCGACTTGGGAGCTTCATCAAATATCACATCTCGACTGATATGAATCTTCTTGGTAATAGGGTCAACCAATCGATACTCATTTAATTCTTCATCATAACCAAGAACTATGCACTACTGGGATTTCTCATCTAGATTTTTTCTTTTCTTCTTAGCAATGTGCATGTAGGCTTTGCAACCAAATGTCCTTAGATGAGAAATTGATGGTTTTCTTTTAGTCCAGGCTTCTTCAAGTGTGACTCCTTGAAGAGCTTTTGTTGGTGCTCAATTTAGGAGATACACAGTAGTAGTGACAACTTCTGCCCAATATTGTTGCCCAAGATGAGCTCCTATGAGCATACATCGAACCATCTCCATGATGGAACGATTCCTCCTTTTAGCAACTCCATTTTGTTAAGGAGTATATGTTGTTGTAATCTGTTTTTTTATCCCATGTTTTGTGAGAAACCTAGAGAACTTGTTGGAGGTAAATTCCCCCCCTCGATCTGAGTGGGGGGACCTTGATTAAATATCCTGATTCTTTCTCAACACATTTCTGAAACTGCTGAAAATACAGGGAGGCATCTGACTTCATCTGTAAGAAGTCCCACATCTTTTTGGAGTAATCATCAACAAACAACTAAAAATATTTCTTTCCACCAAAACTATTTGGCATGGGTCCGCACAGATCGATGAGTATTAGCTCCAACGGTGCTTTAGCCCTTGAAGAACTCAATTCAAAAGGGACTTGATGTTGCTTCCTTGCTAAGCAATTCGAGCATACAGGCAATGTTGATGAGAGGTTGGGCAGGCCTAACACCATATCATGTTTACACATTTGGAGTAAGTATCTTGAACTGAGATGCTCATACCGTTTGTGCCACAAAGAGGTTGCTTCTTTTGTGTTGGCAGCCAAGGCAACATGAGGTGTGTTGAGGGCATCTAAAGCAAACAATCCATGCTTGTAGGAAGCAGTTGTTATATGTTTACCATGCTTGGTGATGAAGCAACGCTTCTTTCCATCAACTACTTTGAAGTCAACCACCATATTCTTGTCCAAGATTTGTGGAACTGACAACAAATTGTTGGCCAATCCTGGTACATAAAGTACCTTCTCAATTCGGCACTATCCATCTAGAAGAGTTACCGAAACATCACCTACCCCTTGGACTCGATAGGTTTTATCATCAACAATGGTGACAGGTTTGCCTTCTTTGACTTCAAAAGTCCCAAACCACCCCTTATCACCTGTCATGTGCTTGCTTGCACCTGAATCTATATACCAAACATTATTTTTTTGTTTGGAATCAGTCTGAGTCATTAGCACTTTGTGTGCTTGCTCCTTGTCTTAGGCAATTACAATAGCTTTGAAAAAGAAGTGGCCTTTCAACCAAATGTAAAAGAAAATTGTACATGAAGTTGATTATCCACTTACAATAGGATTAGTCGATTGATTAATAAATTAAATTGAATTAATTAATTTAATTTAATTTTTCCCTAGGGCAAAACAAATTTTGCGGCAAAAGAAATTGAGCAGTGCCAACGACACCTTCACGCCTGTAGTCAAAGCGTGCAACGAACAAACGTGTTAGTCAACCCACCATTGTCCAAAGTCAAGAGTTAACAAGTCCTGATGCCACTACATGGCAATTTCATAGTGTCCACGTCTCACCATCCTCCAGCAGGACTAACCACACAAGCGATCACTAAACATTCAAGAAGAAGTAATTTTTAAAAGACTAAGGTTTGTTCTGCCCCATGCATGTGGAATAAAAACAATTAGCCTTAGCAAAAAAATACTTTTCACCTTCGGTAAGCGCCAATGAAATAGATGTGATACTTGAAACATTCAACAGCCTGGCACGGACAACAGAGTTAATAGAAAACAACTTGGGCAGCAGCAGAAGCAAACCAATTGTGTGTCAGATTGGCAAAGAGCCACTTGGCACATCAGCAGAATTGGCCGAAATAGCCCGAGACCAGCCAACCTTACCCAGCATAAGGTGGCTACTTACTCTACCGTGCGAATCACCTTTATAATGTTTCAAAACCTCACAGCCCCACGAATGTGGGATAAAAGGCACGAGTCAAATGCTACAACAAAACGAGAAACCATGTAGTGTTGGCAGAAAACCTCTTGATACATGGTCCAATGGTGGATTTGACGTGCTTTGATTTGTCCACACTCAATTTGCTATTGGCCAACAAACGGCCTGGTGCTCCGTTGGCCAGAAATAATCTGGTAAATGATGCGAGGTCCTCCGACTGTCAAAGTCAATTTGCTGGTTTGCAAAAATAGAAGTCTCCGATGTGTTCCTGGAGGTGAATCCGTCTTTGTCAAGTGTCCTCTTGTAGTATGACTCTTTTGGCTATGGTCCGAAAAGTAGCGTTGGCTACGTTGTCGGCCTTGGCCAAGCCATGCTCATGGGTCGACATTGGTTGCCGCTCTCTCTAATAGATGATTGGCCTTTTATCCAAATCATATTGTAATCGACTTTGACCACCTTGTCGATAATTTTGCTGGTATTGTCTTCCCCCACGACAATTATTTCTATAACCATCGCTAGTCGCTCCTTGTCCTTTCTTTGAGGGGTTAAGTTTTTCTTCTTCTTATTGCATCGTCATCATCTGATGCCTTGTGCTTCTCAAGTTGAATGGACATTCTCCGAAAACATGCCCCAACACGTTGCATATATTACAATATGCGCTCTTCAGACAATTACATTCATCTGCCAAATTGTTTTTTTTTTAAATTAAGTAATATGCATGAAAAAACTTATTTTTTCAATAAAAATTAGTTCTTTTTTCATTTTTTCTTTTTTCCAAGTCTTGTCGAGTTCTTTTGCCGAGTCCCGAGTCCGACTCCAGAGTCAACCTTTCCGAGTCCGAACCGAGTCCGAGTTTTACTACTATGGTTAAAAGCAACTACTGCCCTGAACACCTCACCTCTAATTGGGCAATAACTACCCTACGTTTGCACTTAACACATGATTACATGCATTACATGCAATGTACACCCCTTAACTGCTGTTCCGAATGTACTCTGTTTTACTCTTCTTTTTTTTTTCTGATTTGTGTTTTTCCTGATTTTTTTGTATTATTTTTTTTATGCTTTGAAAGGAAAATGTTATGCATGAAATAACTTTGAAAACGCCACACTCGAACTGAAAAGGAACCCAAATGAAACTGCACACTAAATAACAATATTTTATTAAAATTTCTGACCTGAAATTGCAAGCACAGATCCGGTATTAAAGACTGAAATTGTACAACGCACAGCTGGAAATTATTAAAATGCTTGTAACTTATTCAATCGGACTCTGAATCGCCTCCCGTAAAGTGCAATGAGCTCGTATTTACTTGCTGATCAGATCTGGGCAGTAACATTAGAATTTTATGACTGTTTTCCTGCTGCACGCTTCCTTGGGTAGCTGTACGGTCTCCCTGGATGGTACAGTCAGCAAAACAAGTTAATGGCTGCACTTCTTTGTTGCCACATTTTGCACGGGGTGCCATGTTTTCAAAATTTTGTAAGTGTGCTGCTCTTCCTTCCCTCCTCCTTCTTCCCTTTCTCCATTCTCCCTTTCCTGCAGTTTCATTCCCCCTTTTTTCCCTTGTACTTCCCCCAGTCAAGTTCCCAAAACTGAGCAAGTGTTCCCTGAAAAATTCTAAGTGTCAGGGCGCAACCCGACTTCGCAGCGAAGTCGGGGTGCGCCCTCAAATCAGTGCGCACTAGGGGATGCGAAGTGCGAAGGCAGGCTGAAACGGAGCAGAATTTGACTAAGTGTGGGAGCGCAACCCGACTTCGCAGCGAAGTCGGGGTGCGCTCTTCTTCCTGTGCGCACTTGGGAAAGCAGTGTGCAGAAAATCGGCTAAGTGTTGGGGCGCAACCCGACTTCGCAGCGAAGTCGGGGTGCGCTCCCTTTTTCGTGCGCAGTTCGAACAGCGGTGAAATCAGCTAAGTACCGGTGCGCAACCCGACTTCGCAGCGAAGTCGGGGTGCGCCCTTTGACCGGTGCGCAGTTGGGCAAGATTCATCAAGCAAGCCCAGAAATTGGCTAAGGCACGGAGGCCTCCCCAACTGCGTTGTTTCCCGCCTGCGCTACCCGACAGCGCTCTGATTCCGGGCGAAGTTGGACAAACTGCCTTTCAAGGCAGACATGTGTCACTCATCAGAATCCGACAAGTGTCCAGCCTCGGGATTCGAGCCGAGATATGACGGGATAAAGGACAAGCATGGGCCGCATTGCCTACGCCAGCTGCCCCTATTTAAGCTGATGTGAAGTTCCATCTACCACAGCTACCCGCATTCCTGCTGACCAGAGGTTTGACCCAACACACTGCCACGTAGTTGTACAACTTTCAGGGAGACCTTGCTGCAAGTACAGTCCTCGCCGACAGGAGTCAGCATCAGCAGCTCTTCGCCGCTTTTGTCAGCTATTGTCTGGCCTGGGACTTTGTGCCCGTAATTGTAATCGGGGGGAACTTGGGCTATAAATAGCCACATCATTTCATTGTAAAGGGTGGAAGGGGAATATACTGCTAGGGAACCATTGTAGCTATGCGTTTGCTTCTAAATACAAGACACATACTTGGCTCCTGCTTACTGTCATCATCTTGTATGCTGCCTCTCCTTGTCATTTCTGCCTCATGTTTCTTATTTCATTGCTTACTGTTGTACTGAACTCTGGACTCCAGTATTTGGTGATTAAGTATTCCTGGAATGCATAGATAGAGGATACATAGGATGAATGATAGTTGTAGTTTCATTGTGTGTTTTGTGTTTAATTGTTGTTAGTAGTGGTGATTGATCGTTGTCGTGCTGCTTATTCCCCCCACCCAACTCCAATCACATTTGGATTCTCTTTCCGCAATTTATCTCTTTCCCTGCACTCTTAGCTTAAAACACTAAAAACCCACAGGAAGCCGGCCTTCTCCGGAGATTGGCACGGAAGGCATTCCTTCCTTCCGGCCTTTCAATCTGGTGGGCGAATCTGGGCGCATTATACCAAATCCTTTCCTCATGGCAGATTCGTAACCAACAGTTTCTCTGGCACGCCCGGTGGGACATGGAAGTTTCCCACCCCAAAACAGAATCGAAGCACTGGTGTTCGCTTCATTGCTTGTTAGAATACGAACACCTGGCGACTACTGCAAGTACCCGAATATTCTCCGAGTCCGTGAAGACCGGTCCGAACGCCTTCATGCAAACGAGAAGGTGGCAAGCAAGGAATCCGGGAAACCAACCTGACCTTTACGAAATCGACATTGCCGCTCCAGGAGAGCGCGTCAGGTTGGCTGATCACCAAGCTCGCGAAGAAGAGCCTAAAACTGAAATCGAAGAGGCCGAGGCCGAAGAAGAATCTACATCTTCGGACGGTACCGATACCGAGTACACTACCGGAGGAGAAGAAGACATGGCTGCCCAGCAGAATGATGATGATCTCTTCCCGGCGGTGGACTCCACAGGGCCCTTGGCCCTAGTCGGACAGCAAGTTGTGCCCCTCGCTGCCTTAAAGTCCATCCCTACATACGATGGCTACGGCAAGACGGCGTACGAACACATCCAGGACATTCTGGCCCTGGCTGCGCTACATTCCATCACTGACGAAGGTGTGAAGACCCGTCTGCTGGCCCTTTCCCTAAGGGGAAAGCTTCTCTACTGGTGGAGATCACTGCCAGAGGGATCTATCACGGGGTGGCGACAGTTGGCTGGCAGGCTCGTGAAAGGATGCAACGAGTCTGCTGATCCCTCTTCTTTGTTGCATCAATTCCAAAGCATCCAGCGACACCCCCAAGAGGAGGTGTCGGACTTCAACATACGGTTTGCGAGGTCTTGGAAACGAGTACCCCGCGAACTGCGACCTTCAGCGGGTCAGGCTGCGCATTACTATCTGAGGTCTTTCAACTCAGACATTTGCCTGCTGCTGAAGATAGCCCGAATCGACTCATTCCCTGCCCTATACGAGGCTGCCCAGCAAGCTGAAATGGATATCATCTCCATAGGCAGGCTCCCGCATAGGGTACAACCACCCATTTACCCAGACTTTCCACAATCCCAGTACCCATCAGCTTCCGGTGCGATGCCGTCAACTTCAGGACAGCATCCCCAGCAGCAATGGAATCCGGCGCCGGTCGTAAATCCATACGGCCCGCCACAAATACATTATCCTAACCCGCCGCCTCCTCCTCCGCATTATCCAGCACTCCCAGCTCCTCCTCAGTACGCGCAGTACTCTACACCTCCTCCATTGGCTGCATTACCTCCGCCAGCTCAGTTGCCGCCTCCAGACAATGATATTCAGAGCAAAATCCTCCAAGAAGTACGGGCTCTGGCCTCTGGATATCACACCATGTCCAACGACATGACTATACTGAAGAAGAAGCAGGCCCAGATGGACCTTGCTCCGAGGAGACCATATCCTCCTCCGGCACTGACAAAAGATCAAGCCGCAGATCGGCGAGATCAGAGGCGTCCCCTTGCAAGAAATGCTGCCATCGAGGACCAACCTGGCACTTCTGGCCAGGATAACTGGTGCACCACGTGCAACGATCCGCATTCGGAAGAAGATTGCACACTGCACCAGCATTACCTCCAGACTCTGGCGGGCAGCGCCATAGAGGACGAAGAACTCTACATGATCCTGGACGACGAAGGCAACTTTGCCGTCCCAGAGGAAGATCTGGTGTTGCCCCCTGCCAAAGAAGACAAAAGGCCTGCTGAAGCTGCTGCCAAGCCCTTGAAGGTATACGCCAGGAGAGAAAAGGCGCAACCTGTTGGGCTGCCACCTGACAAGAGGTTGTGGCCTTACACAGCCAAAGAAAAAGCTCCCGCAATCAAGCCTCCCGCAGCAAAAGCGGCTCCTTCTCCAGCCAAAGCTCCCGTTGCTCAGCCTCCAGCTGAAACAAAAGAACAAGCTCAGGAGAAGCTGAGATATCCGTCTCTGACAAAGAGACAAAGAGTTGAGGCCACGCAGCAATACCGCACCAAGTATGAGCCTGCGAAGGAAACGGAGGGAGCTAGCACTTCAGGCTACAGCATAGTGGATGAGCTGAAGAGGACCCCCGCAAGGATAAGCATGTATGATGCTCTTCTGCTCCCAGGTCAAGTTGATCTGCTGCAAGAATCTCTGAAGAGCATGAAGCATGGCAAGCAAGATACAACCTGTTGTTCTGGTTCAACCCCTGACAGTCTCGACCACTGGGAAGAACAGACCACCTCCCTTCTATCTGTCATTACGGATGCAAGGGTATATAGTACACAACTGTATGGTGGATTCTGGTGCCTCCACGACTGTTATGCCGAGAGCCGTCTGCGACGAAATCGGGATGGAGTATACAAGGAGCAGCCAAGGTGTGCTGCAACTAGACGGCACCCCTGTCAAGACAGTCGGTGTCATTAAAGATATCCCGATCCGGCTGCACAAAGCTCTTGACATAGTGGTCATTCAAGAAGTCGTGGTTGTCGACTTGGAACCCTACTTCGGCATGTGTCTCTCCAGGGAGTTCACTGCGAAGCTGGGAGGGTATCTGTCTCTGGATTACTCGCATATGGAAGTGCCCTTCAAAGGAAGGAGACAAAGATCTACAACGAGAAGCCTTCCACATTTCTAGTGGAGAAGATACCCGGAGAAGAGTCGCAGGACTGCATGGTTCAGCTGACGGAGGAAGAACTGGTGGTGGTGGACATGACGGAGCAAGCTCGTGAGCTGTTGCAAACGGAGGATGAGTTCTCCTTGCTGGATTTCAACGCCATGATCGAGACTGAGCAAGGCTGCTACACCGTCATTCAGCCTGAGAGGCTTGACAAGTCGGCCAAGAAAGAAGTAGGACCTGCACCAGAAAAGCTGTGGAAGCTTTTCTTTGATGGCGCCCGATGCAAAAATGGCGCCGGTGCAGGCGTACTCTTGGTTTCCCCGACCGGGATCCAGAAGGACTACACCTACAGGCTGGCCCGGAGCTGTACCAATAAAGCGGCAGAGTACGAAGCCCTGTGCTTGGGTTTGAGAAAAGTGGAGAGGCGGGGATAAAGCATCTGCGAGATCTTTGGCGACTCGGAGGTGGTGTGCAACCAGATTACGAACAAGTGCGCCTCCAAGAAGCACTACCTCAAGGCGTACCGTAATCGGGTTTGGGACCTGATGGAGTCATTCGACTCATTGAATGTCAAAGCCATATCACGTGAGAAAAACAAGCACGCTGACATTTTGGCGTCTGTTGGAGCCAGGTACGTTCCGGCTGATGACACTGTCCAGAAGCCGAAGCCGGTTCGTACCATCTACAGGCCTTTTGTGCCTGATAAGGACACCCACTGGCAGGTGTTTGACTGTGACGAGGAGATCGTCACATTTTTGGTTACCGAAGCGTGTTCAATCGAAGGTAGAGACCCTGATGACGAGCAATATGAGGGGTTGATACAGTTAAAAAATAATCATGTCCCGAAAGGACTGATTACATTAGAAAGTCTCTTTGATCAGAATGACGGAGCGATATCACACAGGATCAAAGTAGACCCCAAGCAGTACGTCGACCTGGAGCTTGAACCTGGAAAGACAATCAAGGTCGGAACGGACTGCACCAAAGAGGAACTCGAGCAGATCGGATCATTATGCGGAGAGTTCCCGACATAGTAACTGGTGCTACCAGGACTTGAAGGGGTATGACAGACAGATAATCCAGCATACCATTGAGCTAGAAGATGGTGCAAAACCATTCCAGCAGAAGCAGAGGGCTGTAAACCCGAAGATTGAAGCCATGATGAAAGCCGAGCTCCTGAAAATGCTGGAAGCCAAGATCATCTACCCCATCAAGCATTCATCCTGGGTTGCGAACTTGGTCCCAGTGAGGAAGAAGAACGGAGACATTCGTCTCTGTGTGGATTTCAGAAATCTAAACCAGGCCTCACTGAAGGACCATTACCCGCTTCCCCAAATCGATCAGATCCTCCATATAGTTGCTGGAGCGCAGAGATTCTCCCTCCTAGATGGATTTTCTGGGTACAACCAGATCTGGGTCAAAGATGAGGACCGACATAAGACAGCGTTCACCACCAAATGGGGAACGTTCGCCTATCAGCGCATGCCCTTCGGCTTATCCAATGCTGGCGCCACATTCCAGAGAGCCATGGACCTGGCCTTCCGAGAGCTGCTTAACAAGATCATTGTCATCTACTTGGATGACATGACTGTATTCTCTCACAGGCGAGAAGACCATGCTTCCCACCTACGGCTGATATTTGAGAGATGTCGTGAATTCGGCATTTCCATAAACCCGAAGAAATCAGTCTTCGCGGTAAGAGAGGGTAAGCTGCTGGGACATGTCATCTCCGAGAAAGGCCTTGCAGTGGATCCTGACAGAGCCGAAGCCCTCCTCCGCTTGCCCGCCCCAGTCGACAAGAAGGGGCTACAGTCCTTCTTCGGCCAGATCAACTTTGTAAGGAAGTTCATACCGGACTTCGCACAGGTGATTAAGCCCATGGCCGAGCTGCTGAAAAAGAATGCAGAATTTCTGTGGACTGACGAGAGGAGGCAGGCCTTCGAGGAAATCAAGGCCAGAATTGCACAAGCTCCGGTGTTGATAAACCCGGATTATTCCAAGGACTTCATCCTGTACGCGGTGGGAGAACCCGAGAGTTACGCCGCAGTCCTGACACAGAAGGGAGACGATGGCGAAGAGCGCCCCATAGCGTTCTTAAGCCAGGTGATCCAGCCGCACGAAGAAAAGTACAATTTTATTGAGCGGCAGGTTCACGCGGTCATGAAGTCTCTCCGAAAGTTCAAGCACTTCGTCTCCCGAAGCCGGACAAGCTGTCTTCGTGATACACCCGGACGTCCGGAACTTCATCATACAAGGGGAGCCGGGTCACAAGAGAGCGGGATGGATTGCCAAAATCCGGGAGTTCGACATCGAGGTACGGCCAACAAAGCTGATCAGAGGCCGAGCCTTGTGCCGGGAGCTGGCCCGAAGCGCTGCGGCCGAGATATCCGCCTGTAAGTGGGAAGATCCGACAGCAACCACCAACCTAGCCAACTCCTTATCAGAGGAAAGTGACTGGACAGATGACCTAGTGCAGTATTTCAGCACCGGGAGATGTCCAGATCACCTAAATGCCTCACAAAGAAGGAGGTTTCGGCTAGGTGCATTGAAATACACTCTTCGCCCCGAGGGGCTTTACTTCAAGAACATTGACGGCATCCTGTTGCGGTGCGTCAAGAAAACCGACCAACCCAGGGTCCTTGGAGAATTTCACTCCGGGATGCCTGGGGGACACCATTCTGGAAGGCCTACGGCCTTGAAAATCATCAGAGTTGGGTACTATTGGCCCACTCTATTCACAGACGCACATGCGGTCTGTGTAAAATGTGACAAATGCCAGAGATTTGCTGGCAGAAACAGAAAAGCACCCCTGCCCCTTCAACCAATCCAAGCCGAGACTCCGTTTCAGCAATGGGGTCTGGACTTCATCGGGGTCATTACGCCTAACTCTGCAGCGGGGCACAAGTTTATTCTTACCGCCACCGATTACTTCACCCGGTGGGCAGAGGCGATCCCCACGAAGAATGCGGACCAGGAGACGGTCATTAGGTTCCTCGAGAGCCTGATCACCCGTTTCGGGGTCCCCGAGTCAATAGTGACGGACAATGGTCCGGGGTTCGCAGGCGCTGTACTCACGGAGTACACCAGCAAGTACGACATTTATCACAAAATGTCTTCTAACTACTACCCGCAGGGGAACGGCCTGGCCGAGTCCACTAACAAGAATCTACTGAAAATCATCAGAAGGACAGTAGAGAAGAACAAGAGGACTTGGCACCTACTCCTGGATCGGGCGTTGTGGGCGGACAGAATATCATTCAAGAAGTCCATTAAGACATCCCCCTATGCGCTCGTATACGGCAAGGAGGCAGTCCTGCCAACCCACATAGAAATTCCCGCCCTCTGGATGCTTGATGAAGAGAGAGGCAGCGGGGATCCAGTGGATGACAGACTGTGCCAGCTGCTGCAGTTAGAGGAAGACAGAGAGAAAGCATACCAGGCCTTCACCAAACATGCTGAAGCGACCCAAGGCTGGTTTGCAAAAGGCACCACCGCCCGAGTTTTCAAAATCGGGGACCTGGTGCTGAAGTGGGACTCATTGAAGGCAAAGCCGGGCAATCACGGCAAATTTGATGCCCTCTGGGAGGGTCCCTATCAGATTGCCCGGGTGAACCAGTTCAACGCATTCGTGCTCCGGGACATGGAGGGACAGCTTCTCCCCATTCCCGTCAATGGGTTCCACCTCAAAATTTATCACCACTGAAGGCACCCAACGGGTCCTTCCTTGTACAGTTTTCCTTTCCGCATTTTTAATTTTCAGAATGTACATATTTCAGCTTTCAGTTTTTTAGTTTTCAAGAGCCCAAGAAAAACTTGAAGCAAACCCCGACTTCGCAGCGAAGTCGGGTATCGCTCCTTGGATCGGGCGAAGTTTGAAAGAAAGCGGCTAACAAGAGGGGCAGAAATAACTAAGTCTGGGTGCGCAACCCGACTTCGCAGCGAAGTCGGGCTGCGCACCGTTCTGGGAGCGCAGTCGGGGAGCATGAAGCAAAAATGGCTAAGTGTCAAATCAGACTGCGCAACTTTTTGGGGCGAAGTCTGACTGCGCAGTCAAACATGGGCGAAGTCGGAGTGCGCTCATTTTATGAGCGAAGTCCGAGTGCGCCCTCAATTCTGGGCGCACCCTGAGCGACCTATCACGGAAAAAATGAAAAATTCTAAGTGTGGGCCCAGAGCGCAGTACGGCACGGTGCGAAGTTGGGTCATGGGCCAGAAATTCTCCCTTGAAAGGTGTGCCCAGACGGCGGCTATGACGTCATCAAAAGCACGAGGTCCAAAGAATGTTTAATGATTGCGCGACTTTCAAGAACGACGTCATTAAGAAAGCAAGGCGCATTTGGACCAACTGCAACTTGGGTGCGCTTTTCAAGATTAAACCCATGCACGGCCACCAAAATATTATAACGCTTCCACCAACTTCGAGTTAACCGCCTTAACTTCCTCCCTAGCGCCATTAAAGCTGCAACCCTTGCCTAGAAAAAGGACCCTGGCATACTCAGAAAATTCAGATTGTCAAGCTGACTCCGAGACTGCAAAGCGCAGAACTGAGAAGCCAGAAGCCGTAATTTCCTGTCTCTGCCCATTCTAACAGAGAAAATGGACAAGGGGAAAGCGCCCGTACAGGCGCAATCCAGTGACGCAGAGCCCGAAGCTGAGGAACAGACTGAGTCAAGCGCTCATGAGAGCGAAGTGCCGCAGGAGCAGAAAAAGAAAACCCGGACGAAGAGAAGTCGAGGGCAAACTCCGCCGCCGCCCGTCAATCACCTGGCCGGGTACAGAGACGGCTCTTTCTCCATCAGCCTCACCAAACTGCGGCCGAATATTGCAAAGTGGGCAGACAAGGTTTCGCCCTCACACCACCTCGGGGCTGCGTATAAATCGAACCTATACTGGTTCTTGTGCCCTCCTACTCACCAGTGCCCGGAGCTGATTGAAGCAATTGTAGAATATTACAAGCCAGCTGCCCGACAAGTCTGCGACAACAAGGGGAGGGTGTTGTTCACACTCTTCCGGGAGAGCGTCCAGCCAGCGTTCGCCCCGGGGCTTCGGTACGAACCCGGCGCGATTGTCAGAAGGATAAATCTGGATGAGCAGACCGGCAGATTTACGCAGACAAAGAGGATGAGAGAATTCCTCGACTCGGAGCTGAAGACTCCGCTGGCAGCCGGACAGTGGCCGACAGGCCCCATACCACTGGACAGATTTGAGAACAAGTACATTTACATCATCCTGGCGTGGGTCCTCGGCTGCGATTCTGACAGGATGGTACGCCCGTACCAGCTGGCGCTGGCAGAATGTATTCTGCATGGGGAGTTTTACGACTCCACGGCACAAAAGAGCGGGAAGCGCCCCATTTTCTTCGACTAGGCAGATTGGCTGGCGTACGCCATTCATTCAAACCTAGTCAGGCTGCAGCAGAAGCAGACAACGGATTTCCGGTTTTGCTCCTTCCTCGCATGGCTGTGCCTGTATCACATGCACTACCGGATGAACGTTCCTGACTTGAAGAAAGTAAACGAAAAAGGAGAGCCGCTGCCCGTGTACGAATGGACCGAGATCTTGTACAGAAAAGGGTCATTCTATGAGTTTAATCTTAAATTTCTGTGCATGGTCCTGGGGTTGTTCAATCGTAAGGCATCCCGCCCGCCAGAAGTCATGACGAGTCATCTGAGGAATCAAAAGCTCGGGGACACCTTCCGGCTGACACAGGGAATCGTGGTCCGAATCTATGGATTCAAGGGGAAGCCGTTCCTGCTGCCCTACTTCTGCACGGACCACCAGTTCGGGATGGAGATTGCGCGTCAAATGGACTATGTCGAAGAAGAGTTCGGCCAGGGCAAGAAAAGGGGCCATATTTTTCAGTATCCGATTACCTGGGCGAACATCCGAGTGCAAGAGATAGGACAGCACGTCTACCTCGAGCAAGAGCTCATCGACATGGGTCTGATAATGCTTCCGCAGCGCTGGAAGTATGACCCAATCGGGGTCAGAGGCAAGTTCACGCATATCTGCCCCGAGCAGAGATTATGCAGGAAAGGGGTAACAGAACAGGTGCAGACCTCGACTGGCGCATTGATCTGATGAAATCATGGCCTCCATGGCATGATTTTTACTGCGAAGAGGTAGCGTACGATCCGGAGCGAAACCCGGATCACCGGTTGGAATCTACGGGCTTCAAGAAATTCCTCGCCAAGGTGGCGCCCCTCAATTGGCAAAAGGACAAAATCGTCGAATGCTGGAAGATGAGGTGCCGCACGCAACACGACAAATCCAACCGGAAAACGCTGGCCGTCGATGATGAATTTTCGGCCCTATATGATCAATACGCTGACACGTGGCGGCCCTTCGAATTTCGAAATTGCGTTCCCCAAGGCGCTAGGAAAAGGTATACAAGGAGGCCCCCATCCCAGCAATCGTCAACTCCCGCAACTTCCAGCGCAACGCCAACGAGCAGTCAAGTGGGCCCAATGCAGCCTTCAGCTCCGAAGCAGCACCCGAAAGGGCACAAAGATCAGAGAGGTCAACTCCTCAGCTGGCCTCTCAAGCAGAAAAAGCGCCCGCGCTGCTAGCCAGCAGACCGGTCGCGACAGGCATCCTTCCAGCTAGACCCAGGTACAAGTTTACCGTGGGGACATCATTGCCTGCCGCCCCAACCTCATCTCCTTCCTTCGAAGCAACCGCAGTACCGGAAGAAAAGAAGAGGAAGAGAGGTGAAAAGGCCAAGCGGCCTAAGGAACCTGTACAGCAACCAGCCGCGGCACAGACGGAGACAGCTACGCCAAAAATTGTCTCGTTGGACAGCCCTGAAGCGGAAGCAGAAACCCGGGCTGCAAGCGTCCCTCGAACGGCGGCTCAGGCGGAGCCCGCAGGTACGTCTACTTCCCCGCTCCCCAAAGTCCCAGTCGGCCCTGCCATAACGCCGTCCCCCATTTCATCAGGGCAAGCCGTAGCTGCATCTTCCTCTTCCCAGACTGTCCAACCATCCAGCAGCCCCCATTCTTTTGACCAGTTTGCCCAAGACCCTAACGCCTTCCAGTCTCTCAGCCAAACCCTGGAACCCTCGCCCGCGGCCAGTGTCGAAGCTGCACATACATCGCCGCGCCGCTCACCTCCGTTGCTTGGAACCCCGCCAGCGCCGTCCACCCAGCCGCTCGCTTCTCCTAGGACCCGGTCGCCCTCAAAAGCGGCCACTCCTTCTGGAATACCTCCCACTTCGCTGTTTGCAGGGAAAATGCCGCAGCAGGACCAGATGTTGGAAGACCTCGACTTCATGCAGATCGCAGATGACCAGCCTCTGGCAGTAAGAGCCGCGGGGGGTTCCGCCTCTTTCCTTCAGGGCGTCAAGCGCAGAAGGGCCGAGGAAATAGCCGCCCCAGTGAAGCGCACCAAGTACGACTTGGACCGGAGAGTGCTTACAACTGAGAAATTGATCCCAAAAGTGAAGAAGCCTCTCCGGGAAATGACCGAGGCGGACTATGAGCACCAAGTCAAGGAGAAGAGCTTCGATGACATAAATGAGGAGCAGGAAATCAACGGCATTCGCCGCAGAACCAATAATCTCCTTGTTAAGCGGCTTGAGACCCAGGAGGCGCTGTTCCAGCTGCAGAATACTTCAAGGCAGCTGGAAGAAGATTTGGCTAGGGCCACCGCGCAGCTGGGATCTGCACAGCAGGAGATAGACGAGCTGAAAACCCAGCTGGCCGCCTCTCAGCAGGAGGCCGCAGCGCAGAAACAGACAGCCGAGCAGCTGTCAGAGGAGAAAAGGGCAGCGCTGGAGCAGGTTTCTCAGCTCCAGGATTCGTTGAAACAGGCGCAGTCGCAGCTTGAAGAGAAAACATCACATACGGCGGCCTTTTCAAAGAACAGAGTTAAGGAGATGCGGGCTGGTCTGCTGCAAGGATGCAAGCCCAACGTTGTTAAATCCGTATCAGTCCTGGATTTCGCGTCCAGGATCGAAGAAGTATCTGCCCAGGGAAAGCCTGTGGTAGAGGAGGCCGAACACCAGGCGAGGCAATGGCTAGACCTGGCTATGAAACTTGAGGAGTATGAGCGCAAAGGCCTCCGATTTCCCCCGATGTCCCAACTTGCCTCAGAGTGGGCAGATGCAAGGGTAACCTTGCATATTTATTTTGATAAGACAGAGAAGATAAGGTCTGCCAGGAAGATGTTGGACGCATTAGAACATGAAATGAGCATTTGCCTGGCCCCCTTTCACACTCTGTCCGAACACGGGTGCCCGAGCTTCGTCAAGGATGGCGAGTTTCGACCCTCGAGCAGGTAAAGCGGAATTGGCTGTCTTTCGAGGCAGACACGGCAGAAATTGATAGCTGGGCGAGAGCCGATCCAAGAAGCTCAGGTCACCCAGATGGTGTCAAAATACTGCAAAATCAACTCCTCCCTTAAGGAGTTGGGAAAAAGATACAACACCATCGACCTACATGCATTTGCTGCATTCCACGCAGCACTAAGAGAGGTCAGCGACCTAGGGCCCTTCCAAGCAGCAATCTGGGACCAAGCCAAGGCTGCATATGAACGCATCCGCGAGCGGGAGGCCGACAGCGAAGAACATTCAGGTTCAGGAGGAGAAACAGAAGAGGCAACTGCCGGAAGTGATCCTGAAGAAGAACGGTTGCCCGGGGAGAAGCCGTCAGAGCAGCGGAAAGCAGGGGAAGGAAGTTCCTCTGCACCCAATGGATGAAGGCCTGGTTCTTTGCGTCGAGGCGAGCTCGACACCCCGCGAGCCGCCAGGAATGTTGCCACATTTTGCACGGGGTGCCATGTTTTCAAAATTTTGTAAGTGTGCTGCTCTTCCTTCCCTCCTCTTTCTTCCCTTTCTCCATTTTTCCTTTTCCCCTTTCCTGCAGTTTCATTCCTCCCTTTTTCCCTTGTACTTCCCCCATTCAAGTTCCCAAAAGCGAGCAAGTGTTCCCTGAAAAATTCTAAGTGTCAGGGCGCAACCCGACTTCGCGGCGAAGTCGGGGTGCGCCCTCGAGTCGGGCGCGCTAGGGGATGCGAAGTGCGAAGCGAGGCTGAGACTGATCAGAATTTGGCTAAGTGTGGGAGCGCAACCCGACTTCGCGGCGAAGTCGGGGTGCGCTCTTCCTCTGTGCGCACTTGGGAAAGCAGTGTGCAGAAAACGGCTAAGTGCTGGAGCGCAACCCGACTTCGCAGCGAAGTCGGGGTGCGCTCCCCTTTTGGTGCGCAGTCCGAACAGCGGTGAAATCAGCTAAGTACCGGTGCGCAACCCGACTTCGCAGCGAAGTCGGGGTGCGCCCTTTGACCGGTGCGCAGTTGGGCAAGATTCATCAAGCAAGCCCAAAAATTGGCTAAGGCACGGAGGCCTCCCCAACTGCGCTGTTTCCCGCCTGCGCTACCCGACAACGCTCTGATTCCGGGCGAAGTTGGACAAACTGCCTTTCAAGGCAGACATGTGTCACTCATCAGAATCCGACAAGTGTCCAGCCTCGGGATTCGAGCCGAGACGTGACGGGATAAAGGACAAGCATGGACCGCATTGCCTATGCCAACTGCCCCTATTTAAGCTGATGTGAAGTTCCATCTACCGCAGCTACCCGCATTCCTGCTGACTAGAGGTTTGACCCAACACACTGCCACGTAGCTGTACAGCTTTCAGGGAGACCTTGCTGCAAGTACAGTCCTCGCCGACAAGAATCAGCATCAGCAGCTCTTCTGCCGCTTTTGTCAGCTATTGTCTGGTCTGGGACTTTGTGCCCGTAATTGTAATCGGGGGGAACTTGGGCTATAAATAGCCATACAATTTCATTGTAAAGGGTGGAAGGGGAATATACTGCTAGGGAACCATTGTAGCTATGCGTTTGCTTCTGAATACAAGACACATATTTGGCTCTGCTTACTGTCATCATCTTGTATGTTGCCTCTCCTTGTCATTTCTGCCTCATGTTTCTTATTTCATTGCTTACTGTTGTAGTGAACTCTGGACTCCAGTATTTGGTGATTAAGTATTCCTGGAATGCATAGATAGAGGATACATAGGATGAATGATAGCTGTAGTTTCTATGGTGTGTTTTGTGTTTAATTGTTGTTAGTAGTGGTGATTGATCGTTGCCGTGCTGCTTATTCCCCCCACCCAACTCCAATCACATTTGGATTCTCTTTCCGCATTTTTATCTCTTTCCCTGCACTCTTAGCTTAAAACACTAAAAACCCACAGGAAGCCGGCCTTCTCCGGAGATTGGCACGGAAGGCATTCCTTCCTTCCGGCCTTTCAATCTGGTGGGCGAATCTGGGCGCATTATACCAAATCCTTTCCTCATGGCAGATTCGTAACCAACACTTACAAACCCTGAAATCACCCCTAAAGGGGTTGCCCAAGCATGAGGAAGGTGTGATAAAAAACCCAGATTGAAACCCTTGCTAAATAATGAGTTATGAACCAAACACACTTTCCAAAACCCTCCAAGCAGCAGTTCGATCTGACCCAGAAATGCAAATTTACTCCTTAGGATGCGAAACTAACTTCTACCCAGATAAAGATTGCCAAAAACTGAAAAACCCAGATGATCACTTTGCCTGGAACCCAAACTTCGAAAATCCTCAAACCCTACTGTTGTGTATATGATGCCCAAATGAGCCCTCTATGTAAGGACTCCAATTGTCTAACTAGGTGAGATCTTCCACCCACGAAATCAGAGCTACTCATGGAGGTTGTCGTCTCCACAAGCCTCAAGCTGCAATTTTCTCCATGAAAACGGGCAGAGTTTCTCCAAGATAGCAAAGATGTGAATGAATCCAAAAACCCCAAAAACTCCTTTTTATGAAAGCTACGCCCATCTTGGATTTGGAACCAAAAAGCATAAAATTTAATATTGTTTTATTTCCTTATCTCTCCTTGGAATGGGGGGCCCAACTTGTACCCCATCCTAGTTGATATAACGTTGTTTTTAAAAGAGGGCCCTTTTATGTCCCTTTTTAAAATCACTTTATGACTTCATAATATAACTTGAATTTATTAATTTATTTACTCACCAAGGGGACGCTAACTTAGACTTGGGCAAATATTGCATCCACAAAATAAATGACTTTGCGAAATTGGAAGAACTGCATCGGGCCCACACTTGCTAAAAATAGCAATATCTATAAATAGTAACCCCCATGAACGGATGAATCCCCTAGCAAAAGCATTGATCAACCTACAGGGACTCTGGATAGGTTATCAGGACCTGTCTCAGCTCATGAACGAGGAGGGGACATTACAGTCCTCCCTTCCCAAGATTGCTTGTCCTCAAGCAATCGAAGATTTGGATGCTGTAAGATCTCTGGATTCTCCCACGTAGCATCCTCAATCGGTAGATTCCGCCATTTCACCAAGTATTCTCTCATTGTCCGCCTCCTGAGAGTATGCTCTCTAGTGTCCAAGATGGCCTCTGGAATCAATATCAACTTGCCTTCCTCATCGAGGGGAGGCAACTCAGCTGTTGGTGTCACCTTATGTCCTAGCGCCTTCTTGAGGCGAGACAAATGAAACACATTATGGACCTTAGTGCCCTCTGGGAGCTCCAACTCATAAGCTACCTCGCCCAGTCTCCTGATAACTCTGAAAGGCCCATAAAAACGAGGTTTGAGCTTCTCGGCACCGCTCTTCTTGAGCGAGGACTGTCTATAAGGCTGTAGGCGAAGATAGACCAAATCCCCAACCTCAAATGTGTGCTCTATCTTGTGCTGGTTTGCATACTTCTTCTGCTAGTTCTGAGCCTGATGGATGTTATCTTTCAGAGAACGCATAATATCCTGACAATCATGTAATAGGTCTTTTGCTTTCGGCACTCTGCTATCTCCTATTAAAAAATCCATAAAGCTGGGAGCATCATACCCATATAGTGCCATGAAAGGAGACATCCTGATGGTCATATGATATGAGGAGTTGTAGCAGTACTCCCCCAAATAGAGCCATCTGACCCACGCCTTCTGCTGTCCTGAAATGTAATTGCGAAGATATCCCTCAAGCCACTTGTTTACCACCTTCGTCTGTCCATCCGTCTGAGGGTGGTAACTGGTGCTAGGTGTTAATTCAGTGCCACATAAACGGAACAACTCCTGCCAAAACAAACTGATGAACTTGTTGTCCCGGTCACTCACAATGTTCTTCGACACCCCATGAAGTCTAAACACCTCCCGAAAAAACAAATCCGCCACCTGTGCAGCTGTGTACCCTGCTGATATGGCGAAGAAGTGCGCATATTTTGTCAACCGATCTACTACTACATAAATGCAATCCTTCCCTTGCACCTTGGGAAGACCAGTGACAAAATCCATAGATATACTTTCCCACTTCCTGGCAGGAATGGGAAGTGGCTGTAATA
Source organism: Wollemia nobilis (assembly GCA_028583015.1). Lineage (NCBI taxonomy): Eukaryota > Viridiplantae > Streptophyta > Pinopsida > Araucariales > Araucariaceae > Wollemia > Wollemia nobilis. The sequence continues at coordinate 1,554,435 of JAQPPZ010001865.1, forward strand.
GGCCAGTTGGATAAGTGTGCTCGTTCTTATTCTTTACCAAAACAACTGAAGAGGCAAATGGGCTCTTACTAGGCCAAATGAATCCCATCTCTAATAACTCCTTAATTTGATTTTCTATTTCATCCTTAAACCTCTTTAGGATGCCTATAAGGTGTAGAAATGATGGGCTTGGCCCCATCCTCCAACTCAATAACGTGCTCGATACCCCTATCCGGTGGTTGTCCTGGAGGTATATCACTAAAAACTTTGCTCCGTTTTTGAAGCACTGCATAGATATCTGGGTGATACTGGTGTTTGGACTCTGCTCCTGCTGTAGGCATAATGATACATTCTACTGCCCACTCCACCATGTTATCCCTGAGAAGTTTCTCCGTAAATAATACTGATGTGTATGCATTAATGAACCAACAGGCTGGCAGGGGTTAACATGAGCTCTGATACCACTGCAATGTACACCCCTTAACTACTGTTCCGAATGTACTTTTTTTACTCTTTTTTTTTTCCTGATTTGTGTTTTTTCCTGATTTTTTTGTATTATTTTTTTTATGCTTTGAAAGGAAAATGCTATGCATGAAATAACTTCGAAAACGCCACACTCAAACTGAAAAGGAACCCAAATGAAACTGCACACTAAATAACAATATTTTATTAAAATTTCTGACCTGAAATTGCAAGCACAAATCTGGTATTAAAGACTGAAATTGTACAATGCAAAGCTGGAAATCATTAAAATGCTTGTAACTTCTTCAATCGGACTCCGAATCGCCTCCCGTAAAGTGCAATGAGCTCATATTTACTTGTTGATCAGATCTGCACAGTAACATCAGAATTTTATGACTGTTTTCCTGCTGCACGCTTCCTTGGGCAGCTGTACGGTCTCCCTGGATGGTACAGTCAGCAAAAGAAGTTAATGGCTGCACTTACAAACCCTGAAATCACCCCTAAAGGGGTTGCCCAAGCATGAGGAAGGTGTGATAAAAAAACCCAGATTGAAACCCTTGCTGAATAATGAGTTATGAACCAAACACACTTTCCAAAGCCCTCCAAGAAGCAGTTCGATCTGACCCAGAAATGCAAATTTACTCCTTAGGATGCGAAACTAACTTCTACCCAAATGAAGATGGCCAAAAACTGAAAAACCCAGATGATCACTTTGCCTGGAACCCAAACATCAAAAATCCTCAAACCCTACTGCTGAATCTGTGATGCCCAAATGAGCCCTTTGTGTAAGGACTCCAATTGTCTAACTAGGTGAGATCTTCCACCCACGAAATCAGAGCTACTCATGGAGGTTGTCGTCTCCACAAGCCTCAAGCTGCAATTTTCTCCATGAAAACTGGCAAAGTTTCTCCAAGATAGCAAAGATGTGAATGAATCCAAAAACCCCAAAAACTCCTCCTTTTTAAGAAAGTTACGCCCATCTTGGATTTGGAACCAAAAAACATAAAATTTAATATTGTTTTATTTCCTTATCTCTCCTTGGAATGGAGGGCCCAACTTGTACCCCATCCTAGTTGATATAACGTTGTTTTTAAAAGAGGGCCCTTTTATGTCCCTTTTTAAAGTCACTTTATGACTTAATAATATAACTTGAATTTATTAATTTATTTACTCACCAAGGGGACGCTAACTTAGACTTGGGCAAATATTGCATCCACAAAATAAATGACTCTGCGAAATTGGAAGAACTGCATCGGGCCCACACTGCTAAAAATAGCAATATGTATAAATAGTAACCCCCATGAACGGATGAATCCCCTATCAAAAGCACTAATCAACCTACAGGGACTCTGGATAGGTTATCAGGACCTGTCTCAGCTCATGAACGAAGAGGGGACATTACATTACACCGTACAACTTTATTTACATTACAAAACTTTGGACCATCAAATTTATTACGTCATAACATATGATGTCAAAACCAATGATAAAAATTACGTTGTGCACATCTGACATCCAGCACTCTTTATTTGACTTTTCTTTTTTTTCGACTGCATGTCAGGACTAGTGCCTACATAGAGTGGGCTAGACTTTTTCTATAAATAAGAATTTCGTACTCATTATAAGGATCCTTTGGCAAGCTAGAGCTACTCTTTGTAACCAACTGCTACTTTGTACTTTGTAATCAACTCTTCAATTAATGTGAAAAGGGAGCATGGTATTTATGGATCAACTGTGTTACATGACCTCTTCATTCATGGGTGTTTCGTGTTAGTGGCTCCACTCTCTCACTTCTAGTTAGTCTTCCTTCCCATTTGTTGTAGGTAATTTTCAAACCTGGTTCACAGAAGTTATTTGACCTCTGCTTTGGATTATCATTGGACCACACTAATCTTGTTACGGTTTTGGGCGTATTTGTGTTCTGCACTTTGTTTCCTTTCTCGCATCCCTTTTCCCACAAAAATAGATTAGATTTGCTTTGAATAGTTTAGATTTACATTATTTCAGTTAGACTAGCAGGGAATCAGCGTGAATTCGGTTGAGAAGAGTAATTCCTTCTCATCCATTTGTTGAACTGCATTCGCGCATGCAAATCTCATCAAACAATTTTTGCATTCAACAGTGATACATTGATTTCATTCAATCCTTTCGTGTCATGTATATGAAATTCTTCAAAAGATTCAATGATGCTATTGAACATTAACTTGAGTGTACATCTAAATGCTTCTTATGGCTCTAACCATGTTCTAATATTTGTTTTGATTCATACATAAACAATAGAATTCATTATGGACATCATTCAAATAATTAACTTGTAACTAACTGGTTGATCTAAAATACATCCAATAAAGATTCATCTACATCTAAATCATTCTTATATCAAGAGTGCCATGCTACTTCTTGACACTAACAAAATTTGATTAATACTCTTTGATATGTCCGTTCTATATAAATGTAAATCTAACACATGCTAACCCTAATTCTAATAAAACTCAGATGGAATTAAGAGGAAAAAAAACTTAAGCACATTAGGTATAAAAAACACATGCTATATGGTCAATTTGAGTGACTGCATATTTAAAAACAGAGAAGGCATAGTAAAAGAATACTAATATGCATTGACAAGTATACTTATCATAAAAGTGTATATAAGTTTCTGCCTGGAAAAGCCTTTCCTGTTTCATATAAGGTGCTCAAGGGGCAGTGTTTTAATATATATATATATATCAAATGGCATTAGCTCTACCGGTTAGATCCCGTAATTTACGAGGAGAACCAGGTTCAAATCTTGTTCTAAGATTTGTTTTCATTCATACATAAACAATAGACGTCATTATAGACATCATTCAAATAATTAACTCGTAACTAACTGGTTGATCTAAAATACACCCTATAATGATTCATCTACATCTAAATCATTCTTATATCAAGAGTCACATGCTACTTTTTGACACCAACAAAATTTGATTAATTCTCTTTGATATGTCCATTCTACATATATGTAAATCTAACACATGCTCACCCTAATTCTATTAAAACTCAATATGGAATTGAGGGGAAAAAAAAGGAACTGGGCACATTAGGTATAAAAAACACATGCTGCATGGTCAATTTGAGTGACTGCATATTTAAAACCAGAGAAGGCATAGTAAAAGAATACTAATATGCATTGATAAATATACTTATCATAAAAGTGTATATAAGTTTCTGCCTGGAAATGCCTTTCCTGTTCCACATAAGGTGCTCAAGGGGCAGTGTTTTGATATATATATATAAATCAAATGGCATTAGCTCAACCGGTTATATTCCTCAACTTTCGAAGAGATCCAGGTTCAAATCTTGCTAAAACGATACATGCATAATAGCCAAGCTGTTGTAATACCACTATGTGGTGATGATGTAATACGGGTGGGGCCCGTTTCAATCCCATATAACCAATTAAAAAAACAAAATATATATATAATAAAATATATTAATTTCAACTTGCTTATGCCCTTACCTTCCCCACATAAGGCGCTTAGCACCAAAGGTGGTTATTAGATCTGAAAAAAGATTTGATATATCAGCATAGGGATAAGGCTTCCTTGACACACGGAAGGAGGCACTCACTTTTACATAAACCTATAATTACCAATGCCATAAACTTATCATCAGATTATGCCACCACTAAACACAAGAAAGCTTGAAAAAAAATACTAATTGATCATCTCAACTTAATCTCTTTATGAACAAACACAAATATAAATGCAAAAGCAAAACTTTCCCATCCAACAAATATAAGATCAAAGATGTCTTGGTGATTAGCATCAAAATACTTCCCTTGTTGGTAAGTTAGGTTCGTTTTTAAGCAACGAATTACTATTTCACATAGTGATTCATATACTTGTTAATATTTGACCTTAGACATGAAAGTGCTGCTATCAAACCATAGAAATATTCCAGGAACTACTATGACACTCCATTTTTAAATATTAACAATATAATATCACATACTTATGGATTCCTTCATTTATAGCAAAACAAGGCATTGATGATAGCTGGGAAGGCACATGTTTTACAAGCTGAATGCCAATAAGGAATAAAATATTGTTCCACTTTCAATTTGTATCCATCTTTCAACCAAGGTATTTAGCTGCTTACAACCCATGCATTCTCTTCTATCCATGTCTTCTTGAATGTTTTCCTCATAAGTTCATTCCTAATAAAATTCACCCCCTCTCTTTATTTTTCTCTTTTCTATTAAATTCTTATACTAGACTTTTAATTTCCTTAGCACAATATATTTCCATGCAATTTCAATGTTCATGATGGTCATGAGCGGGTAGTGTGTCATGTCTATATTTAAGATTTACCTCAAGAACAAATAAAGAAGTTTATGTTTTGGCTCATAAATAGAAACGTTGGAAGTAAAACATTCTTTTAATAACAATGCATAAAAATGTCCTCGACTTCAACACTAGTTTTATGGTTCAAAGCAAGAAAGCTAAAATATATATCCAAACCTTCCTTTGACTTGATGGAAATGGTGTAATGTTAGAGAATATGTACATGAAATAAGATAAGATAATTATCAAATGGTATGAGCCCAAGTGGCAAAAAAATGTGGAATCAGGCGGAGACCCAAGTTAAAATCCCATCAAGCGATAAATGCACAATTGCAAAAAACCACCATTTGGTTCGTTGAAATACTGTGGTAACACAGTCATAATGAAATACCGGTGGGGCCCATTTCAATCTCATACATTTTTTTTTTCTAAAACAATTCTATTACTCTTCATAAATGACCATAGTAGGTAATGAGACACGACATAGAAAAGATATTACTAAGCATTGCCATTACCAAGAAAGTATCAATACACTAAAGTAGACACTAGAGTTAACTTCATTATAGGTAAACTACCGTACATCTAATCACATCCTTGAGGGGTGGACCCAGAAATGGGTAAACCCTAACATGTTGCAAGTAATGATGAAGAGATAAGAGAACCAACAATCAAGGGAAAATAAAGAAATAGAGAAGAGCTCAAGAGGATCCAAGTGCCAACTCTAATCAATGGTGGAATGTCGATAAGTAGAATAAAGGCAGAGACATTTGAGAGATGAATATCTTTCTTTTAATTGGTTATTATGGTTGAAAAAGGCCCCACCTGTATTACATTGTGACCACCTAGTGGTGTTACAACAGCTGAGTAATTATGGATATATAGCTTGGCAAGATTTGAACCTGGGTCTCCTCTTAAAAGTCTAGTAATTTAACTGGTTGAGCTCATGCCATTTGATGAGTGATGAATAAATTTTAAAACAAACTTATCCCTAACTATTTTTTAATTTAGTTGGTGAGAACACTAGCAACAAATCCTTAATATTTATTAAAACAATAATATATTGTGATTTTCATGAGTAGGATTCCACATAAATCAAGTAATGAAGATCTATGCATTGCCTACTATTATTTTTAAGTCAAAAGTGGATCGACATAATGCTGTTATGGATCACCTCTCAACACTTGCACAAGAAGATAAGAGATCAACATTATACGGATAGTTTGCAACACTTTCCCACTCAACCACTGGGCAAATGTACCCTATCTAAGTTCTACCCCTGTGGAAGGATTGTATGACCATCAAAACCCTTCCACAAAGGGCCCTTCAATTGTTCAATACCACTTGTATTCTGCGTTTTTCATTTTTTTGCATTTTTTCTTTTTTGTTTTTTTTCTGTTGTCTGTGTAACCAAGTATTGTAGACTTGAAGTCTACTAAATTAGGAATAATAAATCCGATTTAATCAACTGAGATTAGTCTATCATATGATATTTTTCATCGTAAATAGAGCAAATTTAGTTAGTTAGCGTTAGCTTATTTGAAGCTACTGCTACAAAATTACAAAGTATTTGTATGGACATTGTAGATAATCACAAGGCTGTAGATGCTAATAACTTACAGAACATATCAAATGGAAGGATCTTAACTGGTTAAATGCATTGCTTTTCAAGGCAGAGACCAGGGTTTGAATCTTGCTAAGCGATATATGCATATTTGTCAAGATATTATAATACCATGGTAAGTCATGATGTAATAAGGGTGGGGCCCGTTTAAACCCCACATAACCAATTAAAAAAGATGACTTACAGAACATAAATGAATATACCAATGCAAACACTGTCTTATGTTTTAGGGGCTGTTCTATAATTTTATCACTATTGTTTCTCAAAATTAAAGGACACTCCCCATTCTAAATTTATTTAACAAGAGTAACTTTTATAAGTAAAGGTTTCAAATAAATACACTATTAGCCATTAACTTTTAAATTCCAATTAAATTAATGATCATTGCAAATGCTACATTACCAGTACTTCTGCGAGTGCAAATTTTTCCAACAGTCACTCATAAATTTGTTTGCACATAATGCAAAATTAATAAAAGCTATACAGCAATAAGTAAACCTCACTTGAGGAAATTTGGACAAACCAAGCAGCCTGCTCCATGCCTTATTTTCCAATTCATTTCTGCCAAGATAAAAAACGTCAAAAACATTAGAAAACTTCCTAAAAGAATAAAATGGGCATAGCAAATAGAGCTACAGATTGACTTTACTTACAGTGGTGATTTGCAAAACCCAAAATGATCAATGATAACAGTTGTTGAAGGAAACTGTGTGCATAACTCTTCTATGTCTGCAATATGTAGTAAAAGACCCTACAATTAAATGGACCATATGATAAGTTTATTAATAGTAAATATTTGAAAGCAATACGGTTGGCAATGAAATGTGACCAAAAATAATTTGTATCAAAAGCATTTCACAAAGCAAACAAACAAGTGATGCACCAATCATCTTATAAACATGCATTGAACCAAAAAAAGTGACTCTCAAAGAAATCAAAGTGAAAAGTCTAGATTCAAGAATGTTAACTTTATAAAAATTGTCTACAATGGTCCTCTTACATGAATTCCTTTGAGAATTCAATATATAATACAGAATATACAATGGAGATGAATTAATGGGTTCTTTCTCTGCCAAATGGTAAAGAGGTATATATCATCCAAGGATTTTAATTTAAAGAATCATAATCCCTCCCATCTGCATGGTTCCAAGTTGCATAATGCACGCTATCATGGGTCCTATTAACACTAATTCAAAATTACCCCTAAACCAATTTTCATCAAGTTATGAGGGCATCGCTAAAAATATGCCAAGACTTGGATGAAATTTTAGCATTTCTTTTGCAAACCTATGTCCATTTGAGATATGTTTTGGTTGTTTTCTACAAACACCACTTCACACAATACAACACTTCCAAAGAAAACAAAAATTCAGAAACACTGAAAATAGAAGGGATCAAATTATATATAAGTGCAGAAGCGCAGCTCTCACAGTCACAAATAAAGTACAAAACTAGGCATGACCAGCTTATAAGGATAGAATCATATTCAAGCTGGAGATCTCTTACGCTAAACTTAAGAAAGGGTACGTTTCAAGCACAACCTAAAAGGCCCAAGCAAATCAAATATTGCCTATTTGAAATAGTATATGAGGTAAGATGAATGCTTTTTAGCCATTGGGTTTGGTACAAGCAACAAGGAGCGAGAAGTTTCACACCATAAACCAAGTTTCCAATCCCATGGCTGAACCTTTACATTTTTCTTATGGGGTTGAAGTCCGATTGATAAGAATGTTTGGCTCATAGAGAGCCCACCAAGGTTCAATTCCCATGGGTGCCATGATAATACCGTTTGCTGTAGTACCACAATAATGTGGTTCGCTGAAATACCGCAGTAAAAATAAAAAATAAAAGGTAAAGTAGTTTTTAATGTCCACAAGGCCATAGGCCATATGGGACGATCTTCATGGAGGATGTTGTTTATCCAATATATGGTTATCCAACCATACTTCGGTTATCAAAGCATGGTGTACAACCCTACCCCATGTAGGATTCAAACCTTGCACCTCCTCTTTAGAGTTCCAATGTCTTCAACAATAGGCCCACACAGGTTGTAATATGGTTGGGGCCTAGTGCAATCCCATATAACCAATTAAAGAAAAATGAATAAATGTTTTAGTCTAAATTTTCTTAGGATTATGCGTATGTATTTGGCTATGAATACAGAGAATTTACAGTTGTTTGAGTCATCCATTTAGATGAAGGAGATAAGGCCTAAGGGGTTTTACAATCCATTTAGGAACTCGCCTTGATCTTAGCACAAGATGGTTGAGGATACACTAGTATAGAGAAGAACCCAAAGAGGAGAGTGAATGTATGTTTATGCTGGCTTGAAAGGGCAACAATTGAGCAAGGAAAAATGGTATCCCATGAAATAATAGGCAAGAAGGAAATTTGCAATTTCCTCCCTTGTTCCATAACTGTTGAACACAAAAACTAGCAAGCGCGATTTGCGCCCGTGACTGTAGTTCAACAAATGGATGGGGAGGTTTCTACTCTCCCCAACCTCCAAATCTTGGGCCAATTTCCTTTCACATTCTATCTAAGGCTAAAAACAAAGAAACAAAATATGCAGAAAACGAAATAAGCAATCTTATTTAAGAATGCAGAAAACAAATCTAATCTACTTTGTTTGAGAAGGGTGCAAGAGAAAGAAAATGCAAAATACAGTTGGGGCCATAGTAAGGCTTAAATCTGGTGCAATTGGCATTCTCAGCAGAAAACAAATAACTTCATTGTGTAAGTTCTTCGAATACCTACAACATCAATCAAAGAGGACTAACAAGCGAAAGAAGGGCAAAGCCACTACAATCAAATATGGATGCCATGCACAACTCTTTATTGATTTTGAGATTTGAGTGTTTTACATTTCTTACTTCGAAGAGTAGCTTTCGGATTATGTCTAAGGTGAAAAGACCCTTACAATAAGCATTTAGCTCTTATTTATACTTGAACTTGTAGCCATGAAATGGACTACATACAATGTACCTCGCAATAACTATGAAGTGATTACATCATTCTTATTTGTTTACTAAAGAATAGATCAAAGCGCCCTGGCAGCGGGTCGCTCTAAGAGCAAGGTGCTCACTGGCACCTTGGCAGCAGGTTGCTCTAAGAGCAAGGTGCGCAAAGAGCGAGGTCGCTTGGAGATCGGCTGCATTCAGTGAGCAGATCGCTCTGGTGAGTGGGTCTCCCTCTTAAAAACACTTACCCAATTCTTGATTTTTTTCCTACTCTGTATTTTGCCTCAACTTGTGCGATGGATCTCCGTTCAAGGAGCGAAATTGCTTGAAGAGCAGGTCTAAGAGTAGGGGGTTGCGAGAGCAAGGTCAGGGCGCTCAAAGAGCGAGGTCACTTGAACAGAGGATCACTCTTAGAGGGGTGTGCTTAGAGAGAAAGGTCGCTCTGAGAGTGGGGTGCTTAGAGAGAGGGTTGCTCTAGTGAGTGGGACTCCCTCTTCCAGACACTTAACCAATTCATGGTTTCTGCCCTACTCTATCTTCTGCCTCAGCTTGTGCAACGAACCTCTGTTCGGGAGCGAGGTGTAAAAATGGAATACAACATATTGCAACACAATTCCATTATCGCTTAAATAAACAAAATATACAATGTGAATAACTTACAATTACAATGCATACATTGTAGAAGCTAGTTCTGAGGAGCCTCAACCAAAGAAGTAGAAAAGTAAATAAGTGTGATGCGCACAAATGTAAATATTAACGAAATGTAATTTTGATGTTTGTATAATGCTACGTGTTGATTTCTATTCTCCTCTTTGTTGATGGTGTTGTTCTTTTGGCCTCCTCCCCTAAGGGGCTTCAGCGTCATCTGGACACACTTGCCATTTTTTGTGACTTGAGATAGCTGACGGTTAATCTTTCTAAGACCAAGGTTATGGTGTTTAATACTACCAAAGAGGCCCTATCTCATATCCACTTCTTTTTCCAAGGTCGAGAGGTTGAGATCGCCACCTCATGTATACTTAGGGGTTCTCTTCACTAGTCCCACTTTTGGTATGAAACCCGCCGCCCAAGTCTGGGTGTGTAAGGGGCATGTAGCCCTGTCTTTGTTGTAGACAACAATTCGAAGCATAAATAACTTTCTGAACTGTCTGGCATAAAGGTCGTATGGAGAATCACAATTTTGACTATGTATAACAATTTTGGTAATGTCTGAACCATTTAAATGTCAAGTTTGCAATGTAAAATCAGTCGATCCAATGAATACGGCTTGATTAGTTAATCTGCATAGAAGGACAAACACAACCGTCATTGCGTTAAGACGTCCCAACCAGTTAGATGTCTGGATTAGTTAGATGTCTAATCTAGTTATTCAAACGTCCAGTGAGTTGTGTTAGACATCTAAAGCAATTGTTACGAATGATTAAGTAATAAGCGGTTGGGACGGTTGAGACGGGTTACTTGCAGTAACTACCCGGGCTTACCTATAAACGCCCCCCCTATTTCATTTTGTAATCGATCCATACTTGTCTATAATGCAGATCTATTGTGCAGCAACGATTGTTCTGTAATGCGTGTTTTATGTGATTGCATTTGTGTTATAGTGTTGTGTTGCAGGTATTGATCGTAACTTGGTATGAGGAGTATTGTTGTGTGTTGCTTTGTTGTTGCAGGAGGCACTAAGGAGCATTGAGGACTGACGATGAACACTCCAGTTGCCAACGTCTAGACCTGTGCAAACCGTTCGTCGCATGTCCTAGTCTAGCCGTCTGGCCCTATCGGCAGATCTGTTCCAGACGTCCAGTCGTCTCATCCTCAACGTCTTGCCATGTGACGTAGACGTCTCCTGTGTTCATATTAGACGTCTACCCCTAGATGTCTAACCATCCAAACGTCTAGCCTGTCTGTCCTAAACCTCTAATCTGTCTGTCCCAAACGTATAGTCTGTCTGTCCTAGATGTCTATCCATCCAGACGTCTAGACCTGTGCAAACCGTTCGTCGCATGTCCTAGTCTAGCCGTCTGGCCCTATCGGCAAATCTGTTCCAGACGTCCAGTCGTCTCATCCTCAACGTCTTGCCATGTGTCGTAGATGTCTACTGTGTTCATATTAGACGTCTACCCCTAGATGTCTAACCGTCCAAACGTCTAGCCTGTCTGTCCTAAACCTCTAATCTGTCTATCCCAAACGTATAGTCTGTCTGTCCTAGATGTCTATCCATCTAGACATCTAGTCTATCTACCTTAGACGTCTATCCATCTAGACATCTACTAGCATGCTCGGACGTCTACTGTCCTAGACATCTGCCAGGACTTGTTTATCCATAACCATAGAGCATGATGACTTGCGTAACCAGGTTTATCACTCCCACCTAGCTTCTTATCATTCCCTCATCTAGGGAAAGCACTTACCCTTGTCTCAGGAAAGCACTTGCCAGTTTTTGTGACTTGAGATAGCTGACGGTGAATCTTTCTAAGACCAAGGTTATGGTGTTCAATACTACCAAAGAGGCCCTATCTCATCTCCACTTATATTTCCAAGGTCGAGAGGTTGAGATCGCCACCTCATGTGTACTTAAGGATTCTCTTCATTGGTCCCACTTTTGGTATGAAACCCGCTGCCCAAGTTTGGGTGTGTAAGGGGTATGCAACTTTGTCTTTGCTATTGACAGCAGTTCGAAGCAAAAATAACTTTCTGAACTGTCTGGCATAAAGGTTCTATGGAGAATCACAATTTTGACAATGTATCATAATTTTGGTAATGTATGAACTTATAGGGGAGGTCGAAGGTGCTGGTATTTTCAGTTCTTTGCCCTCTTGGCCAGCATTCATATACAGATAGACAAGCTCCCCTCTTATTCCTTGGGTGTTCTCCCCCCCTCTTGGCTTAGTAAGGAGAAGGTGCTCCATGAGATTCGAAGGATGTTAGTCTCTAGTACACTAGATGCATGTCGATCTCTCATGTTGCCCCTCTTTCCCCCAAGTTGTCTTTCTACTATGAGCACTTCTTACAGATTATAGTTCCTCCCCAAAACCTTCAGCAGCACACAATGCATAGTCTTCAGAGCTCGATTGGGCAACTCAGGGTGTGTTCTCACCAACTCCAGATTGAGTCAGATCACCATCTTCCGACGGAGGATAGGATTTGCTTGTTTTGTTCCTTGGGTGAAGCCGAAAACCTACATCACTTCAGTTTTTGCTATCCCATTTATTACAAGATCCGAGGCAGATTCCATTGCCTTTTCAGGGACAACTGTTGATATGTTTCTACCTTCTTTAGATATCCGGATCAGCGGTGTCTCGCACTCTTTCTTAGGGAGGTAACTCAGTTTCGTCGACATAAAAGTTCTCCTCCGCATGGATCTCACCCCCCTCAACATCGACTCATCACAACATACTTCACTAGATCTGACGGACTAGGGGACACCGGACGGAAACGCCCCACATCATCCAGTTCGGATGGGAGCAAGGTCACTAGACAACGCACCCACAGTCTGTTAGGGTCCTGCTCTAGCGATGGACAGAGACATATCATGGACTTCTTCAGCTTTGATACTTTGACCTCAACTTCTAGGAGAGCTTAGTTTCTGGGGCGTTCTTGGAGCTTACCCCTGTTGGGCTGCTCCCTCCCCCCCTCCCTCTCTCTCTCTGTTCTTCTTGGCATGCACTTCATTCTTTTGGACTACAGCCCTTCACCACCCCCTCTTCTCTCCCTTCTTTTTTTTTCCCTTTCTCTTTAGCCCGATTGTCGGGTTTCATCTTGTTTTTATCTTAGTTATTTTCTTTGTTGGGATTTTAGCCTGCTAGCTGGCAGTCATTATTGTACTTCTTATAGTCCCTTGGGTCTTTTTTGGCCCACCGTGGACATTAATAATATTTCATTTCACAAGTGATGACGTAATCAATTTTGATAATCCACAGTTAGTAATATGTATGCCATAATGCATGTAATTATGTATGAACATAGGGTAGTTATCACCTAGAGGTGATGTGTCCTAGACGGTAGTTGCTAACTATCAGCCCTCAAGAATAAATAGGACCCCCCATTAATTTGAGCGGGTACCTATCATGGATGCATTGTAATAAAATAATGTGTAGCACGGTGGTAAGCATTCCAAAGATTGAGGAAAAGGATGACAGATTAGAGGCCAAACAAGACTGTAGTCAATGTTGTTCTGCTCATCTTTCTGCACTAGAACGATATCAACACTTGACTCATACGACAATATGACTTGTACAACACTTCCACTGGAACAGCAAGCATTAGAAGAGAATGCACTAGAACAGCATGCATTGGAACGACATGCACTAGAACAACAACACTAGAACAACAATGTATTGGAACGACAAGTGCTAAAACCACACTTGCTAGGATGACAGTGTGTTGGAACGGCACTTGCTAGAACGGTAAGATCCACTCTACTAGAACAACTATTGGAACAACAACTTGCACTAGAATGACCACAATCAAGCTACTAGAATGGTGTCACCAACACCACTAGAACAACAACCTCAGTAGTTCCACTTGTACAACGTTCCGGACTGTAACTCCCCTGTTCCACATTCTAACTGCAACAATTATAACTACACACAAAGAATCCAACACACTACCAACTATCAATGGCAATTGTACACAGATCATACACATCATGGATAGAAGATAAGTCATTTGCATTACTCAATAGTACAACATTATAGAGTCTCATACACTCATCTGCATACAGGGTGCATTATTTGCACACACATATGGTTTTCCAATACACAGCTCTAGTTTCTATATGGATGATTGTCTCTCCCTAAAGCCATACATACATGGTCTCAAATGAAGGAGGGAAGCTCTATTCAAGAAATTGGTCCAGGCCATTGCCAACAACTTCCATGACAACACACCACCCAACCGTTTCCCCATTCAAACGTTCACATAGCACCTTAGTACATAATATAGTGTACTGCAATTTATCAAACTCATGATTAAATTGCATTACATTGACATTTCATTTACATTTGCATTTCATTTCATATGCATTTGACTCACATTTACATTTACATTTCATTTACACTTAGTGCATTTTGCACTTATTCCTACTATGTTCACTACTCTGTGAGTTCTAGAACCAGTGCCTACATTTGCCCTCCCCTTTACTTTGGTTGACATCCTCGTCAACGTTTGTTTCGATTTCTAGGGACTTGGCTGCTACTGTTGAGGTGTCGAAACAAGTACTCCTCCCATCTCCATGATCTATAGCTTCAATGCCTCTTTCTCATCTTTCAGTCTCTTGGCATAATTATGGTATCTAGCTCCTATACCATAATGATTGGCCCTCTGCTCAGTTTCAACCAATTTCATCAAGAGTTCTTTCTCCCTCTTTGCAAAGGCACCTTTGGCTCCTTTCCTTGTTTTTTCAACCACTTCTGTAAGTTGTTCGTCTCTTTCTGCAATTAGCTGCTCTTTGTGCTTCAATTCCTTATGCTTTGTTTCTTGATGCACTTACATTTGGTGTCTCGAACTCCTTATATTAAATGGATAGTCTCCAACTGCATGCCCTTTCACTTCACAAATGTCACAAAAGGCGATCTTCAGACAAGTAATATTTGTGTGCCTCTTTGTCTTAGAATCCAAACACCAAATATCTTGTCTCTCCTTCTCCTTTGCATCTCGAGCCATCCTTTCTAGGTCCTTCCTCATGGCCTAGATTGCCACATGTAGATCGTCACGGTCACTATCTAAATCAGATTCCTTGTAGTGACTTAGGCCTACTGTCGTTTGCTTAGCTTCACTCTCCAATGTGATTGCTCTGTTATATGCCTCTTCGTAGGTAGTTGGTGGGACTACCTTCATCTTCTTGTATTTTAGCAGCAACCCATCTAGGAACCATCGTCTTTGTAGTCCATCTACTGGCACAACCTCTATCTTGTCCATGAGTTCCTTCAATCTTCTAATATAAGATTTGATATACTCGTCCTTCTTTTGTTTCATGGCATAGATTTCTTTGATGATCTCAATGTCCTCTCGAAGTCTTCTGAATTCTTGGATGAATGCTTTTGTTAACGTTTTCCATATTGCAAAGGGTTTATCTTTCGTCTTCTCTAGGTGCTAGTCCATTGTCATTCCTCGCAATGTCACTAGAAATAATCTTAACTATGATTGCTCGTTTTCAACTCCGTTCACTTGCCATATGATTACACATGTTCCACGTTGAAGGTGAATGGGTTGGCCAACAAATAGTGCCTGTACTTCTGCACTGCATACACCATCCCCAAAGCCTCTTGTTCCGTCGTGTTGTAATTTCTTTCCACCCTAAATAGCAAACGACTCATAAAATAAATAGGCTGGTCTAGCCTAAACTGTCCTTCTTGGGCCAATGCGCATCCAATTGTGAAATTGGACGCATCTATGTGGACATGAAATTCCTTATCCCAATCTGGAAATACCAGAATGGGACTGCATACAAGCTTTGCCTTCAACTCCTCGAAGGCTCCTTGATGTTCCTCCGTCCACCTAAAGGGAACATTCTTCTTTGTCAATGAATCCAACGGGTAGGACACATGGGCAAAATTCCTGATAAACCTCCTATAGTATCCTATAGATCCTAGGAAGGTCTTCAATGAACTCACGTCATGTGGTTCTTCCATATTTACAATGACGTGAATTTTATCAAGATTTGTTTTCAGCCCTTCCTTACAAACTATGTGTCCTAACAACTTGCCATATGGCATCATCAAGTGACATTTCGTCGGGTTCAAAGCTAACCGGGCATTCCTGCATAACTTCATGCATTCCTCTAGTGTTGGCAAGTGCTCCTCTACTTTCCCATATATCGACCAATCATCCAAGAAAGCTTTGAACTTTCCTGTCGCCATTTGATCGAATATATACAGAATAATTCTCTGAAATGTGGTCGGGGCGTTACACAACCCGAATGGCATCCTATTATAAGCATAAATGCCATTCTCTACCACGAATGTGGTCTTTAACTTGTCTTCCTCTACAATGCTGACCTGATTGTAGCCGGAAAACCCATCCAAAAATGAGTAAATCTCGTGTCCAACTACCTCCTCCAAAATAGAATCAGTGAAGGGAATCGGAAAGGGATCCTTTATTGTTACTGCATTAAGACTCCTAAAGTCCATGCATATGCGGATTCTATTTGCTTCTTTCTTCAAAGTAATCACGATCGGTGACACCCACTCGCTCACCGTAACTTTGAAGATTATGTCGACATCCAACATCTTCTCTATTTCCGCATTCACCAAAGCTGCATACTTTGGGTTCATTCTATATGGCCTCCTCCTTACTGGTAAGGCACTTGGGATCAATTGGATCCTATGAACACACAGCTCTGGAGGTATCCCTTTCAAATCTTTGTATGTCCATGCGAAGACGTCCTTATACTGCAGGAAAATTTTGAAAGTTGTTGCTTTCAACACTAGGTCCCAATCATCTCCACAATGGATTATCTTACGATCTTCCTCCGTTCCCAAATTCACTTCTATTGTCTTTGGTCCTTCATACTTTATGTTCTCTGGTTCGTCCCTTGCTTTTGCCACATTTTCCGGGTGTGCTGGTTTTGCATCAATTTCAGCATCACCGATTGTATATTCTGCAAAATTCTTGGGGAAAGTCCATTTCTCTTCATCCTCTTCATTCTTCTTGTTGCTCTCAGCTTTTTCATCATGGGTTTCTTGAGTCTCCTCTGTCTGAATACAGAGGCAGGTGGGCTGAAATATTTCATACTCCTCCATTTGCCAATGGAGAAGTCCACTATCCGATCAGTTTTCATCCTCACTACACTCTTCCAGGTACAACATTCCTTCTTCATTTGGCTCATATTGATTATCTTCATTTGAAGAACTTCCTGACTCATCAGTTGTGGCCAAATCTTCATTGACCATTTGGTTCTTCAAATTAATCATGTACTTATGTTGTCCTTTCTTAAATGTCAACCGATCTTTTTCCTAGTTGTGATTCACCTTGGCCATCCTTAGCCATCCTCTTCCCAGCAATGCATCATATGTTGGTTTTTGCATTGTGATCACAACAAAATCCATGATGAATTCTTGATCTGCAATCTTTACCTTTTGAGCCGTTAAGACTCCTTTCATCTCAATACCGTATTGGTCCACGTCGTATAACTTGAAACTCGGTGACCATAGAAATGGAGCCCCAATTTCTTTCCATGTCTTCTCTAGGAGCACATTTACACTTGATCCACCATCAACAATAACTTGTGTCAACTTATGGTCCAGTATCTCAATATGAATCAATGCTGGCTTTTTCCCAACATCGATCATCAATACTATCGGATCAATAAAGTGATCCTTCTTCTTTACTTCCTCCTCGGGCTGGCTTTGCACCTTCATCACTCTTTGTGGCTGTAGTTCATTTCCTATAACTGCATGCAACGACGGTATGGTGCTAAGCAAACTCGCCACTTTCACTTCTACCATTGTGTTCAACACTTGTGTTGCCAGTTCTTGTGTTGACACTTTCTCCTTTGAGCCCAATGGCTTCTTTAACTTCCTTTGCTCTGCCAATCGTTCCTGCTTAGCTTTCTCAACTTCTTCTATCACCTTTTGTGCCTCCTGCCATCTTTCCTTTTCTATGGCAGGTTTAGGATACTTATCCTTTTTTGCTTGACTTCTTGTAACGACAAGCACATCATTCTCCGTTGGCTTCTTTTCTATAGGAGGCTCTTCTATGTCAAGGAAATTGACATTCTGCGAGTTGCTTGTACTCACCTTCTTCGGGCAATTTGCCTCCTTATGATTGCTCGGACCGCACCATCGACACATGTGTGATACATTATTTCCTGTTGTTCCTCCTACTTGAGGAGTGGGACAATTCTTCGCAAAGTGCCCCCATTCTTGGCAATTGCAACATTGTATGATCGGTCTTCCATCCGAGTCATACTGCAATCGACTCTGGCCTCCTTGTCAATTGCCTTGGTATTGCCTACCTCCTCGGCGGTTATTCCTGTAGCCGCCGTTGGTTGCACCTTGTCCATTCCTTGAGGTATTCGGTTTCTCTTCTTCCTCTTGCACCGTCATAGTTTGGTGCCTTGCTCCTTTCAAATTGAATGGACAATCGGTAACCGGATGTCCCAATACATCGCATATATTACAATATGCATTCTTTGGACAATTCACATTGGTATGTCCCTCAGACTTACAGTCTGAGCACCATATGTCTTTTTTGTCCTTCTTTACTTCACCCTTGACTTCTTTGATCATTTTATCAAATTCCTTCCTCATGGACTGGATAGCATTTTGTACCTTATCCTTGGTATCACTATCCGAGTCCTCACTCCTAGCATGACCTCCAATCCTAGCCATTGTCTATTTTGCCTCACTCTCAAAGTTTCTCGCCCTCTCATATGCTTCTGCATATGTTGAGCAAGGTATAATCTTCATCTTTTTCCTATACTTAGGCAACAATCCATCAATAAACCATCTCTTAACCATTCCATCATCTGGTTTCAACTCCATTTTATCTGTGAGTTGTTTCAATCTTTTGTTGTAGGTCTTGATATCCTCATCCTTCTTTTGTTTCATGGAGTAAATTTCTGTGATGATCTTCGTATCATCTCTCAAAGGTCGAAATTCTTGTTTGAACTCTTCTATCATGGTCTGCCATGTGGTAAAGGGTTGTGTACCTTCTCTTTTTAAGTACCAATCTATTGCAATGCCTCACAATGTAGCAGGAAATAATTGTAGCCATTCATTGGGATGTCTTACCCCGTTTGCCTTCCAAATGGTGGTGCAAGTGCCTATATGCCTTGCTGGATCTTCTTTCCCTTCTCCTATGAAGGGTGGGCATTTTTGCTTGCCCGCTCTATTTGCAACGTTTGCCATTAAGTGGTTCTCCACTTCCTCGTCACTTGATGATGGCTCCAATGATATCTTCAGCCCAATGCCTTTTTGTCCTTGGTGGTTCTACTTGTTCTTCTCTAGGTGCTTTGGTCCTAGGCACTTTGTCTCCTTGTAGTGTCTCTTGACCTTCAATTCCTCCTTCAAATAGTCTCCTTCCAAACTCCAGTGCATCCCCACTTTGCGACCTTCTTCGCGAATATACAAGAGGTGGATCCGGTCTACTTGCCCAAACACTCACGTGTGGTTGCTCTGGTGCCTAACTCCCGTCCTCTGCACCCCTTGGCAAACTCCTCCCCACTTGCTCAAGTGTCACCATCCACGCCTCATCTCCTTGTGCACTTTCCACGTTGGTGTCTTCACTTATGCGAACATTTTCTTCGACTATTTGATGTTGCTCCTCTTGCACCTCGTCCTTTGTGGTCAACAACAATGTCTCCCACCTTTCACTTTCTTCCTCTTTGGGAGTCCAAACTTGTCCAAACTTGATCCTCTTCGCGACCTCGTCTTCTACGTCCTTGTGGAAATGAATTTGTCATCCACCTTTCTTCCCTGCACACGTACTTCTCCACTCAATTGGACCCTCCTTGCTCCGACAATGGTGACGATGCCAAATGTAGCACAAGTGGTGGTATTCCCAGTAATGGGATGGTGGCAAGTTCATGAACTAAACGGCGTTGCAGTCATGAGACTGTAAACAACATCAACTTGAGCTGGTACGGTCTCAATTGTACAACCCAACTTGTCGTCCAATACAATTGTTGTACGACACAATCCTATCGCACAATTTTGTCCTCAACTCATCAACTCCTCGTACGGTCTTATCCCGCTGATCTATCAATCGTACAAACCAACAACAAACTCTTAAGGCTGATCCTTAGCCTTGTACGACAATATGTAAATTTTCCTAACCCTAGATAATTGCTGCCCTATATTTCTAAATAAAATCAGATCTGAGATGAATTTATTTTAAACATACAACAATCACACAGATGGCTGGAAAAATAAACAGAATGAACAACGGAAAATATACTACAGAACCTGCATATTTTATATAATGGAGGAGGTTACAGTTACAGCAGGACAACCTGCTCTCTTGCTGCCTTTCTGGCCAGCAAATCACTCTTCACCTCTACACAATAGCCTTGCAGTTCTCCTTCAACAATCTGTTCACCTTCTTTTCTTTCTATGTGTAAAACACTCTTGACCTTCTCCTTTTATCCTTGAAAAGGTAACCCTAATCTCTCTAACCCTAAAGATTAGATCTCATCTCATCTTGAGATGTATGGTTAAAAATAGAAAATCACTTAAGTGAATTACAAATTAATTTAAAAAATAAAATCACTTAAGTGAATTTCAAAATAGAATCACTTAAGTGAATTACAAAATAGAATTCGAAATGTCTCGAACCACTTCTAGCACGTTCATACTGAAGCTTGTGCAAGAAGTTCCTGTCCGAGCTACATTTCTCAACACTCCCTCTTAGCGAGGAAGGAATTCTGCACCAATCCAAGTTTGTCTCTGAATGCTTCAAACTTCCCTTTCACTAAGGGCTTGGTCAGAATATCAGCTACCTGTTGATCTGTGGGAATATACTGGAGCTTTACGGCTCCCTTCTGAATCCTGTCTCGTATGAAGTGATATTTGATGTCTATGTGTTTGGACTTGTCATGAAATACTGGATTCTCAGAGAGTTTGATACAACTCTGATTATCACAGTATATCACCGTGGGATCCAACTCCTGATCAATCAATACTGTAAGCAACTTGCGAAGCCAGATGGCCTCACAACTAGCAATACTGGCTGCCATGTATTCGGCCTCTGTTGAGCTAAGTGCCACAGAAGTCTGCTTCTTGCTGAACCAGGATATCATGCCTGATCCCAAGCTAAAGCAACACCCTGAGGTGCTCTTCCTGTCTGCTACATTGCCTGCCCAATCTGAGTCTGTATACCCCTGCAACCTCACTTCACCATCTCCAAGATATCTCAGACCATACTCCACCGTGCCCCTCAAGTATCTGAGCACATGTTTTGCTGCTACCCAATGCTCTTGCCTTGGCTCCACCATGAACTGACTCAAGGTGTTCACTGCAAAACATATATCTGGTCTAGTGTTGACCAAATACATCAAGGATCCTATCAGCTGCTTGTACAACGTAGGGTCCACCAATTCTGAATCTGAAGTTGTCACCTTCTTCAGATTAGTGATCATGGGTGTGGCCATAGGTTTGCAATCCTCCATCCGAAACCTCTTCAGGATCTCAACTGCATACTTACCCTGCCCAAGGAATATCTCCCCTGGTCTCTGCCAAACCTCCAAACCCAAGAAGTAATGCATCATGCCGATGTCCTTCATCTCAAACTCAGCTGCCATATCTGCTTTGCACCCTGCAATGAGCTTCTCTGCACCTGTAAGAAACAAGTCATCTACATATAGCACCAAAATGAGTAGATCAGTCCCAACAAATATGTAATATAGATTAGGATCTGCATCACTTTTGGCGAAGCCCACACTCTGCAAGTATCCATCTATCCTGGAATACCATGCTCTCGATGCTTGTTTGAGTCCATATAAGGCTTTCTTAAGCCTACAAACATGGGACTCCTTCCCATTTACCTCAAAGCCCTGAGGCTGCTCTATGTACACTTCTTCCTCAATGATCCCATTAAGGAAAGTTGTCTTCACATCCATTTGATGAATCCGCCATCCCATAGATGAAGCTAAAGACATAACTGCTCTAATGGAAGTGTATCTGGCGACTGGAGCAAAAGTCTCCTCATAGTCCACTCCCTCTTTCTGGGAGAACCCTCTCGCCACAAACCTTGCCTTGAACTTCTCGATGCTGCCATCTGCAGCATGCTTAATTTTGTAGAGCCACCTGGAACTCACAACTGACTTCCCCTCCGGTCTTGGCACTATGTCCCAAACATCATTCTTCATGATGGAGGTGTACTCCTCCACCATGGCATCCCGCCAAACCTGTTGGTCTGTTGCCTCCTGAAAACTGGAAGGCTCTGAATTTATGATGTTACTCATCAATGCCATGTAGTTTGAAAACTTCCTTGGAGGTCTGCTCTCCCTAATCATGCTGCTAGGAGCCTCAACATACTCCTGAGCATCCCTCAATGTCTGTGTAAGCCATCGAGGTCTCCTGATAGAACTGGAAGGGGCTAATGTCTCCTCCTCCTCACCTGAAGGTTGTTGTCCTGAACTGGAAACCACTGGTGTCTTTGGTGACCCTGGCTCAACCTTCGGAGCTTCCTGCTCCTCATTCTCTATCACTGGAATAGGCTCATGGGACTTCCTGGATGCAACGTCCTCCTCAAACTTTACATCCCTGCTCACTACTGTCTTCCTCTTCTCTAGAATATAAACCCTGTAAGCTTTTGAAGTCTCACTGTAACCTACAAATAAACCCTTCCTACTAGAGGGCTCCAACTTGGTCCTCTTCTCTACCGGAACATGGATATAAACTGGACATCCAAAGATGCGGAAATGACTCACCTCTGGTTTCACACCAGTGAATGCCTCCTCTGGTGTCTTGTCCTCCAAGATCCTGTGAGGACACCTGTTCTGGATGTAGACTGTTGTGTTGCATGCTTCTGCCCAAAGAAACATCGACAAGCCCTGGTCATGAATCATGGCCCTAGCAACCCCTATGATGGATCGATTCTTTCGCTCTGCAACCCCATTCTATTGTGGGTTGTATGGAACAATCAGCTCCCTCTTGATTCCTGCCTGCTTGCAGAAACCATCGAACTCCTTGGAGGTATATTCACCCCCATTGTCTGATCTCAAGACCTTGATCTTCTTCTCTATCTGGTTCTCAACTAGAGCTTTGAACTCCTGAAACCTGCTAAAGACTTCATCCTTGGTCTTTAAGAAGTA
Organism: Wollemia nobilis; assembly: GCA_028583015.1. NCBI lineage: Eukaryota > Viridiplantae > Streptophyta > Pinopsida > Araucariales > Araucariaceae > Wollemia > Wollemia nobilis. Next base: position 1,577,535 of record JAQPPZ010001865.1, read on the forward strand.
GATCCATGTCTTGCGAGAGAAATCATCAATAAAGGAAACATAGTACATGCTACCTGAAATTGATGCTACTGACATCGGTCCACAAACATCCGAATGTACTAGATCTAGTATCTCCTTAGACCTATGCTCGTTGTTTGGGAAAACAACCTTGGCATGCTTGCCAAGCGTGCACCCTCTGCATACTCCCTGTTGCTCAATGCTGAACTCTGGAAGACCTATGACTATCTCCCTCAGAATAGGCAATGCTCTATGATGCAGGTGCCCCATCCTCTTGTGCCACAACTCACACAAGTTATTACTGCTATGAACTAGGGCTCGAACAGGTTCACCCTGCAACCTGTATAGACTGCCTTCCCTAACCCCTATCACTTGTGTTATTTCTAGGCTAGATTCTTTTGGTCTAATAAGGACATGTTGGTTCTTGAACTCCACTGCATAACCCTTATCCTCCATAACCAAAACTGAAAGCAAGTTCTTCCTGAGACCTGGAACAAACAAAACATCATCAAAGTCTAAAGAGTTCCCTGACTGGAGTCGAAAAGGAATGGTACCAATTCCTTCAACTGGATACTTGGTATCATCACCAAGCTCAACTTGAACCCCTGAGTCCTGCTCTTGTAGACTGGTAAAACATTGTCGGGTTGATGTCATGTGCCGAGATGCCCCACTGTCCACATACCAAGCATCCCTCGAAACCGTGTTGGTAGAAAGGCAAGAGACCAATGAGAAATCCTTCTCGAATTTGGCAGCAAACTCGCTCATCTGAGTTTCTGCAGAGTGCTACTCTTTTGCTTCCCTTTGCCCTTCTTGTCTGGACACTGTGATGCATAATGGTCGTGCTTATGACAAATGAAGCACTTGATCTTGCTCAAGTCCTTCTTCCTTGACTGTGAGGTTGACTCCTCACTCTTTACCTTACCCTTGTTGGGTCCTTTACCTCTGCCCTTCTTGGTTTGCCCAAAGAGAGCTAGGTTATCGTCACCACCCTTCTTGCTGGCCTTTGACTCCATCCAAGTCTCCTCCTGGATGAAATCATCCCACAATTTCTCAAAGGTGGGAAGGTGCTCACGAGCATAGATGCCTTTGACAAATGGTTCCCATGAAGCTGAGAAACCATTCAGTGCCACGTTCACCAACTCTGTGTCTTCAACCTTCTCCCCAACTGCTGCCAGTTGATCACGAATCTGCGTGATCTTCATCAGGTAACTGGTAACGGTGTCAGATCTGGTCATCTCCATAGATCTGAGTTTGTTCCGCAATATCATCTTTCTATTTATGTTCTCGCTCTGGTAGAGGCTAACCAGGGCATCGAACATCTCCTTTGTCTTAGTCTTCTCGGATATGTGAGGAATCAGGTGATCCTTCACTGCATCCAAGATCATCCGCTTGGCCTTCACTTCCTTTTTCTGTGAGCTGCCAATTGTTGCGGATCTGTAGGCGGAGTCACAACATCCTTGACAATATCCCAGAGATCATTCTCTTCCAATAAGAACATTACCCTGACTTTCCAAGGCAAGAAATTGGAGGCACCTTCCAATCTATCCTCAAATCTGAGGCTAGCTGCTGCCATCTCTGAGATCTACTGCACAAACTTTCAGATCTGATATGAATGACTCAAAAAATTGTCCTACAAATAAGCTTAGTCCTTCAAGCAAAAATATGAAACCCTCTAACTGTTGGTTTTTAATATCCAACAGTGATCTACTACTGTAAACCCTTGAGGATCTCAATCACAGAACCTAGCTCTGATACCATGTAAATTTTCCTAACCCTAGATAACTGTTGCCCTATATTTCTAAATAAAATCAGATCTGAGATGAATTTATTTTAAACATACAATAGTCACACAGATGGCTGGAAAAATAAACAGAATGAACAGCGGAAAATATACTACAGAACCTACATATTTTATATAATGGAGGAGGTTACAATTACAGCAGGACAGCCTGCTCTCTTGCTGCCTTTTTGGCCAGCAAATCACTCTTCACCTCTACACAATAGCCTTGCAGTTCTCCTTCAGCAATCTGTTCACCTTCTTTTCTTTTTGTATGTAAAACACTCTTGACCTTCTCCTTTTATCCTTGAAAAGGTAACCCTAATCTCTCTAACCCTAAGATTAGATCTCATCTCATCTTGAGATGTATGGTTAAAAATAGAAAATCACTTAAGTGAATTACAAAATAGAATCACTTAAGTGAATTTCAAAATAGAAAATCACTTAAGTGAATTACAAAATAGAATCACTTAAGTGAATTTCAAAATAGAAAATCACTTAAGTGAATTTCAAAATAGAATCACTTAAGTGAATTTCAAAATAGAAAATCACTTAAGTGAATTTCAAAATAGAATCACTTAAGTGAATTACAAAATAGAATTTGAAATGTCTCGAACCACTTCTAGCACGTTCATACTGAAGCTTGTGCAAGAAGTTCCTGTCCGAGCTACATTTCTCAACACAATAGTCGTACGATATCACACATACGAGTTTACTTAGCAACAATTTCCAACAAAGATGGCAACACTTCGATGTGATACCTTCGTACAACTCCAGCGTTGTACCTCCTACCAGCATATCTAAAACTGCTTATAACTACCCACTCCTTGCTGCTGCAACCAATCGTACAGTTTGCTGCAATTCCTGCTGTAACCTGCAATGCTACAATCCTAGTGCAATGTAATAATAACAGTTCTATCACCAAGCAATGTTTTATGTATCCTGCAATACCAATTGGAATACAACGTACAACATATTATCAATCACACACACATGCACTAACAGGCTGCAAATGATAGCAATGGCTGAGTTTTATATTATTCATCTACTGCTGCAACCAGCAGTATTCCTCAAGCAATTACAATGGCTATTGTGGCCAATCATAACAATGGCGTCTCAGATAGCAACAACATCATTATACTCAAACACTTGCTTTCACCTTCCATATACTGCAAATATACATTCAGGCATAAACCATATCAGACTAAACTCAACCGCACAGGGCTTCGCTAGGAATCAATAGGCTTCAAAATGAAGGAGGGGGCCTTATGAAGCTTGCCCAGGTTGTTCCAAGTGGTTCCCGAGACAGTGCATCATTGACAACCGCCACCTTGAGTCCTTTGTCCACCTAAATCAATTTGATTTCCTAAGGTCTAAAGTCACTTTAAATTTAACTTCTAATTTCATATGCATTTCATCTACATTTCATCTAATTACACTTTACTTTATTTACATTCATTTCATGTACATTTCTTTTACTTTCATTTCAACAAAATTGCAAACCAATTTTTATACAAGTTTTTCATTTCTTCTTTTTTTTGGGAAGCAGATTTGCCGCCTACAAGTCTTCCTTTCTGTTACCCAGAAACGGTGGGCACTTTTGCTTGCCCGCAACTGCTGCAACTTGTTGCATATTCGCCATAGGTGGTTGTTTTCTTCACGTCGTTCTTCTTCACTTGGCGCTTCCTCACCTCGTGCGTTATCACCAACAAACGATCTTCTATTGATATCAGCACCCTCCTTTGCAAATATAAATGTGTTGTTTCTTATCTATTTGCCCAAGCACTCTCCTGCGGTTGCTCTAATGCCTAACTCTCATCCTTTGCACCTCTCGGCAAACTCCACTGCTCTCGTGCCAACGTTACCAACCAATCAACATTGTCTCCATGTGCTCTCTCCACGTTGGTACTTCCACTTGCGCAAATGTTCTCCATGGTCTCTGTTTCGTTTGCTCGCATATTCTCTTGAACTTATTCCGTTGTTAACAGCAACATTTGCCACCTCTAATGTGTTTCACTTGGATTTTCGTCCTCTAGAGGACTCCAAACACATTCAACTACTAGCTCCTCAAATTTTGTTTCTCTAGACTGCAATACTTGGTTGGCAATGTTTTGCTCAACACCTCGTTGCTAAGCAATCCTCGTACTTCTCCTCACAGTAATCTGGTTTTCTCTGCAGCCTCGTCTTCCACATCCTCATGGCAGTGGATCTGTCATTCACCTCCCCACACTTCACACGTTGATTCTTTGTCAACTAGACCCAATTTCGATTCGATAATGGCAATGATGCCAAATGTAACACTATGGTAAGCATTCCAAAGATAAAGGAATGGGATGATAGATTAGAGGCCAAACAAAACTACAGTCAATGGAATTCTGCACTGGAACGGCATCAACACTTGACTCGTATGGCAATATGACTTGTACGACACTTTCACTAGAACAACAAGCACTAGAACGACATGCATTGGAACAGCAATGTATTGGAACGACAAGTGCTAAAACGACACTTGCTAAGACGACGGTGTGTTGGAATGGTAAGTGCTAGAATGACAAGATCAACTGTACTAGAACAACTTGCTCTACACTGCTAGAACAACTTGCACTGGAGCGGCCAAAGTCAAGCTACTAGAATGGCGTAACCAGCACCACTAGAATGGCAACCTCAACAGTTTCACTTGTACAGCGTTTTGTACTGTAACTCCTCTATTCCACGTTCTGACTGCAATAATATCTACACATAGAGAATCCAACACACAACTACCGACTACCAATAGCAATCATATTGTACACAAATCATACACATCATGGATAGAAGATGAGTCCTTTGCATTATTCAATTAAACAACATTACAGAGTCTCGTATGCTCATCTACATACACGTTGCACTACCTACACAGACATATGGTTTGCCAACACAAAGCTTTAGTCTTTATATGGATGATTGTTTCTCTTTAGATCCATACATACATGGTCTTGAATGAAGGAGGGGGGTCTATTTAAGCTTTTGGTCCTAGTCGTTGCCAACAACAGCTTCCAAGACAATGCACCACCCAATCGTTTCCCCATTCGGACATTCACATAGCACCTTAATACATACTATAGTCTATTGCAATTTATCAAACTCATGATTAAATTGCATTACATTGACATTTCATTTACATTTGCATTTCATCTCATATGCATTTGACTCACATTTACATTTACATTTCATTTACACTTAGTGCATTTTTCCCTTATTCCTACCATGTTCACTGCTTCTTTTTGTGAGTTCCAAAACTAGTGCCTATGTCATGTACCAAGGATCATACCATGTAATGTATTGCACATCATAGGCATAGATAGAGAGAGTAGATACGTTTGTGCAGACAGTGTTCCAGGATATATTTGCACAAGATCGTAGATGAATATATAATGCAAGTGTCGTACAGGCTGGAGTGAACACAATACCTACTCATTTCATTCTTCATTTGTTGTGATTGTGTATGCATTGTGTGAATGCCATTGTGGATTGTTGTAGCTAGGGAGTTCTGTAGATTGTTCTTCTTAAGTCCTATATGCAAGATTGAATTTGCAGTCCAAGAAGTCACAGTCAAAGGAGTGTCGTATGAGGAGTGTGGACAAGAGATGTTGTACAAGTCATAGTCGTACAAGTGACATGCCATACAAGTGGATGTCGTACAAGTCATTGCCATACAAACAGTTGCTAAACTGAGTTGTCATCAGCTGGAGAGATAAATTTGCATATTGTAGTGTTGAGCCTGATTGCAGTTGTTGGTGATTGCTAAATCTATCATATCAAATTGTTCCTCCAAGAGTGGAGTACAAACCATTGTGCTACATTTTGCATTGTTTCCATTTTAAATACCGAACAAGCACTGCATGAGCCTTGGAGAGGTGAATGATAGATAACGTGCCATAAGGAAGTGCAAGATGTAGATGCGGAAGAGTTGTCAATCAGCCAATAAGGAGCCGAAGGATTGCACAATAACGTCGGAGTGTTGTGCAAAACGTTGTTGATGAAAGATAGCAGACAAAATTGACAAAACTTGTAGATCCAAAAGTCGAACGTGTGTGGAGCCCTCAAATGGAGGTTAGTCTAGGTGAAGAAAGCGGGTGGCAAACGTTGTTTCTAACAAAGGAGGAAGTGCAAGTTGAGGCACAACAAGTAAACGAGGATCGGACAAAGGAGAGCATTTGCACAAGTGAAGACGCCAAAGTGGATGGTGCACAAGGACAAGAGGTGAAACTGGTGACGTTAACACAAGTGCGAAGGAGAGTACCTAGAAGTGCAGAGGATGGGAGTCAAGCACAAGGGCAACCATGGGAGTGTAGAGACTAGAACAGACGCTTTGTTAGCTTTCCAAATAGATTAACTCACAGAAAGCTTTATCCAGGATCAAGTATAAATCAAATATATGCCATTAATCAAACTAATAATGAATCTCAATATTGGAATAATAACAATATCTTACAAATATAACTTAGATATACACAATATAAAAAAATTACAAGAATGATTCATCTTGATTACATTGTTTGGAGGGATGTCTCCAATAAAAAATTTTACATGGCTTTTTAGTACTTTGTCTATTGCTCTCCTCTAACAGTTGGGAGATGCACCATTTCATATTCCTCATGAAGACAAAACTCTCATCTTGTAGAAAGGGGTGAGTACATTCCCGAGGTAAGGGATGATGACAATTCGGATGATCGGTTACAGACTTTAGGTAGTAGGTATCTCAATAGTTAAGTCTAGACGTCTGAGTGTAGTTGTCTAGACGTCACAGGGTTAGACGTCTCAAACTAGTCGTCACAGGTTGGGCGTCTAGTCTAGCAGTCACAGGCTAGACGTCTGGACACTTTACAGTAGACGTCTACAGGTTAGACGTCTAGGAAATCGGTTTAGACGTCTCAGGGTTAGACATCTGGCTCTGGGTTAGACGTCTATGGGTCTAGCCATCTAATGCTACGTGAGACGTCAAGTTGAGGAGGACAGACGGCTGGTATGGGACTAGACGTCACAAGACGTATGAGACCAGGTTAGACGTCTAGTAGGAGGGACTAGACGGCTAACCGTCTGTCGGCTGGTCTAGACGTCAAGGTTAAGACGTCTGCAATCTCTCTTCTCCAGTCTTCTGTACCTGCAATGATAACACTTGGATCTTCCTCCCTGTTGTTGCCCAGAACCTGCAATTAAGCGTCAAGGTAACCCTGCAATATTGCCACTTAGAACCATTCACAACACAACCTGCAATTACTAGAACATGCACAAGATCACCAAACACACAGAACAACCATTCCGTACAAGAGCATTGGCATTATGAGCAGAATGATGATATGTTTACAATTTTGAAGGGGGTATATATAGGAGGGCGAAGTAGTTACTGCAACTACTTCGCTCCCAACCGCCCAACCGTCTTAACCATTTGTTAGACGTCTTTACTTGCTACAACCAGACGTCTTAACAAACTAGACGTCTAACCTGCCTAGTTAGCCGACTAACACAATGACGGCTACTTTTGTCTTTTAGTGCTCATTGTACGTAATCAAGCCTTTTGCATTCATTGGCTGATTTTACAAAATCATAAGACCAAATAACATACCAAAATTGTTATATACAATCAAAATTGATGGACATTATTCTCAGCCAGTTCTTCATGGTTTATCTTGCTTAGAACTGTTGTCTACATCTATCCTCCCCTTCGAAGAAGTCGATGTCCTCAGCGACTTTCTCCGTTCAGTTGGAGGAGTTTCAGCTTCTGTGGGTGTTGGGTCCTGTTGTACAGCGGCCTGAAACAATTTCTGGTACTCCTCAAGTTGGGCCTTCATGGCTTCCTGATCTTGCTTGAGCCTCTGGGAATACTTATAATATTTGGCCCATTCAACTCCCAAGGCGTTGGCACGCTCTTCTGTTTGTTTGAGACTGGTTAACAATTTTGTCTCCCTTCGCAGGAAAATTTCTTTCATACTTTGTTCTGACACTGAAGGGGCAGGTTTTTGTTGTTTTGCCAGTCGTAGTTCCTCTTGTAAAGCTGCCTTTTCTGTTTGCCAACTGTCCCTTTCCTGCTTCCAAGCACGCTCTTGTGCACTCCTATTGGCTGCAAATGTCTCTGTTTGCTTGATTAGCAAATCTTTTGCATTTTTAAGTCGCGAGACTTCCGCTTCTGATTCGGACAGCTGCTGGTCCTTTTCCTCCAGTTGGGCTTTCAGATCCTCCAGAGTTTGTCCTAATTCCTGAAGTTCCTGTTTGACTACATCCATCCGTGCCATTCCTTGCTCTAAGAGGCGATCCTTTCCTTCCAAGGCTTCATTGGCTTCTTTTTCAACCGCCTGCTTTGCTGAGTGCACACATTTGATCCCTTCTCCCAACCAACTCAGCAAATGTGCAAGGAAATTCAACTGTGTATAAATTGGCAGTAATTCAGGTACTACCTCTACTTGTGAGCCTTGCTCCACAGGATGTTGAGGAGGATGAACACTGTGGCCGCAAACATATACCTGTGTTGTCTCCAGATAGAGGCTTGGTGTCTTTTCAGGCAATTGTTCCACACCCTCCATAGTCTTCAAATTGCCAGTGGGCAGTGACCAAGGGTGGGACCCGTATATGCTGGAAATGTCCTTGCGCCAAGGTCCTTGTGCCGCCCACTTCACCAATCGGTCCAACTCATCCTCTATCATGCTTTGCCACTTCTTCCATTGACCTACACATGCCATCTCAAACTGCAAGCGTAAACTGTCCATAATGCCTCCCAATTTTGCAAAACAGTTTATCGCTTGTTGATCCATGGAGTCTGATGGATCCATAAGGTTAGGTATCTGTACAAGAAATTCCTCAGCCCAAGCATCCTTTTGTTTCCCCTCCTGAATTACTGCTTTCCCTTTATCTGTTTGATCAACAGTTGGCCTGCTTGTCTCCTCTATGGTTATTCCAGACTGTACTGGAATCTGGTTGTTCTGGCCATCCTGCTGCTCCAATTGTTGAATATCTAGTACTTGTGGGGGTTGTTCCCCTTCTCCTGTGGGGATTTCCATTTCCCTTGACACCTCCACTTCTTCTATGACAATGGGCTTTTCCGCCTCGGGTGCCAATCGTCCCGTATCTGGTGGTAGGCCCTCCTCTACCCCAGGATTATTACTTTCCCACGGATTACTTATGTCGGCTGATTCTTGAACTGTTGCAGCCAACATTTCCTCCAGTGAAAATGTGCTCAATTTGTCTGCTAGTGAAGTTGGTCTCGCCAAGGATTCCACAACTGGTCTAGGTGAACCCGTGCTGCCCCAAAAATCTACCTCTGCAAAGTACTCCGGGGGTCCAATCCGTGCAGCCGAGCTGGTTCCGACTGTCTGCTCGTGAAAAACTGTAGGTATGGCAAAATCCACTTCCTCCTGTATTGACTGTTGTTGCTCCCGAGTACGAGCTGCCTCCAAATTCTCAGCTATCTTCTGCAGTGCTTCCTGGGAGAAAACTGGGGGTGGCACATCGAATCGCCCCTTCTTCTTTCGCTTGGGCTCCTCCGGAGATTGAACAATCTTCTGTTTTTGTGACTTCTCCTCCCTGACTTGTGCAACCGCTGTATCCTCCCCTTCTAGAGCGGCCACCAGTTTCTCTTGACGCGGCTTATGTGATATCTGCTTTACACGGGCCTTCTTCACTGGTGTCGTCTTCTTCGCTGCTTGAGTATCCATCCACCGACAGATAGATGGTGCTAAGTCAGGTAGCTTTTTCGGAGAGCCCAAGTCCGGGATCTGCACTCCAGCTCTAAAAGCTGCATCCAAGAGCAATCCAATGGCATGAAATGCCATAGAGAAGTTCTTCGTTGTTCGCATCAGGAAAGCCTGAATGCGAAGTGACAGATGTGTCGCCCAATCATAGGTTGTTCCCTGCTCCATTCCCTGCAAGTATGGAATCAGCCAAATGGGGAGATCCGAACTGCGTTGTTCCCCTGACAATCTGGCCATGATAACATTCATTATGACCTCCAATCCCTTATTCCTCAATTGTGTCTGTTTGACCCCTCTTCCACCGTGAGTGCCCAACATAGTATCTATCTCCTCCTTTTTCAGGGTTGTGACACTCCTAATCAATTCCGGTGTCTTCTTGGAGTCCACTCTTTCATTTAGCACCGGAACACCCTTCCGTGGAAGTCCAAATGTGCGCTGGAATGTTGTAGGGGAAAAATCAACCACTACTGTATGATTCTCTACCTGTACTCGGCTGATGTTCTTCGTTTCATCATACGTTTCCAGCATTTGCAGCAGATACTCTTTGAAAAACTCCTTATCAAAATTTGGAGCTTGCAGAATGAAATGCACCCCTGCTTGTTTGATCTTTGCTCGTGTCGGATCATCTGTCGGTGCTTCCGCCCACCATTGCCGAAAAAAATCGCCCCCGTTGGACATACCCAGGTAATCTCGTCAATAGGAATCGGCTCTTTGCTACTGCGGTGAATTTCCTTGTTTTTGCGAGTAGCCACTTCCGCTGCTTCTCTTTTACTTCGAACTTGTCCTTTATCCGGGCTTTCAATCTGACCGTGCATCCCATGCTCCTGTTGATGCCTCAATCTTTTGGCAACCACTAATTCAGGTTCGGGTTCCGACCGGATTGGGGTTTTTCCAGATTTTGGTGTGCCATTTGCTTTTCCAATTCTCCTCTTTATCAGACGTTGATCCCATCCGTTGTATCTAGCTAGACGTCAGACTGCTGCAGTTGTCAATTGCACCAGCTAGCCGTCACACCTTCCGCCATATGTCTTCTCTTCTTTGCTAGATGCCTTACTGTCGTCAGACGCCGGAATTTCCGTTAGACGTCTATTGCCGATTAGATGTCTACTTGTCGTCGGACGTCTATATTTTGTCCAAGACGTCTTTTTGTTGCCCTAGACGTCTCGTCACCGTCTGACGTCTGCTGTCCGAGACGTCTCTGCCCTAGACGGCTTCACTTCTGCCTTAGACGACTTCACTTTTGCCTGTCGTCTTCTGTTCGCCGGTCTTGCCATCTACGCTCCCTAGGCATCTTGTCTCCTCCACCTGACGTCTGCACAATCTTCCTAGATGACTGCTCGATGCCCTAGCTTGCGCAGAATCTGGTGTACTCTGTCATTCTCCTTCGCTACTCCTTTGCGGTTCTTCCTCTTCTCTCCTACAAAACGAAAATGGTGTGCCAAGTGCATTGCCTCTCCTCCTTTTATAGTTGTGCGGTCGTCTCCCAAATCATTATGCAACCATCTTGCATGCATGCGCGCCACGTCATCCAATCTAGACGTCTAAGGTTCCCTTTTGTCTTATTCACTTTTTGTCTTTTTCTTTTATTTTGACTTTTTCTTTTTCTTTTTGACTTTTTCTTCTTTTTATTTTATTTTTATTATTTTTTCAAATTTCTTTTGCACCTGACGTCTTCTCCTCAACGTCGGCGGGTGAAACGTATGGCCAAGCCAATACGTAGCTCCCATGCGTCAGACGTATCATTTTCTTGATGATGACTACTTCCTCCGAAACTACTGAAGTCATCTTCGTCGTCAATTTCATTCTTTACATCGATCGACGTCTTCGACGATTATTCCATCTTGGGAGGGTTTCTAGTCATGATTGCTACTGATGCCTTATATTATTTCTCAATACAATATGCCAATTTGGTCATTCTACTTCTATCGATTGATGTCATATTTCTGGCTCACAGGACTAGTAGTTATTGACTCGTCATCTATCATTATTAACAGCTTGCTGATTTCTTTCCGCTGCCAGACATGTTTGTTCCATCCAATCTTCTACCATGCGGATTTCTCCTTCTTCCGGGTTAGCATTATTGTTTTCCAGGTTTTCGACGACATCCTCCAGGTGTCTCCTGGTCAGATTTGGGCGTGTAACGTCATTTCTTGGATGGGCGGGCACCAGTGGAATCCGTTCCGTACTTCCATCAATTCGTCGGATTATTATGCAATCATCCAAGTAGTGAAACCTCTCCCCTTCTTGCGCTTGTTGATCAAGTTCATTTTGATTGGGTTGTTGTTGTCTCCGATGTCCTCTGTTTTGGTGGAGTCGTCTTACTCTTGGGCCTCTTCCTCGGCCTCTGTCATTTCCTGCAACTGCCCTCTCTTGATCCCTTTGTTCTAGATTGAGATTTCTATCCCAATTTCCTCTTCCACGGACCTGGTTACCGCGTCCTCGACCTCTTTCCGATCGAATCTCCCTAGTGTTGGGCTGCCGAACTCCCAGCTGCCCGAGATTCGGTCGGTCCCTCAGTCGTTCCTGACGACGTCTTCGGTTCCTACGAGCTCGTTGAGACGGACCTATTGGTCTATTCTCAGGAGCACGTAGTAATGGGTTGGCTTGGACTAAGTTCTCAGATGGTCCTTGCGGTCCAAACTGAGAACCAGTCGACCTATGGGTAGTCGGAGGGGAATTTCTTCCTCTCGAGCTACCGGGATGGAGGTCAACCACGCTCCTCCCTTGGTCAGGTGCTCTCGGAATTCCTGACGGTCTTCCGAGAGTACCTAAATTATCTCTACTACGGGCTTCGTTTATCAGTTGTGCTCTTGTTTCTGGTGGATGGTGTAAATGCGCAGGTGTTAGTTGGTGCAAGATCCTCAGTCTCCTATCGGCCCTTATCAGTCTTCGTCTCCATCTACTTTCCTCAAAGTGTCGTTGCATGGCACAATGAGTTAAGTTTTCCTGATACTCTTCTGAAAAGACTGAATCGGTGCTTGAGTCATTTCCTTCTCCTGCCGTGTTCATTGGCCATTCTGAGGTTTCTTGAACCCGTTGCTGCAATCTTCTTACTTCTCTTCTATGTTGTCGTAAGTCAAGTGCAGCCATCCGATACCTGGCTACCTCTTCCCGTTCGGTTGGACGTCTCATGGCTCCAACATATGGTGTTCTCCATGCACGAGGTGGTGGTACTTCTGGCATCATGTCCTCATTCAATCCTCCGTTGTACTCATCTTGTGGACTCAGTGAAGCATCATCTTCGATTATGTGTGCAGTTTCTATAAATCTGACACCTGCTTGTCGACTGCGATCTTCATCTCTCTGTCTCCTACGATCTCGGTTAGGACTGGCATATGGTATATCAGGAATCTGTGGTAGGTTTTCGTCGCTACTTGACTCCTCCCACCAACCTCCGGTTTTTGGTTTTTCTGGTACTGTCTCGATATCCTTCCATATGATGGCTGCCATTTCCTCCCTGCTTATCTGATGTTTGGCAGTCGAGCTTTGTCCTGCTTCCCATACCCTGGGTCTTTCTGGAGATTCTCTCATCTCTTGATGGTTCACTGACTTCGAGCTTGAGGACTCTTCTGAATTAAGCATGATTTTTAATGTGGGTGAAGAACTCCTAGAGCGTGCATCTGTTGCTATTGCTTTTCCCCTTCTATTTTCAACTGGGCTTACAGTATCTTCCTGCTCTTCTTCTGCTAAGGAAAATAGACTGCTTTCCGAAGAGTTACCTGTTGCACTTCCTCTTAGTTCTCCTTGTTCTAGTTCTACCCATTCCGCTTGACGTGCTTCATGTCGTTCATTCACTCGTTGCATGGTTGTGTCCAACTCCTGAATCACCTGTTCCCGTAGCTGATTATTGTATTGTCTTAGAGTTTCATATTCTTCTTGCAACCTTTGTGTCTCCAATCGCATTCGTTGCAGAAGTCTAGCTCCTTCTTCTTCTTCTTCTTCTTCTTCTTCTTCTTCCGAAACTTCTTGTAGAGCGACCTCCGTCAGAGCTTGGAGTCGGTCTTCCTCATTGTCATTTGGAAATTGAACATGTAACTGCAACCTTCGTTGCTCTCCTTCCCTTTGTTCAATTGTTGGTCCTCCTTCAGTCCCAAATAACCAATCCAGGTTATGAGTTTCCTCCTCTCGAACAACATTACTCTGCTCGTCATTTTCAAGGGATTGTGTTCCTGGATCTACTTCTCCTGTCCTTGTTCCGGAAGTTCCTGATTGCTCCAAGTTGATCATATTTACCTGAGCATGTGGCTTATATACCTTCAACTTAGAACCATTGATTACCTCAGGGCATAGTGTTCCATCCAGTTTTCTTAGTTTCACTGCCCCATTCTCGAGTACTTCCTCCACCTGGAAGGGTCCAAGCCACAGGGTTTTTAATTTTCCTGGCTTGAGTTCTCTCTTACCATTGTATTTGAGAACTAGTTCACCAGCTTTGAGATCCATTTTCCGAAGATGCTTATCATGCCAGAATTTCCTTCTCTTCTATGCGATCTCCGTTGCCCATTGTGCCATTACCCTCTTTTCATCCAACTGTACCAATGTTGTCAGTCGCTCTTGAATGCTTTCCTCGTCATTCAACCGATTGTTGACTGCTACCCTTAAACTTGGTACAAGGAATTCAACTGGTACTACTGCCTCCTGTCCGTACATCAGTTGAAAGGGTGTGTGGTTCGTGGTGGGCTTGAAAGTGGTTATGTATGCCCATAATACTGTTGGTAACCGTTCCTCCCAGTCGGCTCCTTCTACTCCGCATGTCTTATACATGATTGAAACCAGAATTTTATTTGTCGCTTCCGCCTGCCCATTTGCTCTGGGGTAATACGGACTTGACAAGGAGTGAAAAATTCTGAATTCTTCCGTCAAGTTCTGGATAATTGCATTCACAAAATGGCCTCCTCTGTCACTTGTCAATTGTAGAGGTATCCCGAACCTTGTAATCACTTGTTCGTACAAAAAGCGAGTCGTACTTTTTGTCGAGTTGTCCGGTAAAGCTCTTGCTTCTACCCATTTTGTGAGATACTCCGTGGCAACTACGATATATCGGCATTTCCTCCTTCGACTTGTTTTTAAAGGACCTACAAAATCCAGTCCCCATCTCTCAAAGAGTTCCTGAGGTTGAGATGGATGTAATGGCATGAAGTCTCTTTTCAATGGTTTCCCTGTTCTCTGACACGTATCACATGCTGTCACAAAATTCTTTGCATCGTGAAAGAGGGTGGGCCACCATAGACCTGCCAACAGTACTTTCCTGGTTGTCGCATCTGGTCCCATGTGTCCTCCTGCCAATCCCTCATGTGTCTCTTTCAAGGTTTGTTGTACTTCATCCTCCATTATGCATCTTCGCAATATGTGGTCCTCCCCCATCTTGTAAAGCAATCCTGCAATCAAGGTGAAGGGTGCTGATTTCGTAATCACCTTTCTCCGTTCAACTGTCGTTAGCTCCTTTGGCAGCTCTCCTGTCGACAAGTATTCCCCTATATGCTTGTACCATCCTGGTATTGCATTAATCATAAACAACTGGGCATCGGGGAATTCATCTGGTATTCCTCCCTCTACAGGTTCTCCGGAGCGAATCCTTGACAATTGGTCCGCTATTACGTGTTTCTTCCCTGGTCTTACTACCACTCTAAACACAAATTCCTGCAGGGTGACGAGCCATCGACTCACTCGTCCGTAGATTGTTGGTTTATTGATCAAGTACAACAGGGCCTGATGATCCACATAGAAAGCAAAGGGGTTAGCTAGTAAATAGTGTCTATACTTCTGCACCGCATACACCATTCCCAATGCTTCTCGCTCTGTTGTGTTATAATTCTTCTCGACTCTTGACAATAGCCGACTTGCAAAGTATATGGGCTGATCTAGCCCGAATTGGCCTTCTTGTGCCAATGCACATCCAATGGCAAAGTTTGAGGCATCAACATGCACATGGAATTCCTTCTCCCAATCTGGGTAAACTAGGATAGGTGCTTTCACCAAGTGCCCTTTCAATCCCTCAAACGCTCCCTGGTGCTCCTCTGTCCATTTGAATGGAACACCCTTACGCGTAAGTGCGTCTAGTGGATGAGATGTCAGTGCATAGTTCCGGATAAACCTCTTGTAATATCCGACTGTCCCTAAAAAGGTTTTGACCGAGCTCACATCATGTGGCTCCTCCATTAGCAATATTACCCGTATCTTATCCGGGTCGGGTTTCAAACCCTCTTGGCATACTATATGCCCCAACAGCTTTCCGTATGGCACCAATAAGACACATTTATTTGGATTCAATGATATTCGTGCTTTCCTGCACAATCCCATACATTCTTCTAAGGCTTTTAAATGTTCTTGTGTCTTGCCATACAGTGACCAATCATCTAGGAAAGCTTTGAAATTCCTTGTGGACATCTTATCAAAAATGTACAAGATGATCCTTTGAAAAGTAGTTGGTGCATTGCATAATCCAAATGGCATGCGGTTATATGCGTATATCCCATTTTCCACAACAAAGGTGGTCTTCAACTTGTCTTCCTCCGCTATGCTAATCTGGTTGTAGCTCGAGAATCCATCCAAAAATGAATATATCTCATGGCCGGCTACTTCTTCAAGTATGGAGTCTGTGAAAGGGATCGGGAAGGGATCCTTTATGGTTACGACATTCAAACTTCTAAAATCCACACAGATTCGGATTTTATCTACTTCTCTTTTTAGAGTAATCACGATCGGTGAAACCCATTCACTTGTCGTAACTTTGAAGATAATGCCTGCATCCAACATCTTCTCAATTTCGGCATTCACCCTTGTTGCATATTTGGGATTCATTCTGTAAGGTCGCCTTCTTACAGGTTGCGCACCTTCAATCAAAGGAATCTTGTGTACGCAGAGTTCCGGTGGAACTCCCTTCAAGTCCTTGTATGTCCAAGCAAAAACATCCTTATAGTCCAGAAAAATCTTGAATGCTACTGCTTTCAGGACTGGATCCCAATCATCTCCACATTTGATCATCTTCTCCTCACCATTTTCTCCCAAGTTTACCTGAATCATTTTAGGACCTTCATATTTGATAGATTCAGGGTCATTTGCTGCCTTTAGTGCAGCGATGGGGTGGGCTGGTTTATCTTCAATAATTGCCTCCCCCATCGTGAATTCTGCAAAATTCTTGGGAAATGTCCACTTCTCCCTTTCCTTGTCCTTCTCTATTGTTGTCTGTCTTCTATTGCTAATTCCCTTTTCAGGTTCTTGTATCTCATCCTTTTGAATCTCCTTTTCTGCATCTATGCAAAAACATTGGGGAGAGAATATCTCGTAGTCTTCCAACTGCCAATGTAGTAAGCCTTTGTCCTGGTCATACTCATCTTCCATGCAGTCTTCAAGGTGCAACACTCCTTCCTCATCTGGTTCATACCCTGTCTCACCATCTGATGAAGAGGATCCCGAATCATCTGAAGTGGCTATGTCTTGACTCACTGTTTGATTCTTCAGATTGATTATATACTTGTGCTGCCCTTGCTTGAAGGATAGACGTTCTTTCTCCCAATTGTGGTTGACTTTTGTTGTTCTCAACCATCCTCGTCCTAGCAGTGCATCATATGCGGGTTTTTGCATAGCAATGACAACAAAATCCAAGATGAAGTCCTGCTCTGCTATGCGTACCTTCTGATTCATCAAGACGCCTATTGTTTCAATGCCATATTGATCAACGCCATATAATTTGAAATTTGGAGATCGTAAGGCGGGTTGCCCCAGAATCCGCCATGTCTTCTCCGGCATCACATTCACACTAGACCCTCCATCCACAATCACCTGATTCAGTCTATGGTCCAAAACCTCCATCTGGACTATAGCTGGCCTCCTCCCGGCTTCAATCATCAGGATTGTCGGATCGATGAATTGTCCTTGCTTGATAGTTGCTACCTGTCGAGTTTCATCCTTCTTCTTGATGACTTCCCCGATCGTAGCATACAACTCAGGTACTATACTAAACAGGTTGGCGACCTTCATTTCCACCTTCGTGTTTAGTACCTCTGTTACCAAGCCTTCTACTGATGCCTTCTTGGTGATCTCCGGTCTCTTCAATACTTTCTCCAGAACTAGTTGACCCTGCTTCTCCTTTGCTAGTTCTGTTTTGATTAGTTCTTGGGCTTCCTGCCATCGTTCTTTCTCCTTGGCAGGATTTGGGTACTGTTCCATCTTCTTGGTCTGTGCTCTTGTTACAACCAAGACTTCATTATCTACCTCTGTCACCTCTCCAATGCCAATGAGGTTGATATTCTGAGTTCCACTGGTACTTGCCTTCTTCGGACAATTGGCTTCCTTGTGGTTTCTTGGACCACACCATTTACACATTTGGGTGGTATTATTACCACTGTTGTTACCTGCATTCTGGGGTTTGGAACAATTCTTCGCAAAGTGGCCCCATTCCTGACAATTCCGACATTGAATAATCGGCCGACCATCAGAGTCGTATTGTAGTCGACTATGGCCTCCTTGTCTTCCTCCTCGGCGACTATTCCTATATCCTCCGCTAGTGGCTCCTTGTCCATTCCTTGGCGTATTTGGCTGCTCCTCCTGTTGTATAGCCAATGTTTGATGCCTCTTGCTTTTCAGGTTGAATGGACAATCGGCTACAGGATGTCCCGCTATCTCACATATGTTACAGTATGCGTTCTTTGGACAATTGACATTTGAATGTCCTTTCGTCTTGCAGTCTGAGCACCAAATCTCTTTCCGATCCTTGCGGCCTTCTCCTTTTGCTTCCTTTAGAATTTTGTCAAATTCTCTTCGAAAGGTGTGGATTGTACTCTGAACTTTATCTTCCGCATCACTGTCTGAATCTTCATTATGTTTTAAGTAACCTCCGATACCTGCGGTTGTTTGTTTGCCTTCACTTTCGAAGTTCTTAGCCTTCTCCAGTGCTTCCGCATATGTTGAGGATGGTACTGCCTTCATCTTCTTCTTGAATTTTGGTAGTAGCCCATCCAAAAACCACCGCTTTATCATACCATCGGCAGGTGTCATCTCCATTTTATCTATCAATTGTTTCAATCTTCTATTGTAGCTTTTGACATCCTCATCCGGTTTTTGCTTAGTGACACAGATTTTTGTGATGATGTCAGTGTCATCTCTCAATGGTCGGAATTCTTCTATGAATGCAGTCTTCAAATCCTCCCATTGTGTAAATGCTTGCGTACTTTGTCTTTTCAAGTACCAGTCTATCGCCATGCCTCGCAATGTGGCTGGGAATAGTTGCAACCATTGTGTGTCTTGTGTGACCCCATTTGCTCCCCAAATGGTAATGCAAGTTCCCACATGCCGAGATGGGTCCTCCTTTCCTTCACCTGAAAAAGGTGGGCATTTCTATTGTATTGTTCTATTGGCGGGATTCGCCATAGTATTTGTTCTGTTGTTCGGACTTCCTGGTGTTGGTGGTTGTGGAGTTCGATTTGGTTGTCTGTCTGCTATTGGTGGTGCAAAATTATACTCAAATAGCCTTCTACCCGACTCCAATTGGTCTCTACTTCGCGACCTCCTCCGCGAATACACCAAACGTGGCTCCGGTCTTCCTCCCCACGAACCTCCGCGTAGTTGTCCTGATACAAGGTTCCCTCCTTCAGTATCCTCTGGCCAACTCTCCCTCGTTGGTTCTGGTGTTACCGTCCAGTTCTCAATGATGGGCTCTTCCTCAGCTATTTGTTCTTCCTCGTTTTCTGCAGTCACCAACAATGTTTCAATGCTTGGATTATCCTCGTCTTCTAGGTTCCACACTCTCTCTAGGTGAGAGACTTTTGTTGCCTCTTGTGTCCTTAAGTTCGCCAGTCGTGCACTTCTTCTTACCGGTATTTGATTTTTGCTTTGTAACCTGGAATCAGTCATTCACCTCTTACACCTATCACTTGCGTCTCTAGACTCTGAGTTCAATTAGGCAACGACGCCAAATGTAGACAGGGGTGAGTACATTCCCGGGGTAAGGGATGATGACAATCAGGATGACCAGTTACAGACCTTGGGTGTTATGTATCTTCAATGGCCAAGTCTAGACGTCAAGGACTAGACGTCTGAGTGCAGTTGTCTAGACGTCACAGGATTAGATGTCTCAAACTAGCCGTCACAGGCTGGGCGTCTGGTCTAGCCATCACAGGCTAGACGTCTGGACACTTTACAGTAGACGTCTACAGGTTAGACGTCTTAGGGTTAGACGCCTGGCTCTGGGTTAGACGTCTACAGGTCTAGACGTCTAAGGCTACGTGAGACGTCAAGTGAGGGGATGGACGAGCGGTATGGGACTAGACGTCAAGGGACGTATGAGACCAGGGTTAGACGTCTAGTGTTGAGGCTAGACGGCTAACCGTCTATGGCTGGTCTAGACGTCAAGTAAGACGTCTGCAATCTCTCTACTCCAGTCTTCTGTACCTACACAATAACACTTAGATTTCCTCCTCGTTTACTGCACCATAGCCTGCAAGTAAACATCAAAGTAACCACTGCAACCATGCCACTTAGTACCATCTGCATTACAACCTGCAATCACTTAGAACATGCACAAGATCACCAAACACACAGAACAACCATTCCGTACAAGAGCATTGGCATTATGAGCAAAATGATGATATGTTTACAATTTTGAAGGGGGTATATATAGGAGGGCGAAGTAGTTACTGCAACTACTTCGCTCCCAACCGCCCAACCGTCTTAACCATTTGTTAGACGTCGTTAATGCTAAACTAGACGTCTAAAAACACTAGACGTCTAACCTGCCTAGTTAGCCGACTAACACAATGACGGCTACTTTTGTCTTTTAGTGCTCATTGTACGTAATCAAGCCTTTTGCATTCATTGGCTGATTTTACAAAATCATAAGACCAATTAACATACCAAAATTGTTATATACAATCAAAATTGATGGACATTATTCTCAGCCAGTTCTTCATGGTTTATCTTGCTTAGAACTGTTGTCTACACATCTTGCCACATATCAATGTGACTCTTCATTCTCTCTTGACACCTTGCACTTTCTCTCATATTGACACATACATTATATAAAATATAAATCAACTACCAAACTAATATTTACAAGGAGGCCAAATAATGTAATACTTCCAACACCCCCCCGTATTACATTATTTGGTAGGAAGGCTTTTTGCCTTCATTCTCTGATTCTTCTTTCTCTTCATTCTTCAACTTTGACTTTGGCATGGCTGGATATATGCAACCTTCATTAGGTCTTCCTTTATAAATTATTTGTGTCTACCTCTGGATCAATGTATCTAAGTTGTTTCTGCATCATTGCCTGTGGCCCTATGGGTTACTGTCATCGGATCTGCCTCTGGGTCTCTACCTCTGGGTCTCTCCCACTAGATCATTGCCTCTGGGTCACTGCCTCTGGGTCTCTGCCTCTAGGTCTCTCCCACTGGATCACTGCCTCTGGGTCACTGCCTCTAGGTCACCTCTGGATTATCATTGTCTCTGGGTCATCCACTAGAACATTCATAAGACTATCATATCTGTAGGATCATCACTACAGGTGTTTTCACTATAGGCCATCTTCCAAGCTATGCTTGGGTCATAATCATTTATTTCTTTATGATAAGACTGACAATATTCTCAACAAACTTTGATCATACTTGGTTTCCTTCTGTAGAAACCATACAACATTCCTTTTATCTTATCCCATTCATTCATGTTTATCCATCCACAATCCATTTTTAATCTGTAGTCTTTCTTTTCTTTTTGTAGACAAAATATTTGTGAATGATTATGTCCTCCACAAATTTCACAACTATGGAGATTCCAACATTTCTCTATCTTATGTCCATATCTACCACAATGATTACATCTATTCTCTGTTACAAAATTCCTTTTGTCATTTGGTCCTTCATTGTTACTGATTTTATCAATCCCTATCATAGATTTGATGTCACTATTTCCTATCACAAACTTAGTCCCTGGCTCATTGCTGCTAGTTTGTCCTATATATCCAAGACCTTCACATTTTGGTCTTATTTTTGGTACAATTGGCTCTTTCATTCCTTGTCCATGTTTTCCCAAACCTGTGTCTTTATATCCCATTTTACTTAATAATTTTGAACCAATTCCTTTAGTATGCCTTTCAAAATAACCAAAAAGATCATCAAATTGATCCCTATCAACATCAACACAACTTTGAGCATCACTATCTCTGTCATCATTTGAATCCATGTCATCATCAATTTTGATAGCATAAGCTTTTTTTGAACAATCATGAATTGTATTCAAATCCTTTGTGTCACATGTAGCATCTATTTTTGTAACAAGTTCTTCTATCTTTGTCATGAATTCTAAGTCACAAGTATCATTGCTTGCATCACAATTTTTCTTTTCATTTTGATGAGGATCACAACATGCATCTTTTTTTTTGATGAAGATCATTAGTATCACAACATTCATTTGTTGTCATAGGCCTTAAATCATTTGTATCACAAAAAACATCTTTCATCATTGTTTTGTTTCCTAATTCTTCAACCTTTCCTTGTTTTCTTATCTTGGAAACATTTAGAGTGATTATTCCCTTGTATATTGTTTTCCATAGACTAACAGGTACAATAACAAAATTTTCATAACAATCATTAGCATCATTAAGAATACTTTGCATGCATTGTTGAAGTATTAAAAATTCTCCTTTTTTTGCTTCATTAGTAATATCAACAAGCTTATTCTTCAAATCTTTAGTCATTTCCTCTTGTTTTCTATTCTTGCCTTTGAGAACTTCATTAGAAAGTAATGTCATATACATTATCTTTCCTATATCATTAGGTAATGTGAAAACACCTTTAGAGTCTTCAACTGCTTCATCAAGTTTTGAACTTAGATAATTTCCAAGCATTGAAAAATTTTCATCTTTGGCTTCTCTCATGATTGATTGTAAGATTCTATTTTCCTTTATTGATGTATCCTTTTGTCCTTCAATTTTTTTTATCATGTATTGAGTACAACATTTTAAATTTTGCAACATTTCCTTAGTCTCTTCTAGTGAGTCATCTTGAATGTATATTTGTTCTTCTTGAAAACATAAGTTTTCTTCTTCAATTGTTTTTGACAACTCATGTTTTTGTATTTCTATTTTTTTATCATTTATTTTTCTTTTCACTTGCTTTTTTCTTGCCATGTTCCTTTGAAGTTGACAACCTTATAGCTCCAAAATTGAAATTTCAAAAATTAAATTTTGCAAATTTTTTAATTTAATTTTCTATACCTTTGAAGTAGTAATCCTTTTAACTCCCTAGGTTTAAATAAATCAAGAATTTAAAAATTTCTAACTTAAATCCTATGAGGTAGAAAAACTTATGTCTCCCTAGCTTTAGAAACTAAAGAATGAATTTTGCAAATTTATATTTTTCTTAAAGTTTGAGGTTGAAACCCTTTTGTCTCCCAAATAACTAAATTTGCAAATCTTTCATAAAATAATTAAACTTTGAATTTAGAAAGAACTAATAACTATAAACTAAACCTTATTACTCCAGTTTTATAAAGAATCAAATATTACACCTACTTATTAGTCCAAACTAAAGAAATTTAATTAATCCTTATTACTCCTTAAACTTTAGCAAAAACCTAAATCAAAAAATTTACCTCCTCACAAGGCACACTTTGATACTTTTCGGACATTTCAAATTGCACTCGAACTGTATTTATGTTCCTTCCTTTCCACTCGTGCAAATGACTTTAGTAGGCACTTTTACACTAAGCATTTCACCTTTGACCGGATGCTTGGCATTCTTTCCTTGAGATGTCAGATAGAATAATACAGACGTATTACCTCTGCCACTAACACATGTGTTTCTCCAGCTGGCTACATTACATTCAGCCAAAGAATGATTGTTGGCTTTCGTTTGCTTGGCGTTGGTTTTCAAGTGATTGTCCCTATTTTATATTTCTCTATTCACTTCCTCACTTCTTTTGTGCTGCGTCTCTTGCTTGTCCCTTTGACTCTTTGTTTCTCCTTACTGTCCCTTTGGCACTTTGCT
Source organism: Wollemia nobilis (assembly GCA_028583015.1). NCBI lineage: Eukaryota > Viridiplantae > Streptophyta > Pinopsida > Araucariales > Araucariaceae > Wollemia > Wollemia nobilis. The sequence goes on from JAQPPZ010001865.1 coordinate 1,601,009, forward strand.
TGCTCGTTCCTTTGGCACTTTGCTTGCTTGTTCCTTTGCCGCTTCACTTGCTTGTTGTCCCTTTGGTGCTTCGTCTCTGCTTGCGCGTTCCTTTGGCACTTCGTTTCCACTTCCTTCCTAGGCTTTGTTGTTGCGTCTTCGACTGCACTTTCGTTGCTTCTTCAAGTTAGAATGGATGCAATCGACTCTCTTATTGCTTGAATCTTTCAACTATTGAATCCCTTGGCTATTCTAATATGTTGCATCTTTTTTCACAGGTGCAAGTTTGGACGTTCCTCACATTCGATAGTCGACGTTGGTGACTCCAAAAACTTAAAGATTCCTTGCTCACTTAGGCTATACTTAGCAACAGTTAAAATAATTCCAATGCCTTCATACTATATAATTTTTTGCATCCTTCATGATGCAATACCAACATATTTATACTTATCAATACTCTCTTTAATGTAGACGTACTCAGATTTCAAATCTTCATGCTCCTTAACGTCTTACAGTAGCTCTGCTTTAATTCTTCTATCCAATGCTTTTTCATTCAGGTGGCTTCCACCGTTGTATTCTTCCTTTGATGCTTTATTGCACCTTTGCCTTCAAAAGGCTTTTCTCTTGAATTCTGCCTTCTTCTCGTTGAACGTTCGGATAGTTTCAATACTGCCCTGCTTTGCTAACTGCTTTGTATCTCAGACTTCTTTTCTGAGTCTTCTTTTGTTGGTCTTCTTTGGACCTTCTTTCACTGGTTCTACGAGCCTTCTTTCTTATCCATTGCTTACATTCGCTTACTTGACTACGAGTCTTTATTCAAGTCTCCTTTCTCTCCTTTAATATGGGGCTTATATATATTCTATATGGCCTCTTCACTTTTACTAATAAGGGCCTCAAATCTTCATCATGGAGCTCTTTCTTTGAAGAGTCTCTATCCTCTGAACTTTCATCTCTATTAAGGTCTGGCTTCAAGACCTCTATGTCACGGTGACTATAAACTTCCCTTTAAAGTAGAAAAACTCTAACCAATTTCATCAAGTTGGACAAAACTGGTTTTTTTATGCAGCTAAACAATTTCAACCTGTGCAAGTAACTACTCGCAATGGCTCTGATACCACTGTTAGCTTTCCAAATAGATTAACTCACAGAAAGCTTTATCTAAGATCAAGTATAAATCAAATATATGTCATTAATCAAACTAACAATGAATCTCAATATTGGAATAACAACAATATCTCACAAATATAACTTAGATATACACAATATCAAAAAATTACAAGAATGATTCATCTTGATTACATTGCTTGGAGAGATGTCTCCAATATATAATTTTACATGACTTTTCAATACTCTGACTATTGCTCTCCTCTAACAACTGGGAGATGCATCCTTTCATATTCCTCATAAAGACAAAACTCTCATCTTGCCACATATCAATGTGACTCTTCATTCTCTCTTGACACCTTGCACTTTCTCTCATATTTTTTTTTTTTTGAAAAAATTGAAAAAAGCTTGCATTAAAACAAATTACAGTTACAAGAGGGAGAAAGGGCATCCCAACCAAGAGCAAAGAGACCAGAAGAACAAAGGGCGCGAAAACGCGACAAGTCGCGAAATCGCGACACCAAACCTAACAACCGCCGCGCCACGACAACCGGTCGCGAAAACGCGACATGTCGCGAAATCGCGACATGTCGCGACATCGCGACATGTCGCGACATCGCGACAAAACAGCGCCGAGGCCACACCACTCAAAAAATGTCGCGAAATCGCGACAGCACAGCACCAAAGCACCCAAACGCCAAAAACGTCGCGAAATCGCGACGAGAAAGCCAGAAGGCACCTGCTCCCCAAAATTGTCGCGAAATCGCGACGAGTTCTCCTTTAAACAGCAACTTTGAGAAAGTGTCGCGATATCGCGACGGCTTTTCCTTAAAGCCCCAGTTGGCCGGAAGTGTAGCGAAATCGCGACAAGAATTCCAATGGGCGCCCCTTCCGCAAAAGTGTCGCGAAATCGCGACATGTTCTCCCCCATGGTGCCCTTTTCTTAAACTAGTCGCGAAATCGCGACGTTTATCCTTCATGCAGTTTGTTCTCCAAAGCGTCGCGAAATCGCTACAAGTTTGCCCCTTTGCTTCCTTTCCTTAAAAATGTCGCGAAATCGCGACAGATTATCCTTTGAGAAGCTTTTCACAAAAAATGTCGCGATATCGCGACGGTTTTTCCACTTAACGCAATTTTGCGCAAAGCGTCGCGAAATCGCGACAACTTTCCTCCAACAGCGGAACCGACAAAAAATGTCGCGAAATCGCGACATGTTCTCCCCATGGTGCCCTTTTCTCAAACTAGTCGCGAAATCACGACGTTTATCCTTCATGAAGCTTGTTCTCCAGAATTTTCGCGAAATCGCTACAGGTTTGCCCCTTTGCGTCCTTTCCTCAAAAAAGGCACGAAATCGCGACAAATTTTCCTTTGAGTAGCTTTTCACAAAAAATGTCGCGATATCGCGACGGTTTTTCCCCTTCACGCAATTTTTCTCAAAGCGTCGCGATATCGCGACGCTTTGACTCCAGCAGCAGAACCAACAAAAAAGGTCGCGAAATCGCGACACCTTCTCATCAAAGACCGCGATGACGCAACAAGTCGCGAAATCGCTACAATTTTCCTCCCAAGGCCGCGGCAACAAAAAGGGTAGCGAAATCGCGACAGTTGTCCAGGAAAGGTCGCGACAGAGCAACATGTCGCGAAATCGCGACAGATTTCCAAACAAGGTCGCGACGGCGCAATATGTCGCGATATCGCGACAAAAACTAACCTTAGCCATTTTTGAGCTCATGGATGCAGGGATCGTTCCAGACCACTCCGAATCTCTTCATCTATCATAGGCATATCATTGTGCAGCTGAACACCTACCTCTTTCTCAGCACCCATCTTCGCAAGGAAGTCAACTACCGTGTTCAAATTTCTACTCACATACACAGGGATAACATCATCTAACTCCCTCCATAACTCCTTGATTTGGGATATCAAAATCCGTAGTCTCCAGGCTTTTAATGAGAAATTCTGCAAGCAATCCAGAGCGCCGATCAGGACTTGAGAATCTGATTCAAGAATTATCCTCCGGTAACCCTGCTTAACAGCCCAGATAGACGCTGACTTAATGGCAAAGGCTTCGGCTTCATTGTTCGTGGCTCTGCCCAATCCCTGCAATTCCCAGTAAAGAACCGCACTCGAGTGATCCCGACATACAACACCAATTCCTGCGCTGCCCGGGTTGCCTTTTGCAGCCCCATCAGTATTGATCTTGATCCAGCCAACAGGGGGAGGTTTCCAGCATGCTCTGCCTTGCCTCTCAAGTCCCTCAACCCCCTCTTCACACTTTCTCTCATATTGACACATACATTCTATAAAATATAAATCAACTACCAAACTAATATTTACAAGGGATCCAAATAATGTAATACTTCCAACATGCTCACGTATTTGCAAAGAAGGTCACAATATTGAATCGTCAAGTGACGAAGATCAGCCACCCATGGTGAACATTGTTGCAGCAGCAGGCAAACAAAAATGTTTGCAATTTCTAGGTGATGGAAAGGAGGACCCAGAGCGCCATATTGGTACGTGTGAAACAATATGGTGAGCTAATGGAGTTGATGATGAAGGATCTTGGCTGAGATTGTTTTTGGCTACATTGTGGGGAATTGTAATTGACTGTCATTTGAAGAAATCAAACCCCTTCACGACATGGGATGAATTAAAGGCTGAATTCACTAAGGAATTCATAATACTTCATGATGATACTAAGATCATCGGAGAAATATATTCCATGAAGCAAAACAGAGATGAAGATATCAAGTCGTACAACCAACGATTAAAGGAACTCATCGATAAGATGGAAGTAAAACCAATAGATGGGTTACAAAAGCGATGGTTCCTAGATGGACTACTATCAAGATATAAAAAGAAGATAAAGGTAGTACCACCAACTACCTACTAGGAAGCCTTTGGCAGAGCTCTCTACTTGAAGAGCAAGATGAGGCAAACAGCAGCAGGAGTAGGAGTCACTATGATTCAGATAGCGACCAAGATGACTTGCATGTTTCCATCCAGCCCATGAGGAAGGACCTAGAAAGGATGATTAATGACGTGAAGGGAGACAAAGAAGAAAGAAAAGAAAGACATTTGGTGTTCCAACTGCAAGTCAAAGGGACAAAAAATTGTAAATTGTCCAAAGAATACATTATGGAATATTTGTGAAGTTGTGAGACATGATGTTGTGGACTGTCCATTTAATTTGAGAAGCACCAAACATCAAACTTCAATGGTGCAGAAAGGGGAGAAGAAGAGAAGCCTACTACTAAAAACGGTCAAGAAGCAACAAGCAGCGGGTATAGGAACAACCGCCAAGGAAGACGTCAACCGCAACAAGGGAATCGACCACAAGGTGGGCAAGGTCGATTACAATATGATTTAGATGGTAGACCGATCATACAATATCAAAGATGCCAAGAGCGGAGCACTTCACAAGAAATTGTCAGAATGCACTACTTCAAGGTAACGCTGGAAACATAGTTGAGAAAATCTGCAAAAGGAGACTGGCAATGTTAAGTCAATGTTGGGATTGAAGAACTTGCCAGAAGGAACGTAGGTACTCTAGTGACACCCAACACGTGTATGTGGATGGACATTTGGTGGCCCATCCTAGAGAGGAGTCAGGTGTTAAGTATATCAAACTTGCACCTGAATTGGTGAAGACATATGCTAGGATGAATTTTTTGGCATATTTGATTCAGTGGTTAGCTATAGGGTTGGAGAAGTTTCAGTAGACGGTTTGCAATCAAAAGCTGAAGGAAGAAGAGCTAGCTAACCAAATTCAAATGGTGGAGGCACAACTTTGGTAGGTGTAGGAGGATGTCAAAGCAGAACTAGCAAAGCTAAGGAAGGAGGTAGAAGAAAATAAGAAGGCACATGAGGAGCAAGCTTAGTTGATTGGATAGTTGAAGTCTAAGTGTGCAATGTGAGAGCAATTGTTGGAAGCTTGGCGATTGCAGGAAGGAGAGAGGCTGAAGCAACCAAAAGGGAGGTTGAAGCTGCAAAGAGGGAGGCCAAGTTGAAGACTAGGCTAGCAGAGCAAAAGTCAAATCATTATGGCTTATAGTGGGCTCGACTCTAGGCCTAAGCAAAAAGGTTGAAGGGAGAGATAGAGGCCTTGAAACTACAGATCCAGGAGTTAATAGGTGTATCTGTTCCCACGCCTCAACCTCAACATAACTTGAGTCCCCAGGAGAAAAGATAGTCGTCAATGAGGACATCGACCAATTTAAAGGGGAGGGTAGATGTAGGAGCTAGTTTTGATGAGCCTCAACCAAAGAAGTAGAAAAGTAAATAAGTGCAATGCACACAAATGTAAATGTAAATGTAAATGAAATGTACTTTTGTTGCATGATGTCACAAGTGATGATGCAAGCAATTCTGATAATCCAAAGTTTGTAATATGTATGGCATAATGCATGTAATTATGTATGGACGTAGGGTAGTTATCACCTAGGTAGAGGTGATGTGTCCCGGATGGTAGTTGTTGTTAACTACCAACCTTCAAGAATAAATAGGAACCCCATTCATTCAAGTGGGTACCTATCATGGATGCATCATAATATCATCATGTACCGAGCATTATACCATGTGATGTATTACAAACCATAGACATAGATAGAGAGTGTAGATACATTTGTACAAACAGTGTTCTAGGAGATATCTACGCAAGATTGTAGATGGACATGTAATGCAAGTGTCGTACAGGCAAAAGTGAATACATTATCTACTCGTTTTCATTCATCATCTGTTGTGATTGTCAATTGTGTATGCATTGACTAATGCCATTGTGGATTGTTGGAGAAAGGTAGTTTTGTAGATTTTTTCTCTTAATTTCTATATGCAGGTTTGAATTCGCAATTAGAATGTTGTACGAGAAGTGTGGATGACAAATGTCGTACAAGTGACTATTGTACAAGTGGATGTCGTACAAGTCACTGCCATACAAGTGACATGTTGTACAAGTGGATGTTATACAAATCATTGTTGTACAGACAATTGTTGAACTAGGTTCCCATCAACTGGAGAGATAAGCTTGCATACTAATTGACTTGATTGCAATCATTGTTGATTGCTAAACCTTTCATATTAAATTGTTCCTCCAAGAGGGAGTACAAACTGTTGTGCTACATACACTACGCACAACATATATTAGACTAGCCAACACGGCAATTCAAACGGCCTACAATGACATTCAAAAGACTTGATATAACACTTCAATACTGTTGGAATATGTAATGCAACATTGTGTAAATTATTCTTAGACTAAAATATATAGTCTAAAGAATAATATTTGAATTAGAAAATAATTCTATTTTATGTAAAAATATTCCCACCCAATTAATAAATAAAATAAAGGTGCTAGGAATATTTAATTTATGGGAAAAAGTTATTTCCCCTTTTCTAGCAAATATTAGAAAGTAACTAATCACTTTCTAATATTTGATAGATGCCACTTATCACACATCTCAAAGATTAGATTGTGATAAGATTAGAAAGTAACTAAGCACTTTCTAATATTTGATAGATGCCACTTGTCACACATCTCAAGATTAGATTGTGATAATATTTAGGGTTGTAGTAGAAAAGCTTCTCTTTAAATAGGGGTGTTGTCTACTACATCTAAACATATCTTGTCATATTGACTTGTGTTGTAATATCATGTTGATGCATATTGTTGCATAACATTGAAGCATTCTTGTATTGTTGAATCAAATGAGTAATATAATGAGCTTCATAGTGGATGTTTCCCTTCTTCATTTGAAGTAGGGTTTTACCACTTAATATTGGTGTTGTGGATTTCCTCTTTTGTGTGTGATTGATCTTGCGGAGCATTCTTCGATCTTGGGGAGACTTTGTTTGTCTCACATTTGGTATCAAAGCGGTTGGGATCTCCATCAAGTGTCTTCAATCCTTTGAGATGAAAAACCCATTAAGGTATATTATTTTTTTTGTATGCATTTGATATTTGGGTATTTTATGCAAACTTATTTTGCAAATCTGCCATTAGGGTTTATAGATTTATTGTGTTTTTAGATCTAGTTGTTAGATCTTTTGCAAATAGTATTTTCATTTTAAATCTATAAAAAAAATTTTGGCATTGAGCTTTTTCTGGAAGGGTTTTGGAGCCAAACGGACCCCATGGTTGCGTCCGGAAGACCCAAAAACCCCTATTTCCATATATAGTCATTTTTTTTTTTTTTTTTAAATAAAAAAACAATCGGCTATATATATAAAAAAAAAACAGTCGGTTTATATATATATATATATATATATATATATAAAATAAAAAAACAATCGGCTATATAGTCTGAAAAACTTTTAAATTTTTTTTTAAGTTTTGCTTTATAAAAATCTTTAAACTTTTTCATGCGATTTTTTTTTTTATTAATTATTTAATAAAATAAATTTTATTAATTTAATTGCATTTTTTGTTTAAGCACTTTTTGTATTTAAAAATTATTATTATTTTTCTTAAAATGCAATATTTTTTTAATTTCTTCCATTTTTATTAATTCTTCTAATCTCTCTCAAGCATTTGCTTGAAGCATAATGTAAATTTATGTAACTTGTATCTCTCATACTGAAAGTAAAAGAGAATGAAAGTGAGAGTGAGAAAGAGAGAGAGAGAGTGTATTTGTGTTTTGCTTTGTGTCTCCACTATCTCTTTTTCATCTTTCTTACATTTTTTTTTTTTTTTTGCATCTTTTGCATTTTGCATCTCAACTAATCCAACTACTAACTTACTAACTTGCTACTACACAATCTACTAACCAACTAACTTGCAATTTACTAATTTTCATATTAATCAAGAAGGTTAAAAATGAATCAACTTACTAACCACAACTTTAGTATTTGATTAAAATTTACTTAATCTTGCAACACAGTTTATATTTGCTAAACACCTATTGAATCCAAAATAATCCGCTCTATCGATAGCAAGTCCTTTTCGGGTCCTCGTACCCGTACCCTTTTGGGTAGCTTGGTTGACCTTGGGTGAGATGAATTGGCAATTCATTAGGCTATAGCAAAACCTTAAAATGAACACTAACTTACTAACTTATTGACTATCTAACATTTAACAAATGTTTTATGGTTCAATTCAAGTTAGTTTATTTTGTTGCAAGATGGTTGTTATGATTAGTTACCTTCTTATTGCAAGTTAATCTATTGCAAGTTGATCTTGGTTTATTTCCTTTATTCAATTGCAATATGGTTATAGTTGTTTATTGCAAGATGGTTATAGTAGTTCATGATAATGTTGATTATCTTTCATGATGATGCTTATCTCTCTTGATGATGCTTAATTTTAATTATCTTTCATGATGTTTATCTTTCATGATGATTATCTTTGATGATTGAAAAGTAGATTACTTGAAAGTTATGTTTTTTTATATATGCAAGTATGTTTATCTACTTTCTTATTGCATCATTTATTTCCTTTGTCAATGCATCTTATGTTTTGATTATGTTCACTTTCTAGAATGGTTGATCATGGAATCTCCTTCACACCTAAGCACATCCTTGATGGATCAAATTTTGGAATATGGGAACCAAGGATGAGGGCTGAATTTCAAGCAAGAAAGTTATGGCCCATTGTGAATGGAGATGAAGCAATCCCAACCCAAGCAAGGGCACTTGAGACATACAACAACAAGAGTCACCTTGCACTTTCCATGATTATCAATAGTGTGAGTGATGAGATATTGCTCACTATAAGCCATTGTGAGCATGCTAAAGATGCATGGGATTTGCTAAAACAAGTCCATCTAGGGTCCAACACATCAAGGAAATTCACTTTATTGTCCAAAATTCTTAGCACTATGCAAGGTGAAGAAGAAAGTGCCTTGATCTTCCTCTCAAAGATGAAAGACATGAGAACTCAACTATTGGCTTGTAATTGTGATTGGATAAGTGAGAAGCTCTTAAGCTTTATCATTTTGAGGAACTTGTCAAGAAAGTTCAAGAATTTTGTCACCATTATTGAGACTAGGCTAGAGCAAGAAGAGGATGGCATTCCTCTCAACACTCTTTCACAATTATTGATTCAACATGAAGAGTCTCTTAATAGAGACAAAGTGAATGGTCAAGTTGTCAAGGAGAAGAATGTTGCCTTGAGTGCCACTAAGGCTTCCTTCAAGAAGAAATACAAGGGAAGGAAAAATCAAAATTTCCAACCCAACAAGCCTAGAGTTGATTTCACTTGCAACTTTTGTGGCAAGAAAGGCCACAAGGAACAAAATTGTTTCAAGAAGAAGAAGATTGCAGAAAAGGAAGAGCAAGAAAAGGCTAAGGGACAAGGACCTAAGAAATGGTTTGGCAAGGGAAAGAAAAAGAACAACAATGTAAAGCAAAATTCTAATAAAAATGCCTTTGTTTGTGCCCTCTACTCCATTGACTCATCTACTTCTAATGAATGGGTGTTAGATTCTGGATGCACTAACCATATGTGTTTTGAAAAGGATAAGTTTGTGGACTTTCATAAGCACTCTTCAGATTCAGTTGTCATTGGTGATAATACTAGACTTCAAGTAGAAGGTGTTGGCAATGTTGTAATTGAAGGGAAATTACTTGATAATGTCCTATATGTGCCTAACCTTAGGAGAAATTTAATTTCAGTTTTGCAAGTTGCTAGAAGTGGTCACACTATTGAGTTCAATGCAACTTCATGGAGCATTAGGAAAGGCATGCTACCAATCATTACAGGTTATGTGAAGAATAATATTTATGTGTTAGGTGATGCTCCTCCTAAAGTGTGTTTAGCAACTAATGTTTCTCCTAGTAGCAAGCTTTGGCACTTAAGGTTAGGCCATACAAACTATCAAAATATTCAAATGATGAAGTCCAAAAATTTGGTTGAAGGCTTGCCTAACATTTCACCTATTCATGGTTTGTGTGAAACATGCATCTTAGGCAAGATGAGCAAACAAAAGTTTGCAAAGGACAAGTCAACAAGGGCCACACAAATTCTTCAACTCATTCATACAGATATTATGGGTCCATTACATGTTAGATCACTTGGTGGTGCATCCTATATTCTCACCTTTATAGATGATTATTCAAGAATGATCTTTGGGTATCTACTTAAGAATAAATCAGATTGTTTTGAGACATTCAAGGAGTTCAAAGCTTTGGTAGAAAATCAAAAGGGAGCAAAGATCAAAATGATTAGAAGTGACAATGGAGGGGAGTACAATAGCAATGATTTCAATGAGTTTTGTTCTTCTCATGGGATCAAAAGGCAGTTTACTTGTCCATACACTCCTCAACAAAATGGTGTTGCAGAGAGGAAAAATAGGACAATCATGGAGATGGTAAGATGCATGCTTGGTGACCACTTACCTCAATTTCTTTGGGGTGAAGCAACCAATACAACAATCTACATTCTTAACAGGTGTCCTTCAAAATCAGTTGAGGGGAAGACTCCTTATGAGGTTTGGAATGGTAAGAAGCCAAATTTGTCACACTTAAGAGTGTTTGGATGTGATGCATTTTCATATATTCCTTCAGAAAAGAGGAAGAAATTGGACAAAAAGTCTCAAAAATGCATCTTTGTTGGCTATGATGCAGAACATAGGGGCTACAGGTTATACTCACCTTCTTCACGCATTGTATTTGTTTCAAGAGATGTCAAATTCAATGAAGACCTTCTTGAGTTAGAAAAGGGTGGGCCTTGTGTCAAAAGGACCAAGTGGTTGGATCATTCTAGGGGTCCTAAAGAGCAGAATTCAGTTAGCCAAAGGATAACTAGAAGTATGACCCTTAACATGTCTCTTCTAGCTAAGATAGAGAATGATCATGAGCCTACTTCTTACCAAGAAGCTTCACAACACTCTTGTTGGGTTGATGCCATGAAGGTTGAGATGGATTCTCTTCTAAAGAATAAAACTTGGGATCTAGTGCCTTATCCTAATAAGAGAAATGTTATTGGGAACAAGTGGGTCTATAGAATCAAGTACAATTCTAATGGAGAGATAGAAAAGTATAAGGCTAGATTGGTTGCTAAGGGTTATGCTCAAAAATATGGCATTGACTATGATGAAACCTTTGCACCGAGTTGCCAAAATGCCCACCATTCGACTTCTCATTGCTATTGTTGTTGCTCAAGGTTGGCAGATTTTTTAGCTTGATGTGAAAAGTGCCTTTCTAAATGGTGATTTGGATGTGGATATCTACATGAGTCAACCACAAGGATTTGTTGTACAAGGTAAGGAAACACTTGTGTGTAAACTAAAGAAAACCTTGTACGGTCTGAAGCAAGCACCTAGAGCATGGTACATGAAGATTTCAGGTTACTTCTTGTCTCTTGGTTTTGATAAATGCTATTCAGATACAGATCTCTATGTGCTTAGGAAGGATAACTTGGTCATTTTAATTGCTCTATTTGTTGATGACCTTGTTGTGACTGGAAATGAGAATGAGGCCATTTTTTATTTCATCTCCAAATTAAAGTCAGAGTATGAAATGACTGACCTTGGTCTTCTACACTACTATCTTGGCATGCAAGTTTATCAGCATGAGGATTGTACCTTTTTGAGTCAATCCAAGTATATTGGAGATCTTCTTAAGAGGTTTGATTTGGAGGATGGCAATCCTACTTCCATTCCTATTTCTACAGGGGTTAAGTTGGAAGTAAGTACAGAATCTCAGTTGGCTGATGCTACATTGTATAGGCAGCTCATTGGTAGTCTTCTTTATGTTACCATCACAAGGCCAGATATTGCTTTTGCAGTTGGTATGATGGCTAGGTTCATGCAGAAACCTTATATTGAGCACTTACAAGCTACCAAGAAGATTCTGAAGTACCTTTCAGGTACTAGAGATTTGGCACTCAAGTATTCTAGGCTTCCTTCCTTTGCTCTTTTTGGCTATGCTGATTCTGATTTTGGAGGGGATAGAATAGACAAAAAGTCTACCACAACATATGTTTTTAGTATTGGGTCTGCAACTATCTCTTGGTCTTCCAAGAAGCAAGATACAATTGCTCTTTCTACAATGGAAGCGGAGTATAAGGCTACGACAATAGCTGCACAGGAAGCGGTTTGGCTTCGTACCCTCATGAAGGAAATTGGCTTTGAGCAATTTGGTCCTTCATGTTTGCTCTCCGATAATCAATCAGCTATTGCCTTGGCTAAAAATCCTGTAATGCATCAAAGGACAAAGCATGTTGAAATCCAAGCCCACTTTATCAGAGAGAAGGTATTGGATGGGACTATTCGGTTGGAGTATTGCCCATCATCTTCTAATTCTGCTGATTTGTTCACCAAACCTCTTCCCAAGGAGCAGTTTTGTAAGTTGAGGGACTCACTTGGTTTGGTGAAGTTGTCCTCAAGGGGGAATGAAGTGTAGTTACACTTGTGTGATGACAAATTCATCCTTATGAGGTGTTTTGTGCTATATATATGAGTTGATATTTGGTGGTATAATTGCTTTTTGCATCTCTTTTGAACATGGTACTTTCTTGTTTGCCTTGTGCAACTTTTGTACATGTTACTTTGTAGATGGCATTGTGCAATTATGGTATATGATGCAATTGCTTTATGCGACTCTTTTACATGGTACTTTCTTGTTGCCTTGTGCAACTTTGTACATGTTTTTATGTAGTTGGCATTATGCAATTGGTTTATCATGGTACTTTCTTGTTAGCATTTATGCTACTTTTGTACATGATATTTTATGGTTGGCTTTATGCAACCGATGTGCACACTTTATTATTTTCATATACCTTATGCAACTTTTGTACATGGTACTTTAGAGTTTGCATTATCATGGTACTCCTTGTTTGCTTTATGCAAATTTGTACATGATATTTTTTGATCAACTATATAGCACGTGACTATAAGTATGGCTTGGCATCTTTTTGTGATGACTTATAGTTCACTATTTGTTAGATCAGTTTTGTTATCATCTTTGGATATTCATATATGTTGTGGTGAATATATTTATGATGATGTATCTAACTGATCTTATGTTGAGTTGCTTGTAGCTTGCAGGTACTTCCGTTTGGGGTTTTGCAGGCTTACTGAAGACACCCTTGTGATGTTTTCTTCTTGTCATTTGCAACCACTTGTGGTTGATGGATGGCTTTGTAAGCTGCTTGTATCTGAAGCTACTCCGTTGGGGGCTTGCAGTCTCATTTTGGCCCATTTTGTATTGGTGCCTTATTGTAGACCATTCTTGGTCATAGAAGCTCATTGTAACTATATTACTCATTTGATTCTCATCCCCGTTTGTATCTTTAGGGGAGAATGTTTCTTTGTTTCATAATTCCTTTCCCCAATATTGCATTAAGGGGGAGTGTTGGAATATGTAATGCAACATTGTGTAAATTATTCTTAGACTAAAATATAAAGTCTAAAGAATAATATTTGAATTAGAAAATAATTTTATTTTATGTAAAAATATTCCCACCCAATTAATAAATAAAATAAGGGTGCTAGGAATATTTAATTTGTGGGAAAAAGTTATTTCCCCTTTTCTAGTAAATATTAAAAAGTAACTAATCACTTTCTAATATTTGATAGATGCCACATATCACACATCTCAAAGATTAAATTGTGATAAGATTAGAAAGTAACTAAGCACTTTTTAATATTTGATAGATGCCACTTGTCACACATCTCAAGATTAGATTGTGATAAGATTTATGGTTGTAGTAGAAAACCTTCTCTTTAAATAGCGGTGTTGTCTACTACATCTAAACATATCTTGTCATACTGACTTGTGTTGTAATTGTTGGTTACGAATCTGCCATGAGGAAAGGATTTTGTGTTAACGAGCCCAGATTCGCCCACCAGCTTGAAAGGCCGAAAGGAAGGAATGCCTTCCGTGCCAATCTCCGGAGAAGGCCGGCTACCTGTGGGGTTTTATGGTTTAAGATGAGAGTGCAGGAAAGAGATAAAAATGCGGAAAGAATTTACAAATGTGATTGGAGTTGGGTGGGGGGAACTAACAGTACAGCAACACATCAATCACCACTACTTACTGCATCATAAATACAAAGCATAACCAGAAACTGCAAAGTCTAAGTATACTTTTTATATAAAGAAGTGTACGCACAGCTACAATGGCTCCCTAACAGACATTCCCTACAAGGAACTAACAGTACGGCAGCGCATCAATCACCACTACGGACAGCAACATGAATGCAAAAAGTAACCAAGAAATGTCAGCTCCAAGTATGTGTGTTATGCAGAGAATTTGTACGCACAGCTACAATGGCTCCCTAACAGACATTCCCTACAAGGAACTAACAGTACGACAGCGCATCAATCACCACTACGGACAGCAACATAAACAGAACACACAAACTGAAGGAACTGCTACCTAATTTATTCTATGTATCCTCTGATCAATGAAGTCCAAGAGTACTTGGCCACCAAATGCTGAAGCGAATCAACAAGCCATGACACAAGAAATATGACAAAAGAGAGGCAACATAAAGAATAAAAGAGGTAGAACAGATCCAGGCATATACTTTATATTGATAAACAGAAGCACAGCTACAATGTTTCCCTAACAGACATTCCCCTTCCACCCCTTACAATGGAAATGTGGTGGGTATTTATAGCCCGAGTCCCTTCCGTTACATTAATGGGCACAAAGTCCCAGTCAAACATTAGCTGACAAAAGCAGCCGCGGACTGCTGATGCTGACCTTTGTCGGGCAGAGTGCACACTGCAGCATGGTCTCCCCGGAGGTCGTACGGATACGTGGCAGCCGCATTAGGTAGAACTTCTCATCGGCAGGAATGCGGGTAGCTGAAGCAGGTAGAACCTTCAATCAGCTTTAAATGGGGCAGTTGGCATAAGTAGTGCAGCCCATGCTTGTCCTTTTGCTCGGCACGTCTTAGCTCAGATCCCAAAGCTGGACACTTGTCGGATGATGTTGTTTGACACGTGCTTGCCTTGAAAGGCAGTTTATCCAACTTCGCCCAGGATCTGAGCGCCAACGGGTTGCGCAGGCAGAAAACAGCGCAGTCGGGAAGGCTTTCATGCCTTGGGTGCATTTATGAGTTTATTCCCCTACTACGCACCTGTCAAATGGCGCACTCCGACTTCGCTGCGAAGTCGGGTTGCGCACAGGTGAAAGCTGATTTCTGCCTCCGTACGGACTTCGCCCTGGAAAGGGGGCGCAGTCCGACTTCGCTTTGAAGTCGGACTTCGCCCCAGCAATTAGTCGTTTTTTCCTGCCAACCTGCTACAAGGTGCGCCCAGAAAGCAAGGCGCACTCCGACTTCGCTGCGAAGTCGGTTTGCGCCCAGAACACTTGTTCTTCTGGCTGATTCTGTCACACTGCGCACTTTGCACTCCTGCTGCGCTCCAACTGGAGGGCGCACTCCGACTTCGCTGCGAAGTCGGACTGCGCCCTGGCACTTAGCCATTTCTCAGGGCAACTGCTGTCAAATTTGAGATCTGACTGAGGGGTTCAAAAGAAAGAGGGAAGAATAAGAATGTCAGCGTGCGGCGCACTGGCTGCCATGGCAAAGCTTCCGCAGGCTGCCAAGGGTGCCTTGGCAGCCTGCGGCAGCTTTGCCATGGCAGAGAGCGGAAGGTTGGCAGAGGGCGGCGCGCTGGCTGCCGGGGCGCCGCGCGGGCTGCCAAGGCTGGAAAAAATGCACGTCCAAAATAATGGACCCCCTTATCCGTCCGCCCAGTGCAATTTTTACCTAAAACTACTATGGGTGATGAAGAGTGATCGACTCTAGCGTGCGATGTTTCTTTGTGAACCGTCCTGGACCGATCAAGGTTACGTTGCGGGTAATGATGGGTGATCACTTCGAGCCTACGTTGCTTCCGTTTGAACCGTCCCTCGCGCTGCCTTCGGGAGTGTGTCCTTCGGATGCTGACTCAGTAAGTTATGCAGCGTGTGCGGGCTTAGTAAGGGTGGCGACGTTGTCCCGGTAGCGAACAGCGATGCGGTAGAGGGTTGGTCACGGCCGATGCCTTGGGCTTCGGTTGCCTTGCGGAAGCTTGCCAGCACGGCGATGTCCGGTCTCGACCTTTAGTCGGTTCCAATGGTATTCGGTTGTGCGCCTGCTTCCGTTTGGCAACGACTTGTCCAAGTAGCGTGCGGCGGTGGCCCTCGTCTTCGGTAGCGAACAGCGATGCGGTAGAGGGTTGGTCACGGCCGATGCCTTGGGCTTTCGGTTGCCTTGCGGAAGCTTGCCAGCACAGCGATGTCCGGTCTCGACCTTCGGTCGGTTCCAATGGTATTCGGTTGTGCGCCTGCTTCCGTTTGGCAACGGCTTGTCCAAGTAGCGTGCGGCGGTGGCCCTCGTCTTCGGTAGCGAACAGCGATGCGGTAGAGGGTTGGTCACGGCCGATGCATGGGGCTTTCGGTTGCCTTGCGCTATGGTCTTTTGCCAAATATAGTGAATATCCTTCCTATCTTGATTAAAAATTTGGCTGTTCCTTTCATTCCAAATATTCCAAAGAAGAATGGTAGAACCCATCCAAACTAACTGCCTAATAAAATGATCAACACCCTCTTGATTAGGCCAATCCCTCCAAAGTTGTTCAAAAGTGAAAAAATTGGACCACTGTAAGCCAAATAAAGTTGCCATTCTCCTCCATAGCTTTGAGGCTAAAGTACACTCAATAAAAATATGGTTGATATTTTCTACATTCTTTTCACACATTTCACATCTAAAAGGGCCATGAAAACCATGCTTCATAAGATGCTCACCGGTGAAGAACCCTACGATGCAATAAAATCCAATTAAAGAACCTCACCTTAGGCCGGAGCTTTTGAGCCCACAATTGAGAAAAGATGTCGGAAGAATGGTTGGGATTATTATGGCATAAGGTCAAATAACCTTGAGCAACCGAATACTCACCCTTAGTAGTGTTGTTCCATCCAAAACAATATTTTTCATGGGACCAAGAGAGGGATCTCATATGAAGGATGCCTTGGATATCTTGTCTTTGCCTTTTCGGGATTTGAATAGGCCAATCCTCAATAGGGATCCAATATCTACCAACCTTTGAATTACCAGTATGGTACCAACAATAATTAGCCACCTTTATCCAATTAGCTCGGTGAAGCTCCTCCATCCAAGGCCTCCAATCGGGAAACTGAGTTAACAAAGGCTTGTGACCATCCCAAGAATCTGTCCAAAAATTTGCATGTTGACCATTATGAATGATCCAAAATAATTTTTTCTTTATCAAATCCTCACCAGTCTTAAGAACTGCTAAAATGGGAGAACCTTTTGTAGGAAGTTGATAGCGAACAAGGTCTTCAGGACTTTTGTTCTCAGCATATTTAGCACAAAGATTATTGGCCCAAAGGGCATTGGGGTTATGCAACATCCTCCAATATAATTTAGCAACTAAAGCTTTGTTGTTATTAATTGAAGACCGGAATCCTAACACCCCTTCACTCTTAGGAAGACATAAAGTATCCAATTTCACCAAGGCCCATTTTCTTTTCTCCTTAGTACCACTCCAAAGGAAACGATGACTGATTTTATCCAATTCTTGAAGAACAGCATTTGGGATATTCAAAACGGAAGAAACATAAATAGGAATAGCTTGAAGGACTGATTTTACCAAGGTGATTCTACCCCCAGAAGAAATCCACTTGTTGGTCCACTTTCCAATTTTCTTCTTGACTTTGTACAACAACCAATTCCAATCTTTATTTTTCTACATTTTAATATTTATGGGAATACCTAAATAAGTCATTGGAAGAGAGGTCTTCTTATATATTAATTTATCCAAGACCATGGATTCCTGTCTAGCAGAGCAATGAAAGAAAATAACTTTAGATTTGTCTTCATTGATCAACGCACTGATAGCCTTAGAAAAACAACTAATGATTTGCTTAATATTAGAAGCTTCCTTAACTGTAGCTTTACCTAAAAGGGTAGAGTCATCCACAAATTGAAGATGAGATATAGGTCTAGCTCCATGAGCAATGGTAACTCCCTCAAGAGTTTTGTTTTCCCTCTTTTTGGTTATAGTCCTACCCAAGCATTCAGCAAGAATGACGAATAAATAAGGGGATAGTAGGTCACCTTGCCTAATACCTCTGGAAGCTAGGAAATACTGAGAAGGCTCCGCCATTGATAAGAACTAAGTAGGAAGCTCGAAGAGATACATCCCATAATCCAATCCATACAATCCTTAGAGAAACCAAATTGCCTCAAAACTTTGATAAGGAAGTGCCAATCCACTCTGTCATAAGCTTTGGATAAGTCTAACCGGATGAACATAGAAGGAGAATTTTGCATATCCATGGAATGGATGGCTTCCTGAGCAAGAACTATCTCATCTACTATTTGACGTCCTTCCACATATCCCCCTTGGTCTGGGGAAATAATCTTATGCAAAAGAGGCTTCAACATTTCTTCCATGATTTTAGTAATAATTTTGAGAACATTACATAAAGCAATAGGTCTAAAAGCTGAGATATGATCAACCTCTTGAGATTTTGGAACAAGAGTAATATAATTTTTTTTGATAACCTTTAAAATTTCTTTGGATTTCCTGGCTTCTTCCACCACCTCTAATAAATCAACATGAAGGATATCCCATTGGAACCGAATACCATTGGAACCGAACGAAGGTCGAGACCGGACATCGCTGTGCTGGCAAGCTTAGTGTCATGGACCCTATAGGACAACCCCATCCATGGATTGATCCTCATTCCAAAATAAGGGGAAGTTAAATGAGATAAGTCATCCACAAAATGACACCTTTCATAAGATTTGGCCAATCTCATCTACTTGGTTGACTATCTATAGCAGTTCTAAAACCCAAAAGTGGTATGATATGCCTATACTAATTAAAATGCATGTTAATGATTCATTGGGTGAAATATAATTTTTGTGAACATGAAAGCACTTTTAGGGTTAAACAATAAATTTAAATGAAAAAAATTACGCTAAAATTAGCTTGATTTATTTTTTTGGTACAATTGAGTATAATAAATCTAAATAACAATTTTTTTCCATCAACTATGTGCTTCAACCATGATATGATTTAGGTTTTTAATAAAAAAATAATATTAAGATAATCATCCTTGAGGCTATCTCAGTAATATGAGATGTTGTTTATTTAATATATGGTTATGTAACTATATTTTATTTATCAAAGTATAATGTATAAGCATATCCCCTAAGATTCAATCCAAGCACATGTATTCATAGGAAGTTTTAATGTTTCCACTTAATAATAAAATTAAACAAATAAATATAAATATATTAAACAATACTATTGATTAAATAATTATTTATAAATGGGTTTTAATTAAATTTTATAGGTGTAATTTGCTAAATTTTTTATTTCAAGGATAAGAAATAAGTGAAGATATTGTTTAACTATATATAGCCATAATTGTTAATCTTATATAACTTAATTATATTGTCATGATGTAAGTGGATGGAAACTTTTTTAATATCATATAATAAATTAAAAAGTAATATTGATTTAATGGTAATCAAATTTTATAATGTTATATGTTATTTCAAATTTTTACTATGTTCATAATTACATTATTTAATAAATTATTCCTTAATCATTTTTTTTTGTTTCTAATACAATTTAAAGATATTTTTTTTTACAAAAATGTATAAATAATACTTTATTATTTTAAAGTATTAATAAAAAGCATATTATCATTATGAAGGCAACATATAAAAATCTTATTTTAAAAATTTTTAAGAGATTCATATAAAGGTCTATGGAACATGGTAGAATGTTCCCTAAAAAAGACTAAGTAAATTTTACTATAGATGTTATGGCTTTCAAACAAGACACATATAAGGACAAGCCAAGATGATCTTGTAAGTATTAAATAATTTTTCTACATAACATGTAATTCTGAAAAGGAGAAAAAGTAAAATTATCTCACATAATAAATATGAACATTCTATGGCAAAGAGGTAAACAGAATGAAAAAAAGAATAAATTTCATTTATTTTGTGGGGAATTAGTTGCTACAAGAATGAGTCAAGGGGGACTTGGTATAGTTCATGCTGAAATAGTATGCAAGGCTTTAGGGGTCAAATTGTTATGGCATCTATCTCAACCTCCAGATACCCCATGGAAAAGTATCTTAAAAATAAATTATGCTACCTCAACTACAAGAATGCACCTAATGAGAAATTTGAATATGAGGTCAGGTGCTTCTTTAATATGGAAACATATGGTAGAAGCCAAGCAATTAATTTTAGATAAGGCCTCTTAGCTTCATGTGATGACACTGAAATTGACCTTTGGTATCATCCCATACTTGGTAAGCCTCCTCTTCTAAGAGTTGCATCCCAATTCTCAAATAAGAGCTACAAAATTTACAAATATCTAAGCTCTCTAACATTTTGTATTGGGACAATAATATTTTGGATGGAGATATCCTCCTCTACCATCTTCCCTAACTATTGAATGGGAATATTTCAATAATCAACACACTATTATGAAATTACTATGATAAAAAAATATAGACTAGGTTACTTGGGGTGATATCAATAAATATAGTGTTTATATTGTTTATATGTGTATTCAAATGCAACTTGATAGAATTACCAATAAAATATTGGATGTGATTTAGAATCTAAAATTGCCTCACAAGGTATAAATTTATTCTTCGTTAGTTCTTCAAAATAAGATCGTCATAAGGAAATATTAATGGCCCCCATGTGTGTTCAATATGTATGAAACACAATGAAACTATGCACCACTTATTCTTTGAATGTATCTCTACTACACCTATATGGTTAAAGATAGCCTTTCAATTTGTCTCTCCTATGTCTAGTACTCTAAAGCTAGAGAAATTTTGAATTAATAGGCAATCAAATTATAAGTAGAGTCTTAATGGTAAGCCTCTAATCAAATCACTTTGGAATGTCATCGCCTTATTTGGTATATGGAATGTTTGGAATAATAGGAACAAGTTGATATTTAAAGGTAAAAAGGAAAATAATAGCATCTTCACTAAAAGAATAGTTAGAGACCTTGTGACCAATTTCAAAGCCACATTAAAATATTATAAAAACCAAAAAAATTTAACTGTACAAGAATTGAATATTCTTAGTTAGCTTGATCTTCAAGAATTCATATCTACCAACATGAATATTTTAGCTATAATGCCCCCAACGATACAGTACCCTGCCTTATTCTTTAATAGGGAATCTAAGTCTAATATAGGCATAGTTGTTGTAGGGGGAGTGATCAACCTCAATTATTGTATCAACCTTGTAATTGCTTCCAATAATATCGCAGAAGCTTTGGATTGTGAGTTTGGATTGAAGATAGCTATTGAGCAGTAGATTAGATACATGCATATTTATGGGACTCTACCCTTATTATAAATTCTCTCTCCAAAGATAATCTAGTTAGCTCCATTCAACTTCAAGTCATTTTGGTCAAAAAAGAGCTAATTAAAAATTTTACTCAAGTGCACTATTTCTACATTCATCGAGAATTTAACAAGATTGCAGATGCACTTGCCATTAGTGTTATTAAAAGCAAATATTTCAATCTCAAAATTACTAGTAATAGAGCTCAGCAAAGCGGAGGATGCATGTGAACTTTATTTTGTTGGTTATTTTTTTCATTCTTCTTCTTTTTTTGAATGCTAGTACCTTAGTCCTTTTGTGCTTTCTGATTTTTGGTAATCTTCCTGGTGTCTTTTGTATGCTAGCAACCTATGTTGTCTGGTGCCTATTATTCCTTTGTATCTTTTCTCTTTGATTTAATTCGACTTTTTATTTAAAAAAAAATAAAGATAAATATGAATCTCAACAACTTCTTAATAATGTAATCTGTAATATAAAATTTTGAACTATGACATTATTTATTACCTCATAATCCTTATATCAATAAAAAAAATGCATATATGTTAAAGCATACCTAAAAAGATAAAAATAAAAAATTAGGTTGCATGATTGATTTATTCCTAAGATATAATGAAAACATTGTTAAACTGCAAAACATAAGAAAAACACATTTTTAATAAAATATTTTTTATATTTAAAAAAAATACATTTTATAATATATATATAAATAATACTCTATGATTGATAAAATTCAATTATAATTTTTTTTGCATATATTTTGTTTTTATAGGCTACATACACAACTTCTTATATATATCTATATATACCTATAATGTTGAACTTGTATTTTCTCAAAGGTTGAAAGATAATTATAAGATAAATAATAAAATATTTAAAATTCTATTTGAAAGCTTAAATATAAATTAAGAAAATTAGGTGTATCAAATTTATTAAGATATGAAAAGTATATTTTTACATCTTAATCAAATCTATTTATGCTTTCATGTAGTTTTTTTAATGTGTATTTGTAATTATTTGAAAATTACTTAAAAATAATGGTTTGAATACATCACACTAATTTGAAAATTAATATCTTTTCTTTGTTGAAATAAATGTTTTATGACTTTCAAAAATATTTTTAAAATATCATTTGAAAATGAGGATAGTAATATAACAAGATGTTATTATCGTGCCAATAAAAATATACTAATCTTAAGCATTAAAATAAATATTTGCATATATTTTATTTTAATTTTCTATTTTTTAAGTGCAACTTCATATGTTTTTTAGATCTGTTTTTAATTTCAATATATAAGTTAATTATATTTTTTTATGGATTTAGAAATTTTGTTATTATTATATATGTATATGTGTTTGAAGATATTTATTATAAATGAATAACATAAATTGGACGTAGAATAAATGTTCATTTTATTTTCTATAGATACATATGTAAAATTCATAAATTAATAGTTTTTTTAGATATCACACAACTTGCTATAATTAATATATTTATATGTTCTCATTAGATTATTGGAACTTTTAATTATTAGTTTATGCAGTCTAATATCATTTTTAATCACATAAAAATAATTACATTTTAATTTATGCTTGATGAAAACTAGAAATTTTCATTGATCAAATATATAGAATTTTTAACATATGAAACTTAAAATACATTGAAATCATAAATATGTGATAAAATTATTGATTAAATGTAGGGTATTCTTATAAATTTTAAATACACTAACTTCTTAAAAAATGAAGTATACAGTAAGCTTGGAATGTGATTGTAAATAAGAACGAATCTACGGATATCGGAATGAGTTGGGTAGGCCGCGATAGGCCGAAACATACAGTAGTAGGTCGAGCGAGATGGAATAGGTCAAACTAGGCAATAAGATGTTGAATAAACTAAAATGAGATGAGAGGCGAGAAGGGGTATAAAGATATAAGAATGAGTTGGGTAGGCCGTGACAAGTCAAAACATACAAGAATGGGTCGAGCGAGTCAAAACAGGTCAAACCAAGCCAGCACAGATGGATTCGGCCAGGATAAGCCGAGCAGGGCAAGCATAGGCCGAGACGATCCGAATGAGAAGCAACAAGATGAAATGGGCTAGGGAAGCAAGGTGAAATTTGATGGGATGGGTTGCACTCAAACAAGAAGGGTCAAAGTTGATAAAATGGCCTAGGAAGGCAAGGTCAAATTCGATGGGATAGGTTGGGCTCGACCAAAATGATCGTGAACGAGCAAGCAGGGTTCAAGTAGGCCGAAATGTGTAACACAAGCCGAAATGACACAATAGGTAAGAACGGGTCTACAAATATCAAAATGAGTTGGGTAGGTCGCGTTAGGGCCGAAGCATACAATAATAGGTCGAGGAGAATGGAATAGGTCAAACCGAGCAAGAAGATGTCGAATAAATCGAAATGACATGAGAGGCAAGAAGGGGTCTAAAGTTATAAGGTCATGATAGGCCAAAACATACAAGAATGGACCGAGCGGGACAAAACAGGTCAAACCAGGCCAACATAGATGGATTTGGCCAGGATAAGCCGAGCAGGAAAACATAGGCCGAGACAATCGGAATGAGAAGCAACGGGACAAAATGAGCTATGAAGACAAGGTCAAAGTTGATGGGACAAGTTGGGTTTGGCCAAAACGATCGTGAATGGGCAAGGAGGGCTCAAGTAAGTTGAAATCTATCAAACAAGCTAAAATGACATGATAGATAAGAACGGGTCTACATATATCAGAATAAGTTGGGTAGGCCGTGATAGGTCGAAACATACAATAATAGGTCAAGCAGGACGAAATAGGTCAAACTGAGCAAGAAGATGTCGAATAAACTGAAATGACATGAGAGGCAAGAAGGGGTCTAAAGATATAAGAATTAGTTGAGTAGGCCATGACAAGCCGAAAAATACAAGAATGGGTAGAGCGAGTCAAAACAGGTCAAACCAAGCCAACACAGATGGATTCGGTTAGGACGAGCCGAGCAGGAAAACATAGGCCGAGACGATCGAAATGAGATGAAACAAGATGAAATGGGCTAGGGAAGCAAGGTCAAAGTCGATGGGATGGGTTGCACTCAAAAAGCAAGGTCAAAGTTGATGAAATGGCCTAGGAAGGCAAGGTCAAAGTCGATGGGATGGGTTGCACTCAAACAAGCATGGTCAAAGTTGATGAAATGGCCTAGGAAGGCAAGGTCAAAGTCGATGGGATAGGTTGGGCTCGATCAAAATGATCGTGGAATGGGCAAGCAGGGTTCAAGTAGGCCGAAATGTGTCAAACAAACATAAATGACCTGATAGGTAAGAACGGGTCTACAAATATCGGAATGAGTTAGATAGGTCACGATAGGCCGAAACATATAGTAACAGGTCGAGCATAACGGAATAGGTCAAACCGAGCAAGAAGATGTCGAATAAATCAATATGAAATGAGGGGCAAAAAGGGGTCTAAAGATATAAGAATGATTTGGGTAGTTCGTGACAGTCCGAAACATACAAGAATGGACCGAGCGGGTCAAAACAGGTCAAACCAGGCCAACATAGATGGATTCAGCCAGGATAAGCCGAGCAGGCAAGCATAGGCTGAGACGATCAGAATGAGAAGCAACGAGACAAAATAGGCTATGAAGGCAAGTTCAAAGTCGATGGGACAAGTTGGGGTCGGCCAAAACGATCGTGAATGGGCAAGGAGGGCTCAAGTAAGCTGAAATGTATCAAACAAGCTGAAATGGCACGGTAGATAAGAACGGGTCTATAGATATCAGAATGAGTTGGGTAGGCCATGATAGGCCGAAACATACAGTAATAGGTCAAGCAGGATGGAATAGGTCAAATCTGGTAAGAAGATGTTGAATAAGTCGAAATGACATGAGAGGCAAGAAGGGGTCTAAAGATATAAGAATGAGTTGGGGAGGCCGTGATAGGCTGAAACATACAACAATGAGCCGAGCGGGTCAAAACAGGCCAAACAAGGACAACGCAGATGGATTCGGTTAAAACAAGCCAAGTAGGAGAACATAGTCCGAGACGATCGAAATGATAAGCAACGAGGATGAAATCGGCCGGGGAAGCAAGGTCAAAGTTGATGGGATGGGTTTCACTCAACCAAAATAGTCATATATGGGCGAGGAGTGTTGGAATACGCCAAAATGCATCAAACAAGCTAAAATGGCATGGGAGGCAAGAACGGATCTACGGTTATAAAATGAGTTAGGTAGACCGTGATAGGTCGAAATATACAGTAACAAGTCGAGCAGGACAGAATAGGTCAAACTGGGCAAGAAGATGTCAAATAAATAGAAATTACATGAGAGGTAAGAAGGGCCTAAAGATATAAGAATGAGTTGGGTAGGTCGTGACAGGCCAAAACATACAAGAACGGGCCGAGCGGGTCAAACCAGGCCAATACAGATGGATTCGGCCAGTATAAGCCGAGACGATCAAAATGAGAATCAACTGGACAAAATAGGCTAGGAAGGCCAGGTCAAAGTCAATGGGACAAGTTGGGGTCGGCCAAAATGATCGTGAATGGGCAAGGAGGGCTCAAGTAAGCCAAAATGTGTCAAACAAGCCGAAATGACACCATAGATAGGAACGGGTCTACGCATATCAGAATGAGTTGGGTATGCCGCGATAGGCCGAAACATACAATAATAGGTCGAGCAAGACGAAATAGGTCAAACTAGGCAAGAAGATGTCGAATAAACCGAAATGACATGAGAGGCAAGAAGGGGTCTAAAGATATAGGAATGAGTTGGGGAGGTCATGACAGGCCGAAACATACAAGAATGGGCCGAGCGGGTAAAAAAAGGTCAAACCAGGCCAACACAAATGGATTCGGCTAGGACAAGTCGCATAGGAAAACATAGGCCGAGACGACAGAAATGAGAAGCAACAAGATGAAATGGGTTAGGGAAGCAAGGTCAAAGTTGATGGGATGGGTTGCACTCAACCAGAACGGTCATAGATGGGCGAGGAGTGTTGGAATACGCCAAAATGCATCAAACAAGCTAAAATGACATGGGAGGCAAGAACGGATCTACGATTATAAAATGAGTTAGGTAGACCGTGACAGGTCAAAATATACAGTAACAAGTCGAGCAGGACATAATAGGTCAAACTGGGCAAGAAGATGTCAAATAAATAGAAATTACATGAGAGGTAAGAAGGGCCTAAAGATATAAGAATGAGTTGGGTAGGTCGTGACAGGACGAAACATACAAGAACGGGCCGAGCGGGTCAAACCAGGCCAATACAGATGGATTCGGCCAGTATAAGCCGAGCATGCAAACATAGGCCGAGACGATCGAAATGAGAATCAACTGGACAAAATAGGCTAGGAAGGCCAGGTCAAAGTCAATGGGACAAGTTGGGGTCGGCCAAAATGATCGTGAATGGGCAAGGAGGGCTCAAGTGAGCAAAAATGTGTCAAACAAGCCAAAATGACACCATAGATAGGAACGGGTCTACGCATATCAGAATGAGTTGGGTATGCCGCGATAGGCCGAAACATACAATAATAGGTCGAGCAGGACGAAATAGGTCAAACTGGGCAAGAAGATGTCGAATAAACCGAAATGACATGAGAGGCAAGAAGGGGTATAAAGATATAAGAATGAGTTGGGGAGGTCGTGACAGGCCGAAACATACAAGAATGGGCCGAGCAGGTCAAAAAAGGTCAAACCAGGCCAACACAAATGGATTCGGCTAGGACAAGTCGCGTAGGAAAACATAGGCCGAGACGACATAAATGAGAAGCAACAAGATGAAATGGGTTAGGGAAGCAAGGTCAAAGTTGATGGGATGGGTTGCACTCAACCAGAACGGTCATAGATGGGTGAGGGTTGGAGTACATCAAAATGCATCAAACAAGCTAAAATGACACGGGAACCAAGAACGGATCTACGATTATAAAATGAGTTAGGTAGGCCGTGACAGGTCGAAACGTATAGTAACAAGTCGAACAGGACGAAATAGGTCAAACTGGGCAAGAAGATGTCAAATAAACCGAAATTACATGAGAGGTAAGAAGGGGCCTAAAGATATAAGAATGAGTTGGCTAGGTCATGACAGGCCGAAACATACAAGAACGCGTCGAGCAGGTCAAAACAGGTCAAACCAGGCCAATACATATGGATTCGGCCCGGATAAGCCGAGCAGGGAAACATAGGCCAAGACGATCAGAATGAGAAGCAACGAGACAAAATAGGCTAGGAAGGCCAGGTCAAAGTCGATGGGACAAGTTGGGACCGACAAAAATGATCATGAATGGACAAGGACGGCTCAAGTAAGCCAAAATGTGTCAAACAATCCGAAATGACATGATAGATAAGAACGAATCTACGGGTATCGAAATGAGTTGGGTAGGCCGCGATAGGCCAAAACATACAAGTAGTAGGTCGAGCAAGATGGAATAGGTCAAACTAGGCAATAAGATGTTGAATAAACTAAAATGAGATGAGAGGCGAGAAGGGGTATAAAGATATAAGAATGAGTTGGGTAGGCCGTAACAAGTCGAAACATACAAGAATGGGTCGAGCGAGTCAAAACAGGTCAAACCAAGCCAGCACAGATGGATTCGGCCAGGATAAGCTGAGCAGGCAAGCATAGGCCGAGACGATCCGAATGAGAAGCAACAAGATGAAATGGGCTAGGGAAGCAAGGTGAAATTTTATGGGATGGGTTGCACTCAAACAAGAAGGGTCAAAGTTGATAAAATGGCCTAGGAAGGCAAGGTCAAATTTGATGGGATAGGTTGGGCTCGACTAAAATGATCGTGAACGAGCAAGCAGGGTTCAAGTAGGCCGAAATGTGTAACACAAGCCGAAATGACACGATAGGTAAGAATGGGTCTACAAATATCGAAACGAGTTGGGTAGGTCACGATAGGCCGAAGCATACAATAATAGGTCGAGGAGAATGGAATAGGTCAAACCGAGCAAGAAGATGTCGAATAAATCGAAATGACATGAGAGGCAAGAAGGGGTCTAAAGGTATAAGGTCATGATAGGCCAAAACATACAAGAATGGACCGAGCGGGAAAAAACAGGTCAAACCAGGCCAACATAGATGGATTTGGTCGGGATAAGCCGAGCAGGCAAACATAGGTCGAGACAATCGGAATGAGAAGCAACGGGACAAAATGGGCTATGAAGACAAGGTCAAAGTTGATGGGACAAGTTGGGTTTGGCCAAAACGATCGTGAATGGGCAAGGAGGGCTCAAGTAAGTTGAAATCTATCAAACAAGCTAAAATGACATGATAGATAAGAACGGGTCTACATATATCAGAATAAGTTGGGTAGGCCGTGATAGGTCGAAACATACAATAATAGGTCGAGCAGGACGGAATAGGTCAAACTGAGCAAGAAGATGTCGAATAAACTGAAATGACATGAGAGGCAAGAAGGGGTCTAAATATATAAGAATTAGTTGAGTAGGCCGTGACAAGCCGAAACATACAGTAACGGGTCGAGCATAACGGAATAGGTCAAACCGAGCAAGAAGATGTCAAATAAATCGAAATGACATGAGGGGCAAGAAGGGGTCTAAAGATATAAGAATGAGTTGGGTAGGTCGTGACAGTCCGAAACATACAAGAATGGATCGAGCGGGTCAAAACGAGGTCAAACCAGGCCAACATAGATGGATTCGGCCAGGATAAGCCGAGCAGGCAAGCATAGGCCGAGACGATCTGAATGAGAAGCAACGAGACAAAATGGGCTATGAAGGCAAGGTCGAAGTCGATGGGACAAGTTGGTGTCGGCCAAAACGATCGTGAATGGGCAAGGAGGGCTCAAGTAAGCTGAAATGTATCAAACAAGCTGAAATGACACAGTAGATAAGAACGGGTCTACAGATATCAGAATGAGTTGGGTAGGCATCGATAGGCCGAAAGATACAGTAATAGGTCGAGCAGGATGGAATAGGTCAAATCGGGTAAGAAGATGTTGAATAAACCGAAATGACATGAGAGGCAAGAAGGGGTCTAAAGATATAAGAATGAGTTGGGGAGGCCGTGACAGGTCAAAACATACAAGAATGGGCCGAGCGGGTCAAAGAAGGTCAAACCGGGCCAACACAAATGGATTCGGCTAGGACAAGCCGCGTAGGAAAACATAGGCCGAGATGATAGAAATGAGAAGCAACAAGATGAAATGGGTTAGGGAAGCAAGGTCAAAGTTGATGGGATGGGTTGCACTCAACCAGAACGGTCATAGATGGGCGAGGAGGGTTGGAGTACGCCAAAATGCATCAAACAAGCTAAAATGACACGGGAGGCAAGAACGGATCTACCGTTATAAAATGAGTTAGGTAGGCCGTGACAAGTCGAACCATACAGTAACAAGTCGAGCAGGACGAAATAGGTCAAACTGGGCAAGAAGATGTCAAATAAACCAAAATTACATGAGAGGTAAGAAGGGGTCTAAAGATATAAGAATGAGTTTGGTAGGTCGTGACAGGTCGAAACATACAAGAACGGGCCGAGCATGTCAAAACATGTCAAACCAGGCCAATATAGATGGATTCAGCCAGGATAAGCTGAGCAGGCAAACATAGGCCGAGATGATCGGAATGAGAATCAACTGGACAAAATAGGCTAGGAAGGCCAGGTCAAAGTCGATGGGACAAGTTGGGGTCGGCCAAAATGATCGTGAATGGGCAAGGAGGGCTCAAGTAAGCCAAAATGTGTCAAACAAGCCGAAATGACACGATAGATAAGAACGGGTCTACGAATATCAGAATGAGTTGGGTATGTCGCGATAGGCCGAAACATACAATAATAGGTCGAAGCGGGACGAAATAGGTCAAACTGAGCAAGAAGACGTCGAATAAACCGAAATGACATGAGATGCAAGAAGGGGTCTAAAGATATAAGAATTAGTTGAGTAGGCCGTGACAAGCCGAAACATACAAGACTAGGTCGAGCGAGTCAAAACGGGTCAAACCAAGCCAGCACAGATGGATTCGACAAGGACAAGCCGAGCAAGAAAACATAGGTCGAGACGATCGAAATGAGATGCAACAAGATGAAATGGGGTAGGGAAGCAAGGTCAAAGTTGATGGGATGGGTTGCACTCAAACAAGCAGGGTCAAAGTTGATAAAATGGCCTAGGAAAGCAAGGTCAAAGTTGATCGGATAGGTTGGGCTCGGCCAAAATGATCGTGAATGGGCAACCAGGGTTCAAGTAGGCCGAAATATGTCAAACAAGCAGAAATGACCTAATAGGTAAGAACGGGTCTACAAATATCAGAATGAGTTGGATAGGTCGCGATAGGCCGAAACATACAGTAACAGGTCGAGCATAACGGAATAGGTCAAACCGAGCAAGAAGATGTCAAATAAATCAAAATGACATGAGGGGCAAGAAGGGGTCTAAAGATATAAGAATGAGTTGGGTAGGTCGTGACAGTCCGAAACATACAAGAATGGACCGAGCGGGTCAAAACAGGTCAAACCAGGCCAACATAGATGGATTCGGCCAGGATAAGCCGAGCAGGCAAGCATAGGCCGAGACGATCAGAATGAGAAGCAACGAGACAAAATGGGATATGAAGGCAAGGTCGAAGTCGATGGGACAAGTTGGGGTCAGCCAAAACGATCGTGAATGGGCAAGGAGGGCTCAAGTAAGCTGAAATGTATCAAACAAGTTGAAATGACATGCCGAAACATTCAAGAATGGGCCGAGCGGGTCAAACCAGGCCAACACAGATGGATTCGGTTAGGACAAGCCGAGTAGGAAAACATAGGCCGCGACGATCGAAATGAGAAGCAACAAAGATGAAATGGGCTAGGGAAGCAAGGTCAAAGTTGATGGGATGGGTCGCACTCAACCAAAACGGTCATAGATGGGCGAGGAGGGTTGGAGTACGCAAAAATGCATCAAAAAAGCTAAAATGACACGGGAGGCAAGAACGGATCTACGGTTACAAAATGAGTCAGGTAGGTCGTGACAGGTCGAAACATACAGTAACAAGTCGAGCGAGGACATAATAGGTCAAACTCGGCAAGAAGATGTCAAATAAACCAAAATTACATGAGAGGTAAGAACGGGTCTACAGATATCAGAATGAGTTGGGTAGGTCGTGACAGCCGAAACATACAAGAACGGGCCGAGCATGTCAAAACATGTCAAACCAGGTCAATACAAATAGATTTGACCAGGATAATCCGAGCAGGAAAACATAGGCCGAGACGATCGAAATTAGAAGCAAATGGACAAAACAAGGCTAGGAAGGCCTGGTCAAGGTCGATGGGACAAGTTGGGGTCGGCCAAAATGTGTAAAAAAGCCGAAATGACACGATAGATAAGAACGGGTCTACGGATATCAGAATGAGTTGGGTAGGCAGCGATAGGCCGAAACATACAATAATAGGTCGAGCAGGACGGAATAGGTCAAACTGGGCAAGAAGATGTCGAATAAACAGAAATGTCATGAGAGGCGAGAAGGGGTCTAAAGATATAAGAATGAGTTGGGTAGGCCGTTATAGGCCGAAACATTCAAGAATGGGCCGAGCGGGTCAAAACAGGTCAAACCATGCCAACACGGATGGATTCGGTTAGGACAAGCCGAGTAGGAAAACATAGGCCGCGACGATCGAAATGAGAAGCAACAAGATGAAATGGGCAAGGGAAGCAAGGTCAAAGTTGATGGGATGGGTTGCACTCAAGCAAGTAGGATCAAAGTTGATAAAATGGGCTAGGAAGGCAAGGTCAAAGTCAATGGGACGAGTTGCATTCGTCCATAACAGTCGTAGATGGGCGAGGACGGTTGGAGTAGGCCAAAATGTGTCGGACAAATCGAAATGACATGGGACGCAAGAACGAGCCTAAGGATATCAGAATGAGTTGGGTAGGCTACGACAGGCCGAAATATACAAGAATGATCCGAGCGGGCCAAAAAGGTCAAACTAGGCTAGCACGAATCAATCCGACAAGGACAAGCCAAGCATGCAAACATAGGTCGATAAGACCGAAATGAGAAGCAACGGGATGAAATGGGCTAGGAAGGCAAGGTCAAAGTCGATGGGACAGGTTGCGCTCGGTCAAAACAGTTGTGGATGGGCGAGGAGGGTTGGATTAGGCCAAAATGTGTCGAAAAAACCGAAGCAACATGAGAGGCAAGAAGGGGTCTAAGGATATCAAAATGAGATGGGTAGGCTGTGACAGGCCAAAACATACAAGAACGAGCCGAGCGGGCCAAAATAGGTCAAACCAGGCCAACACAGATGGATTTAGTTAGGGCAAGCCGAGAATGCAAACATAGGCCGAGAAGATCGGAATGAGAAGCAACAAGATGAAAAGGGCTAGGGAGGCAAAGGTCAAAGTCGATGGGACGGTTGCACTCAGATAACGGTCGCGGATGGGCGATGAGGGTTGGAGTAGGCCAAAATGTGTTAAACAAACCGAAATGACACGAGAGGCAAGAACGGGTCTAAGGATATCAAACAGGCCGAAACAGGTCAAACCAGGCCAGCACAGATGGATTCAACCAGGGCAAGCCGAGCATGCAAACATAGGCCGAGAAGATCGGAATGAGAAGCAACAAGATGAAAAGGGCTAGGGAGGCAAAGGTCAAAGTCGATGGGACGGGTTGCACTCGGATAACGATCGCGGATGGGCGATGAGGGTTGGAGTAGGCCAAAATGTGTTAAACAAACCGAAATGACACGAGGGGCAAGAACGGGTCTAAGGATATCAAACAGGCCGAAACAGGTCAAACCAGGCCAGCACGGATGGATTCAACCATGACAAGCCGAGCAGGCAAACATAGGCCGAGACGATCGGAATGAGAAGCAACAGGATGAAATGGGCTAGGAAGAGAAGGCCAATAGACTAACCATCGAAAAATTGGACGAGCGGTCGGACCGACTGGTAGCAACTAGGCTGGCCAAGACGAGATAGGCTGATAGGACATGCGGGCCAGCATTCGGTTAGTCGATAATGACCCCGTGATGCATAACCCGTGGCGGGTAGGCAAGCCGACATGAACGTCATGATGTTGGACCGTTCGTTGTGGTAAGGCGAGAAAACCGACGAACGGTCAACCCGAAACGTCCTGTTGTTGTTGCACCACCCGAGGCATCCGAGCAATCATCCAATGTTGCACCACCCATGGTAGCCAAATTAGCAAGTCGACGATGGGTTGTCGGACGCCCAAGGATGTCCATGACACACTATGCTTGGCAGCCGAATGGGTGTGTTAGCTCATAGACAGACTAGGAGGGGACCTTTATTGAAGACATGCATCTCATCGATCAAGCACGGCTCAAACATGCGTCGTATGAAGAATAGGGTTCAGGGCGTGAGGGGTAAAAAAAAAAAAAGGTGCAACATCAGGACTTCCCAGGAGGTCACCCATCCCAGTACTACTTCGACATGTCTTCAATAAAGGTCACGTCTCCTGGCCTGTCTGAGTCCATGCACCCATTCGACATCCAAGCGTGGTGTGGCATAGGCTGACGAGCGATCGATGGGCTAGCACGACCCAAACATGCGTTGCATGAAGAACAGGGGTCAAGGCGTGATGGGTAAAAGGGAAAAGAAAGAAAAGGGTGCAACATCGGGATTTCCCAGGAGGTCACCCATCCCAAGTTACTACTCCGGCATGTCTTCAATAAAGGTCACGTCTCCTGGCTTTGTCTGAGTCCATGCACCCATTCGACATCCAAGCGTGGTGTGGCATAGGCCGACGAGCGATCGATGGGCTAGCACGACCCAAACATGCGTTGCATGAAGAACAGGGTTCAAGGCGTGATGGGTAAAAGGGAAAAGAAAGAAAAGGGTGCAACATCGGGATTTCCCAGGAGGTCACCCATCCCAGTACTACTCCGGCATGTCTTCAATAAAGGTCACGTCTCCTGGCTTTGTCTGAGTCCATGCACCCATTCGACATCCAAGCGTGGTGTGGCATAGGCCGGCGAGCGATCGATGGGCTAGCACGACCTAAACATGCGTTGCATGAAGAACAGGGTTCAAGGCGTGATGGGTAAAAGGGAAAAGAAAGAAAAGGGTGCAACACCGGGACTTCCCAGGAGGTCACCCATCCCAGTACTACTCCGGCCCAAGCATGCTTAACTACGGAGTTATGATGGGATCCGGTGCACTAATGCTGGTATGATCGCACCCGATGGATATGGGCAAACCCCACGCCCTTGTAGCATCGGCAAGGTGCCGACATGTCCCCTCACGAGTGGGCAATGCAAAGGCGAGGCGCTCGGGCCGGGCAGCAACCCCGTCAAGGCGTGGCCACAACCTCGTAAAGGCTCCGTGGTAGCCTTGCCAAAGAGTCTGTGGCAACCCTGCCAAGGCATATGGTGGCAAGCTTGCCAAGGCGCGGCGGCAACCTTGCACAGGCGCGGCGACAACCTTGCCAAGGCATGGCGCAACCTCGCAAAGGGTCGGCGACAACCTTGCCAGGGCCCGACGTGATGACAAGCTTGCCAAGGGCGGGCGACAACCCAGCAAACACGCGGGGACAAGCTTGCCGAGGGTCGAAGGCAACCCCGCAAAGGGTCCTTGGCAAGCTTTTCTGCCAAGGGCGGGCGTCAACCATGCAAAGGCGCGGCGGCAAGCCAGCCAAGGGCAGGTAGCAACCCCACAACAGGCCCTTGGCCGGCAGCAGGCCTACCAAGGGCTGACGGCAACCCGACAAAGGGCCCTTGGCAAGCTTGCCGTAGAGGGTACTTCGCAACCCCGCAAAGGTGCGACGGCAAGCCTGCCGAGGGCGACAACACCGCGAACGGCCCTTGGCAAGCTTGCCAAAGGCCGAAGGCAACCCTGCAGAGAGGCCTTGGCACGCTTGCCAAAGGCCGACGGCAACGCTGCAAGGACCGGGCGATAAGCTTGCCAAGGGCCGACGACATCCCCGCAAAGGCCCGGCGACAAGCTTGCCAAGGGCCGACGACAACCCCGCAAAGGCCCTCGACAGGCTTGCCAAGGATCGGCGACAACCCCGCAAGGGCGCGGCGGAAAAGCTTGCCAAGGGACCTTGGCAACCCCGCAAAGGGCCGGCAGGAAAGGTTGCCAAGGGCCCCTGGGAACCCCGCAAAGGTTGCCAAGGGCCCCTGACAACCCCGCAAAGGGCCGGCGGCAAGCCTGCCAAGAAGACCTTTGGCAACCCCACGAAGGGCCGGCGGCAAGCCTGCCAAGGGGCCCTGGAAACCCCGCAAAGGGTCGGCGGCAAGCCTGCCAAGACCCTTGGCAACCCCGCACAGGCGCGGCGGGAAAGGTTGGCAAGGGCCCCGGCAACCCCGCAAAGGGGCGGCGGCAAGCCTGCCAAGACCCTTGGCAACCCCGCACAGGCGCGGCGGGAAAGGTTGCCAAGGGCGCGGCGGCAAAGGTTGCCAAGGGCCCCTGGCAACCCCGCAAAGGGGCGGCGGCAAGCCTGCCAAGACCCTTGGCAACCCCGCACAGGCGCGGCGGCAAAGGTTGCCAAGGGCTGACCCTTGGCAACCCCGCAAAGGGGCGGCGGCAAGCCTGCCAAGACCCTTGGCAACCCCACACAGAGCGCGGCGGGAAAGGTTGCCAGGGGCGCGGCGGCAAAGGTTGCCAGGGCCCTTGGCAACCCCGCAAAGGGGCGGCGGCAAGCCTGCCAAGACCCTTGGCAACCCCGCACAGGCGCGGCGAGGGAAAGGTTGGCAAGGGCCCACTGGCAACCCCGCAAAGGGGCGCGGCGGCAAGCCTGCCAAGACCCTTGGCAACCCCGCACAGGCGCGGCGGGAAAGGTTGCCCAAGGGCGCGGCGGCAAAGGTTGCCAAGGGCCCCTGGAAACCCCGCAAAGGGGCGGCGGCAAGCCTGCCAAGACCCTTGGCAACCCCGCACAGCGCGGCGGCAAAGGTTGCCAAGGGCTGACCCTTGGCAACCCCGCAAAGGGGCGGCGGCAAGCCTGCCAAGACCCTTGGCAACCCCGCACAGGCGCGGCGAGGAAAGGTTGACAGGGGCAACCCCGCAAAGGGCCGGCGGCAAGGTTGGCAAGGGCCCCGGGCAACCCCGCAAAGGGGCGGCGGCAAGCCTGCCAAGACCCTTGGCAA
This sequence comes from Wollemia nobilis, assembly GCA_028583015.1. Lineage (NCBI taxonomy): Eukaryota > Viridiplantae > Streptophyta > Pinopsida > Araucariales > Araucariaceae > Wollemia > Wollemia nobilis. The sequence goes on from JAQPPZ010001865.1 coordinate 1,637,414, forward strand.
ACCCGCACAGGCGCGGCGGGAAAGGTTGCCACGGGCAACCCCGCAAAGGGCCGGCGGCAAGGTTGGCAAGGTCCCCTGGCAACCCCG
>JAQPPZ010001865.1:1647500-1660697 GCA_028583015.1 Wollemia nobilis
AGAAGGTCGAGACCGGACATCGCTGTGGCGAGCTTCCGCAAGGCAACCGAAGCCGAGGGCCACCGCCGCACGCTACTTGGACAAGCCGTTGCCAAACGGAAGCAGGCGCACAAACGAATACCTTTGGAACCGACAGAAGGTCGAGACCGGACATCGCTGTGGCAAGCTTCCGCAAGGCAACCGAAGCCCAAGGCATCGGCGGTGACCAGCCCTCTACCGAATCGCTGCTCAAAGGAAACCAAGCGGAAGCAGGGCACAAACGAATACCTTTGGAACCGACAGAAGGTCGAGACCGGACATCGCTGTGGCGAGCTTCCGCAAGGCAACCGACGCCGAGGCCCACCGCCGCACGCTACTTGGACAAGCCGTTGCCAAACGGAAGCAGGCGCACAACCGAATACCTTTGGAACCGACAGAAGGTCGAGACCGGACATCGCTGTGGCAAGCTTCCGCAAGGCAACCGAAGCCCAAGGCATCGGCGGTGACCAGCCCTCTACCGAATCGCTGCTCAAAGGAAACCAAGCGGAAGCAGGGCACAAACGAATACCTTTGGAACCGACAGAAGGTCGAGACCGGACATCGCTGTGGCGAGCTTCCGCAAGGCAACCGAAGCCGAGGGCCACCGCCGCACGCTACTTGGACAAGCCGTTGCCAAACGGAAGCAGGCGCACAAACGAATACCTTTGGAACCGACAGAAGGTCGAGACCGGACATCGCTGTGGCAAGCTTCCGCAAGGCAACCGAAGCCCAAGGCATCGGCGGTGAACAGCCCTCTACCGCATCGCTGCTCAAAGGAAACCAAGCGGAAGCAGGGCACAAACGAATACCTTTGGAACCGACGGAAGGTCGAGACCGGACATCGCTGTGGCGAGCTTCCGCAAGGCAACCGAAGCCGAGGGCCACCGCCGCACGCTACTTGGACAAGCCGTTGCCAAACAGAAGCAGGAGCACAACCGAATACCATTGGAACCGACAGAAGGTCGAGACCGGACATCGCTGTGGTGGCAAGCTTCCGCAAGGCAAGCCGAAGCCCAAGGCATCGGAGGTGACCAACCCTCTACCGCATCTTCCGCAAGGCAACCGAAGCCCAAGGCATCGGCGGTGAACAACCCTATACCGCATCGCTGCTCAAAGGAAACCAAGCGGAAGCAGGGCACAAACGAATACCTTTGGAACCGACAGAAGGTCGAGACCGGACATCGCTGTGGCGAGCTTCCGCAAGGCAACCGACGCCGAGGGACACCGCCGCACGCTACTTGGACAAGCCGTTGCCAAACGGAAGCAGGCGCACAATCGAATACCATTGGAACCGACCGAAGGTCGAGACCGGACATCGCTGTGCTTGGCAAGCTTCCGCAAGGCAACCGAAAGCCCAAGGCATCGACATCGCTGTTCGCTACCGAAGACGAGGGCCACCGCCGCACGCTACTTGGACAAGCCGTTGCCAAACGAAAGCAGGCGCACAACCGAATACCATTGGAACCGACCGAAGGTCGAGACCGGACATCGCTGTGCTGGCAAGCTTCCGCAAGGCAACCGAAGCCCAAGGCATCGGCCGTGACCAACCCTCTACCGCATCGCTGTTCGCTACCGAAGCCGAGGGCCACCGCCGCACGCTACTTGGACAAGCCGTTGCCAAACGGAAGCAGGCGCACAACCGAATACCATTGGAACCGACCGAAGGTCGAGACCGGACATCGCTATGCTGGCAAGCTTCCGCAAGGCAACCCGAAGCCCAAGGCATCGGCCGTGACCAACCCTCTACCGCATCGCTGTTCGCTACCGAAGCCGAGGGCCACCGCCGCACGCTACTTGGACAAGCCGTTGCCAAACGGAAGCAGGCGCACAACCGAATACCATTGGAACCGACCGAAGGTCGAGACCGGACATCGCTGTGCTGGCAAGCTTCCGCAAGGCAACCGAAAGCCCAAGGCATCGGCCGGGACCCACCCTCTACCGCATCGCTGTTCGCTACCGAAGCCGAGGGCCACCGCCGCACGCTACTTGGACAAGCCGTTGCCAAACGGAAGCAGGCGCACAACCGAATACCATTGGAACCGACCGAAGGTCGAGACCGGACATCGCTGTGCTGGCAAGCTTCCGCAAGGCAACCGAAGCCCGAGGCATGGGCCGTGACCCACCCTCTACCGCATCGCTGTTCGCTACCGAAGCCGAGGGCCACCGCCGCACGCTACTTGGACAAGCCGTTGCCAAACGGAAGCAGGCGCACAACCGAATACCATTGGAACCGACCGAAGGTCGAGACCGGACATCGCTGTGCTGGCAAGCTTCCGCAAGGCAACCGAAGCCCGAGGCATCGGCCCTGACCAACCCTCTACCGCATCGCTGTTCGCTACCGAAGACGAGGGCCACCGCCGCACGCTACTTGGACAAGCCGTTGCCAAACGGAAGCAGGCGCACAACCGAATACCATTGGAACCGACCGAAGGTCGAGACCGGACATCGCTGTGCTGGCAAGCTTCCGCAAGGCAACCGAAGCCCGAGGCATGGGCGCTGACCCACCCTCTACCGCATCGCTGTTCGCTACCGAAGCCGAGGGCCACCGCCGCACGCTACTTGGACAAGCCGTTGCCAAACGGAAGCAGGCGCACAACCGAATACCATTGGAACCGACCGAAGGTCGAGACCGGACATCGCTGTGCTGGCAAGCTTCCGCAAGGCAACCGAAAGCCCAAGGCATCGGCCGTGACCAACCCTCTACCGCATCGCTGTTCGCTACCGAAGACGAGGGCCACCGCCGCACGCTACTTGGACAAGCCGTTGCCAAACGGAAGCAGGCGCACAACCGAATACCATTGGAACCGACCGAAGGTCGAGACCGGACATCGCTGTGCTGGCAAGCTTCCGCAAGGCAACCGAAGCCCCAAGGCATGGGCCGTGACCCACCCTCTACCGCATCGCTGTTCGCTACCGAAGCCGAGGGCCACCGCCGCACGCTACTTGGACAAGCCGTTGCCAAACGGAAGCAGGCGCACAACCGAATACCATTGGAACCGAACGAAGGTCGAGACCGGACATCGCTGTGCTGGCAAGCTTCCGCAAGGCAACCGAAAGCCCAAGGCATCGGCCGTGACCAACCCTCTACCGCATCGCTGTTCGCTACCGAAGACGAGGGCCACCGCCGCACGCTACTTGGACAAGCCGTTGCCAAACGGAAGCAGGCGCACAACCGAATACCATTGGAACCGACCGAAGGTCGAGACCGGACATCGCTGTGCTGGCAAGCTTCCGCAAGGCAACCGAAAGCCCAAGGCATCGGCTGTGACCAACCCTCTACCGCATCGCTGTTCGCTACCGAAGACGAGGGCCACCGCCGCACGCTACTTGGACAAGCCGTTGCCAAACGGAAGCAGGCGCACAACCGAATACCATTGGAACCGACTAAAGGTCGAGACCGGACATCGCTGTGCTGGCAAGCTTCCGCAAGGCAACCGAAGCCCAAGGCATCGGCTGTGACCAACCCTCTACCGCATCGCTGTTCGCTACCGGGACAACGTCGCCACCCTTACTAAGCCCGCACACGCTGCATAACTTACTGAGTCAGCATCCGAAGGACACACTCCCGAAGGCAGCGCGAGGGACGGTTCAAACGGCAGCAACGTAGGCTCGAAGTGATCACCCATCATTACCCGCAACGTAACCTTGATCGGTCCGGGACGGTTCACAAAGAAACATCGCACGCTAGAGTCGATCACTCTTCATCACCCATAGTAGTTTTAGGTAAAAATTGCACTGGGCGGACGGATAAGGGGGTCCATTATTTTGGACGTGCATTTTTTCCAGCCTTGGCAGCCCGCGCGGCGCCCTGGCAGCCAGCGCGCCGCCCTCTGCCAACCTTCCGCTCTCTGCCATGGCAAAGCTGCCGCAGGCTGCCAAGGCACCCTTGGCAGCCTGCGGAAGCTTTGCCATGGCAGCCAGTGCGCCGCACGCTGCCTTGGCAGCCAGCGCAGCGCCTTGGCAGACCGCGCGGCGCCTTGGCAGCCAGCGCGCCGCCAAGCTGTCGCTGCCTGCCATGGCAAAGCTGCCGCAGGCTGCCAAGGGTGCCATGGCAGCCTGCGGCAGCTAGGCAGCCCTTCGCAGCCCGCGCGGCCGCCTGCTGCCATGGCAGCCCTTGGCAACCTGCATGGCAAAGCTGCCGCAGGTTGCCAAGGGCTGCCATGGCAGCAGGCGGCCGCGCGGGCTGCCAAGACAGCCAGCGTGCCGCGTGCTGCCTTGGCAGCCCGCGCGCCGCAAGTCGCCTTGGCAGCGAGAGCGCCGCGCGGTGCCTTGTGCTTTGGCAGCCCGCGTGGCGCCTTGGCAGCCAGCGCGGCATAGCTGCCGCAGGCTGCCAAGGGATGCCATGGCAGCCAGCATGGCAGCTGGCGGCCGCGCGGGCGCCTTGACAGCCCGCGCTGCTCCTTGCAGCCAGCGCGTTGCCTTGCTCTTTGGCAGCCCGCGCGCTGCCTGCTCTCTTGGCAGCCCGCGCGGCGGCGCTTGGCAGCCCGCGCGCTGCCTTTCTCTTTGGCAGCCCGCGCGGCGCCTTGGCAGCCCGCACGCTGCCTTGGCAAAGCTGCCGCAGGCTGCCAAGGCACCCTTGGCAGCCTGCGGCAGCTTTGCCATGGCAGCCAGTGCGCCGCACGCTACCTTGGCAGCCAGCGCAGCGCCTTGGCAGACCGCGCGGCGCCCTGGCAGCCAGCGCGCTGCCAAGCTGTCGCTGCCTGCCATGGCAAAGCTGCCGCAGGCTGCCAAGGGTGCCATGGCAGCCTGCGGCAGCTAGGCAGCCCGGGCGGCCGCCTGCTGCCATGGCAGCCCTTGGCATGGCAAAGCTGCCGCAGGTTGCCAAGGGCTGCCATGGCAGCAGGCGGCCGCACGGGCTGCCAAGACAGCCAGCGTGCCACGTGCCGCCTTGGCAGCGAGAGCGCCGCGCGGTGCCTTGGCAGCGAGAGCGCCGCGCGGTGCCTTGTGCTTTGGCAGCCCGCGCGGCGCCTTGGCAGCCAGCGCGGCATAGCTGCCGCAGGCTGCCAAGGGATGCCATGGCAGCCAGCATGGCAGCTGGCGGCCGCGCGGGCGCCTTGGCAGCCCGCGCGCTGCCTCTGCCAAAGAGCAAGGCAGCGCGGGGCCTGCCAAGGCGCCGCGCGGGCTGCCAAAGAGCAAGGCAGCGCGCGGGCTGCCAAGGCAACGCGCTGAGCTGGCAGGCCGCGCGGGCGCCTTGGCAGCCCGCGCCGCCTTGGCAGCCAGCGCATTGCCTTGGCAGCCCAAAGAGCAAGGCAGCGCGGGCTGGCGCAAGGCAACGCTGCTGGCAGCTGGCGGCGCGCGGGCTGCCAAGGCAACGCGCTGGCAGCTGGCGGCCGCGCGGGGCGCCCGCGCGGCCGCCAGCTGCCAGCGCGTTGCCTTGGCAGCCCGCGCTCTGCCTTGCTCTTTGGCAGCCCGCGCGGCGCCTTGGCAGCCCGCGGTAGGTGCATGTGTGCTGCCAAGCTGCCACAGGCTGCCATGGCAGCCTGCGGCAGCTTTGCCATGGCAAGCTGCCACAGGTTGCCATGGCAAAGCTGCCGCAGGCTGCCAAGCTTGGCAGCACACATAAACCTACAATAGCCTTAGGTAAAAATCTCACTAGGTGGATGGATAAGGGGGCCATTTATTTTGCAAGTGCATTTTTTTGTCTTTGTACACCCAATGGCCCCGAAACTGCCCCGTGGGCCTCGAAACCACCTTGTGGTCCGAAAACTGCCCGGTTGGTCCGAAACTACCCGGTTGGTCCGAAACTACCCGGTTGGTCCGAAAACCGCCATGTGGGCCCGAAAACCGCCATGTGGGCCCGAAACCGCCATGTGGGCCCGAAACTGCCCCGCCCCGGGGCCCGAAAACCGCCTTATGGTCCAAAAACCGCCCTTTGTCCGAAAGCTGCCAGGTTTGGTCCTAAAACCGCCCGGTTGGCCCGAAAACTACCTTGTGGGCCCGAAACCGCCATGTGGGAACGAAAACCCCCGTGTCGCAAACCATGGGCAACCCCAGGAAACCCCGTGGTCCGAAACCGAAACCCTGGTCCGAAAACAGCACATTGGCCCGGAAACCACCTTGTGGTCCGAAAACCGCCCGGTTGGTCCGAAAACCGCCTTGTGGGCCCAAATCCGCCCGGTTGGTCCGAAATCCGCCCGGTTGGTCCGAAATCTGCCCGATTGGTCCAAAAACCGCCTTGTGGGCCCAAAACCGCCCGGTTGGTCTGAAACCGCCTTGTGGGCCCCGAAACCGCCCGGTTGGTCCTAAAACCCCCCGGTTCGTCCGAAACCGCCTTGTGGGCCCGAAACCGCCATGTGGGCCCAAAAACAACCTTATGGTCCGAAAACCGCCCGGTTGGTCTGAAAACCGCCTTTTGGGCCCGAAACCGCCATGTGGGCCCGGAAACCGCCATGTGGTCGGGAAACCTCCCGGTTGGCCCGAAAACCGCCTTGTGGCCCGAAAACCGCCCGGTGGGCCCGAAACCGCCTTGTGGGCCCGAAACCGCCTTGTGGTCCGAAAACCGCCCGATTGGTCCAAATACCGCCTTGTGGGCCCGAAACCGTCCTGTGGGCCCGAAAATCGCCCCGTGGGCTCGAAACCGCCCGGTTGGTCCGAAAACCATCTCATGGGCCCGAAATTGCCCTGTTGGCCCGAAACCGCTCTGTGGGGTCCGTATCCGCTCAAAGGTCCATGAAAGTCTGATGTGGCCCGAAACCGCCCGATGGACCCTAAAACCGCCCGATTGGCCCGAAACTGTCCGATTGGCTCAAAATCGCCCTAGTGGACCCGAAACCGCCTAGTTGACCCAAAACCCACCTTGTGGATCCAAAATCGCACGTGGGCCCCGAAATCGCTTGGTGGGCCCGAAATCGCATGATGTGGCCCGATTCCACTCGGTGGACCCCGAAACCGCTTGTTTTGCCCGAAATCGCTTGATGTGGCCCGATATCGCTCGGTGGACCCTAAAACCGCTCGTTTCGCTCGATATCGCTCGGTGGACTCTAAAACCGCTCAATTCGCCTGATATCACCTAATGTGGCCCGAATCCGCTCGGTGGACCCCGAAACCGCCCGATTGGCTCAAAACTGCCCGTTGGTCCGAAATCGTCCCGATGGACCCAAAATTGCTTGATATGTCCAAAAACCACCATGTGGACTCGAAACCGCCTCGTGGGTCCTAAAAACACCCAATGAGGTTCGAAATCGCTCGGGGCCCATGAAATTACCCGGTTTGGCCCGATTTTGCTCAGTGGAACTCGAAATCGCCCGGTTGACCCGAAACCACCCCGATTGACCCGAAACCGCCCGATTGACCCGAAATCGCCCGTGGACCCCAAAACTGATCGTTTGGCCCAAAATCGTCTGATATGGCCCGATTCCGCTCGATGGACCCCGAAACCGCTCGTTTTGCCCGAAATTGCCCGATGTGGCCCGATTCTGCTCTGTGGACCCTGAAACCGCTCGTTTTGCCCGAAATCGCCTAATGTGGCCCGATCTGATCGGTGGACCCCGAAACCGCTCGTTTGGCCCAAAACCGCCCGATTGGTTCGAAACTGCCCGGTGGCCCGAAACCGTCCCGATTTACCCAAAATCGCCTGATTGGTCCCAAAACCATGTGGACTCGAAACTGCCTCGTGGGTCCTGAAAACACCCAATGAGGTTCGAAATCGCTCGGGGCCCATGAAATTACCCGATTTGGCCCGATTTCGCTCAGTGGAACTCAAAATCGCACGATTTGCTCGAAACCGCCTGATTGACCCGAAACCGCCCGTGGACCCCGAAACTGCTCGTTTGGCCCAAAATCGCCTGATGTGGCCTGATTGCGCTCGGTGGACACCGAAACCGCTCATTTTGCCCGAAATCGCTCGTTTTGCCCGAAATCACTCGGTGTGGCCCGATTTTGCTCGGTGGGCCCTGAAACCGCTCGTTTTGCCCAAAATCGCCTAATGTGGCCCGATTCCGGTCGGTGGACCCCGATATCGCTCGTTTGTCCCAAAACCGCCCGATTGGCTCGAAACTGCCTCGGTGGCCCGAAACCGTCCCGATGGACCCAAAATCGCCTAATTGGTCCAAAAACCACCATGTGGACCCGAAACTGCCTCATGGGTCCTGAAAACACCCGATGAGGTTTGAAATCGCTCAGGGCCCATGAAATTACCTGATTTCGCTTGGTGGAACTCGATATCTCACGATTGACCCGAAATCGCTTGATTGGCCCGAAACCGTCCCGATTGGCCCGAAACCGTCCGGTTGGTCCAAAAACGACTCCATGGGTCCGAAATCGCTCATGCGCCCTGAAACTGCTCGATGGACCTAAAATCGCCCGATGCGGCCCAATTTTGCTCGGTGGACCCCGAAATCGCTTGGTTGGCCTGAAATCGCTCGTTGGCCCAAAATCGTCCTAATGGACCCAAAAATCGCCCTGATGGCCAAAAATCGTCCCGATGGACCCGAAGTTGATAAAATGGCCTAGGAAGGCAAGGTCAAAGTCGATGGGATAGGTTGGGCTCGACCAAAATGATCATGAATGGGCAAGCAGGGTTCAAGTAGGCCGAAATGTGTCAAACAAACAGAAATGACCTGATAGGTAAGAACGGGTCTACAAATATCAGAATGAGTTGGATAGGTCACGATAGGTCGAAACATACAGTAACAGGTCGAGCATAACGGAATAGGTCAAACCGAGCAAGAAGATGTCGAATAAATCAAAATGAAATGAGGGGCAAGAAGGGGTCTAAAGATATAAGAATGATTTGGGTAGGTCGTGACAGTCCGAAACATACAAGAATGGACCGAGCGGGTCAAAACAGGTCAAACCAGGCCAACATAGATGGATTCGGCCAGGATAAGCCGAGCAGGCAAGCATAGGCCAAGACGATCAGAATGAGAAGCAACGAGACAAAATGGGCTATGAAGGCAAGGTCGAAGTCGATGGGACAAGTTGGGGTCGACCAAAACGATCGTGAATGGGCAAGGAGGGCTCAAGTAAGCTGAAATGTATCAAACAAGCTGAAATGACACGGTAGATAAGAACGGGTCTACGGATATCAGAATGAGTTGGGTAGGCCATGATAGGCCGAAACATACAGTAATAGGTCAAGCAGGATGGAATAGGTCAAATCTGGTAAGAAGATGTTGAATAAACCGAAATGACATGAGAGGCAAGAAGGGATCTAAAGATATAATAATGAGTTGGGGAGGCCGTGATAGGCTGAAACATACAACAATGGGCCAAGCGGGTCAAAACAAGCCAAACAAGGACAACGCAGATGGATTCGGTTAAAATAAGCCAAGTAGGAGAACATAGTCCGAGACGATCGAAATGAGAAGCAATAGGATGAAATCGGCCAGGGAAGCAAGGTCAAAGTTGATGGGATGGATTTCACTCAACCAGAACAATCATAGATGAGCAAGGAGTGTTTGAATATGCCAAAATGCATCAAACAAGCTAAAATGACACGGGAGGCAAGAACGGATCTACGGTTATAAAATGAGTTAGGTAGATCGTGACAGGTCGAAATATACAGTAACAAGTCGAGCAGGACGGAATAGGTCAAACTGGGCAAGAAGATGTCAAATAAATCGAAATTACATGAGAGGTAAGAAGGGCCTAAAGATATAAGAATGAGTTGGGTAGGTCGTGACAGGCCGAAACATACAAGAACGGGCCGAGCGGGTCAAACCAGGCCAATACAAATGGATTCGGCCAGTATAAGCCGAGCATGCAAACATAGGTCGAGGCGATCGAAATGAGAATCAACTGGACAAAATAGGCTAGGAAGGCCAGGTCAAAGTCAATGGGACAAGTTGGGCTCAAGTAAGCAAAAATGTGTCAAACAAGTCCAAATGACACCATAGATAGGAACGGGTCTACGGGTATCAGAATGAGTTGGGTATGCCACGATAGGCCGAAACATACAATAATAGGTCGAGCAGGACGAAATAGGTCAAACTGGGCAAGAAGATGTCAAATAAATCGAAATGACATGAGAGGCAAGAAAGGGTCTAAAGATATAAGAATGAGTTGGGGAGGTCATGACAGGCCGAAACATACAAGAATGGGCCGAGCGGGTCAAAAAAGGTCAAACCAGGCCAACACAAATGGATTCAGCTAGGACAAGCCGCGTAGGAAAACATAGGCCAAGACGACATAAATGAGAAGCAACAAGATGAAATGGGTTAGGGAAGCAAGGTCAAAGTTGATGGGATGGGTTGCACTCAACCAGAACGGTCATAAATGGGTGAGGAGGGTTGGAGTACGTCAAAATGCATCAAACAAGCTAAAATGACACGGGAGGCAAGAACGGATCTACGGTTATAAAATGAGTTAGGTAGGTCGTGACAGGTCGAAACGTACAGCAACAAGTCGAACAGGACGAAATAGGTCAAACTGGGCAAGAAGATGTCAAATAAACCGAAATTACATGAGAGGTAAGAAGGGGCCTAAAGATATAAGAATGAGTTGGCTAGGTCGTGACAGGCCGAAACATACAAGAACGTGTCGAGCAGGTCAAAACAGGTCAAACCAGGCCAATACATATGGATTCGGCCCGGATAAGCCGAGTAGGGAAACATAGGCCAAGACGATCATAATGAGAAGCAACGAGACAAAATAGGCTAGGAAGGCCAGGTCAAAGTCGATGGGACAAGTTGGGACCGACAAAAATGATCATGAATGGACAAGGACGGCTCAAGTAAGCCAAAATGTGTCAAACAATCCGAAATGACATGATAGATAAGAACGAATCTACGGATATCGGAATGAGTTGGGTAGGCCGCGATAGGCCGAAACATACAGTAGTAGGTCGAGCAGGATGGAATAGGTCAAACTAGGCAATAAGATGTTGAATAAACTAAAATGAGATGAGAGGCGAGAAGGGGTATAAAGATATAAGAATGAGTTGGGTAGGCCGTGACAAGTCAAAACATACAAGAATGGGTCGAGCGAGTCAAAACAGGTCAAACCAAGCCAGCACAGATGGATTCGGCCAGGATAAGCCGAGCAGGCAAGCATAGGCCGAGACGATCCGAATGAGAAGCAACAAGATGAAATGGGCTAGGGAAGCAAGGTGAAATTTGATGGGATGGGTTGCACTCAAACAAGAAGGGTCAAAGTTGATAAAATGGCCTAGGAAGGCAAGGTCAAATTCGATGGGATAGGTTGGGCTCGACCAAAATGATCGTGAACGAGCAAGCAGGGTTCAAGTAGGCCGAAATGTGTAACACAAGCCGAAATGACACAATAGGTAAGAACGGGTCTACAAATATCAAAATGAGTTGGGTAGGTCGCGTTAGGGCCGAAGCATACAATAATAGGTCGAGGAGAATGGAATAGGTCAAACCGAGCAAGAAGATGTCGAATAAATCGAAATGACATGAGAGGCAAGAAGGGGTCTAAAGTTATAAGGTCATGATAGGCCAAAACATACAAGAATGGACCGAGCGGGACAAAACAGGTCAAACCAGGCCAACATAGATGGATTTGGCCGGGATAAGCCGAGCAGAAAACATAGGCCGAGACAATCGGAATGAGAAGCAACGGGACAAAATGAGCTATGAAGACAAGGTCAAAGTTGATGGGACAAGTTGGGTTTGGCCAAAACGATCGTGAATGGGCAAGGAGGGCTCAAGTAAGTTGAAATCTATCAAACAAGCTAAAATGACATGATAGATAAGAACGGGTCTACATATATCAGAATAAGTTGGGTAGGCCGTGATAGGTCGAAACATACAATAATAGGTCAAGCAGGACGAAATAGGTCAAACTGAGCAAGAAGATGTCGAATAAACTGAAATGACATGAGAGGCAAGAAGGGGTCTAAAGATATAAGAATTAGTTGAGTAGGCCATGACAAGCCGAAAAATACAAGAATGGGTAGAGCGAGTCAAAACAGGTCAAACCAAGCCAGCACAGATGGATTCGGTTAGGACGAGCCGAGCAGGAAAACATAGGCCGAGACGATCGAAATGAGATGAAACAAGATGAAATGGGCTAGGGAAGCAAGGTCAAAGTCGATGGGATGGGTTGCACTCAAAAAACCGTGGTCAAAGTTGATGAAATGGCCTAGGAAGGCAAGGTCAAAGTCGATGGGATGGGTTGCACTCAAACAAGCATGGTCAAAGTTGATGAAATGGCCTAGGAAGGCAAGGTCAAAGTCGATGGGATAGGTTGGGCTCGATCAAAATGATCGTGAATGGGCAAGCAAGGTTCAAGTAGGCCGAAATGTGTCAAACAAGCCGAAATGACACGATAGGTAAGAACGGGTCTACAAATATCGGAATGAGTTAGATAGGTCACGATAGGCCGAAACATATAGTAACAGGTCGAGCATAACGGAATAGGTCAAACCGAGCAAGAAGATGTCGAATAAATCAATATGAAATGAGGGGCAAAAAGGGGTCTAAAGATATAAGAATGATTTGGGTAGTTCGTGACAGTCCGAAACATACAAGAATGGACCGAGCGGGTCAAAACAGGTCAAACCAGGCCAACATAGATGGATTCGACCAGGATAAGCCGAGCAGGCAAGCATAGGCTGAGACGATCAGAATGAGAAGCAACGAGACAAAATAGGCTATGAAGGCAAGTTCAAAGTCGATGGGACAAGTTGGGGTCGGCCAAAACGATCGTGAATGGGCAAGGAGGGCTCAAGTAAGCTGAAATGTATCAAACAAGCTGAAATGGCACGGTAGATAAGAACGGGTCTATAGATATCAGAATGAGTTGGGTAGGCCATGATAGGCCGAAACATACAGTAATAGGTCAAGCAGGATGGAATAGGTCAAATCTGGTAAGAAGATGTTGAATAAGTCGAAATGACATGAGAGGCAAGAAGGGGTCTAAAGATATAAGAATGAGTTGGGGAGGCCGTGATAGGCTGAAACATACAACAATGAGCCGAGCGGGTCAAAACAGGCCAAACAAGGACAACGCAGATGGATTCGGTTAAAACAAGCCAAGTAGGAGAACATAGTCAGAGACGATCGAAATGATAAGCAACGAGGATGAAATCGGCCTGGGAAGCAAGGTCAAAGTTGATGGGATGGGTTTCACTCAACCAAAATAGTCATATATGGGCGAGGAGTGTTGGAATACGCCAAAATGCATCAAACAAGCTAAAATGGCATGGGAGGCAAGAACGGATCTACGGTTATAAAATGAGTTAGGTAGACCGTGATAGGTCGAAATATACAGGAATAA
>JAQPPZ010001866.1:0-13444 GCA_028583015.1 Wollemia nobilis
TTTACAAAAGACCTTTGAAACTGTCATGTCGTAACCTTCATCAAAACAGATTATTTGACATCAAATCAAATTCCTTCAAGAGCTTCTTGACATCAATGACAACTTATACACTTGAGCAAAGGCAATGTACCCAAAGCACCCAAAATTGCCAACACATCATTCCCAAATATTTTGTTTCATGATGTAATGTATATTCCTAGATTAGCATCAAATCTTATTTCAATTGACAAGTTGGTAGAGATCAAGATGATGGTTGCTTTTAGATACATGAATGGAATCAATATGTGTATCATCATAAATAAAAATGAGATAGAAGCTACAATATCAATCCATAATAATATATATGCTCTAGATTCAATTGAGATTTCATAAGATATTGTTGTATTTCAAAACAACACTAATGCATTTTTTGAGGAACAAATTGTAGAAAATGGAAAACCTATATATCATAAAAGTCAATGGGAAAATAGAAGATTCAAAATGAGAAATATGAGAGGATGACAAAATTATGGATTACTTGGTCATCTACATATTAAAGAAGAAGAATAAGAACCTAATCAAGTTGAAGAACATTTGAAATATGAAGATCCATATTGAAGACTAAAGTCTTCAATAACCAAATAATGTAATACAAGGGGGTGGAATATATTACATTATTTGGTACATGCTAATGTACCATCTTGGGTACATCTTTAGATTAGGATAGTGTATTAGATTAGGACTTGAGTATTTACTTTATGCAATGTAATAAATGCACAAGTATTATTAGAATGTGTAATTATGTAAGTGTGTATGTTGTCCACATGTACGAGTCCATAGGATAGGAACATGAAGAGTCATAGGAAGATGGAAGGCCAAGAGTCATGTCTTATTATATATAGGCCTTTGATAAATGATATAAAATTATAGAAAGAGAGAAGTATAAGATAGACTAGATTAAATACAATGTGGAACTTGTATGAAGCATTGAGCATTTGAGCTCTCCACATTTTGTATGAAGTTTATATTTTTGTGAGCTTTCATTAATGGTTATGTTATGAGTTATTTTAGAATTTTCTCATGCTATTTACTTTCTTATTATATTTCCATTATTATAGATATAATATTGCATGCTTATTTTAGTCCTTGTGGTTGCATTTCTTTAAACATATAGCATAAAAAGCTAACACTAATGACAATGAATTAAACCTATGCTAGGGAATGAAAATGCAATTTTTATTTAAGCAAAGGGCAAGAAATTTAAAACCTATTCTAGGAAAGTAAAGTACAATACACAAAAATAAAATAGGGTAACAAAAGTAAATTGCAAGTACAATTGAAGTAAATATACTCTAATGAAAAAAATTAAAAAATGGAAAAGTAAATGACTTTTGAAATAAAAGCTATGCTAAGGAAATCAAAGATGTGAGACAAAAAAGTAAATTGATTTTTTAAGCAAACCTATGCTAATGGAAGGAAATATGCGAGACAAGAAATAAAATGCAATGAAACGAAATCCTATGCTAAGGAAAGGGAATATGTGAGGCAGAAGAGTAAATTTATTTTTAAAGCAAACCTATGCTAATGAAAGCAAAGATGCAAGACAAGAAAACAAAATATGTTTTGAAAGAAAATATATGTTAATGAAAGGAAATATACGAGACAAAAAATAAAATGCAATGAAATAAAATCATATGCTAAGGAAATGAAATATGAGAGACAAGAAATCAAGTACAATGAAAGAGAATCCTATGCTAAGGAAAAGGAAGAGCGAGACAAGAAAATAAATGAGACACAAAAGCAAAACCTATTCTTGGAAAAGGAAAGTACAAGACAAGGAGGTAAAGCATATGAAAGCAAACCTATTCAAAAGAAAATGAAAGGGTGAAATAAAAAATTAAAAGGCATGAAAGCAAGTCTACCCTAAGGAAAGGAAAATACAAAACAAGAAACAAAATGATTTGGAAGAGAATCTAGGCTAATGGAAGGGCAGTGCAAGATAAGAAAAGAAATGACATGTGAAAGCAAATGCTATTCTAAGGAAAGAAAGGTGTGAGACATGAAGACATAGAAATTGAAAGAAAATATATTCTAAAAAAGGAGAAGGATGAAACATGAAAGCAAATAATATTTGAAACCTGAATTAAAATTTGACTTAGAAATGAAGGTAGAAGTACCTACCTTAAATCCATTGCTCACTAGAATTTGCATAGGGCTACTGCACAAGCTCTATTTTTCTTAAATCTTTCTAATCAGAAAAAACTATCTGGTCATGGATGATTCACAACAAAAATTCTCCCTGTTTGGATGATTTCTAGAATAAACCATCCTTGTCTAGACATTTTTTGTTGGGAGGATTTTTTGACCTTATTCCATGCTAGGGTTTGTTTCTCTGCTACAAGGGCTTGCTTGTTATGATGTTTCCTACAAAAATAGATTCAAAATGTCAAAAATTTGAAATAAGTATAAAAAATCCAATAATCCTAGCTAGCCTAACCCTAGGAGCAATTTTAAGCAATTAATCTAATGAAAACAACATATAAGGTAACGAATATGAAATGTGCAATGAAATAGACTAATGTGATTGATTTTGAAGGAGTGATAAGTGAGAATAAACACCTTTGAACATCTCCAAAATATATGTGTTGGTCTAAGAAGGTAGTTATCCATGATGATGGTAAATTACAAAGGAGGGAAAGGATCTTACCTTATACCTACCTGCAAGTTGTTATGGTTGTTGTGTAGAACTAGTTACCTAACATGATGGGTCCAAATTTTAGAGCTCTACAAAAACAATCCAGGTCTACATGGTTCTAGATGAAAACCATCCACATTTGGATGGTTCTAGCTATAGACCATATATGTGCCAATAGTTTTTACCAAAATATTTCTACTCTGGAACAAACTTGATGGGTCTCAATTTTGGGGGTTTGTGATGGATTTTCAACCTAAAAACATAGACAAAAATAAATTTAAAAAAAGTGAATAAAAACAACTATAAAGCTACCAAAATAAAAACACAAGGGAAAAGTGAGAAAAAATATATTGAGAATCAAAATTCTACAACTTAAAAGCCTATTTTCCTATGTGTCACGAGGCATAAGCACTCATTTGAGAATCAAAATTATAAAATAAAGGGGGTCAGAGGCATGAGCACTCATTTGCATTGCATTGGAACTCATTTGATTGTCAAAATATGGATAAGAAAATGTGACATTTCATTAATATAAAATATATTACAAATTTGATCTTTTACAAATGCCACTTAGGCTACAATGAGGGACTTCCAATACAAAACCCCTTTTAATAAATTTTTATGGCACTCCATGCTTTATATGGCTACCTCAAAGCGGGTTGTGTTTATGCCTACCATCGTTGGTTGAGTGAGTCTCCAAAAATGATACACAATAAAAACATATAGTTAGTAGCACTTGTGGTTCTACCTCAATTAGGCACATATTTAGAAAAGAGTGCAAATAATAAAACCTAATATAATACATTAACATAAAGCTAAAAATAAGCTTAAAACATATTACTCACCTCTACAACTAGTCTACTAGTTTGCAGGTGGTTGAAACTGCTTCCTTATGGAAACCATCGCAATCAAGATAGTTCTAGTTATATATTGTCCCTGTTTGGATTGTTTTTGTTGTATTAACCTGACTAAAATTTTGCTTCGATAGAAACCTTCTACTAGTTTCTAGGAATGTCTACTCTAGAAGAGGATGCAAAAGAAGGCACAACAAGTTATCCATGGGGTTAGCACAAGAGATGGGTTGCAAAAATATGGGGGCTAGAGTGATTTTGGAATAGTTTCTCTAAGCACTTATTACATTCATCCAAATGCAATAAATGGGGTCCTATTTATAGAATTTGGAAAGGGTTGGGAGGGTGAGGTGGCATGTGAGGTGGCATGGGTGCATCATGCCTCATCAATGCTTTTGGGTGGAGAAAGTCCTCACCCCACCCATATGCATTAAATGGGCATGGGTGCACCATGCATCATAAATGCATAGGGGTAGAGAAATTATTTGCCCAATTTAAGGCATGTGGATGAAAGTATTCATGTCATTAATATACATGGGTGGAGAAAGTCTTCATCCCATTTAAAGTATTGAATGAGCATGAGGATGTGGGGAGTAGGGGTAAGGTAATACTAGGGTGAGGTGGACCTAGGCTAGAGTCAAAGGGGTAGACTAGGGTGAGGTGGACATAGGCTAGGTTAGTGGGATGGTCATGTCTAGGTGTAGGATGGGGCTTAGTGGGGAAAAAGGGCTAAGATGGTTAATTAGTGTTTTAATGCAAACTAATTGAATTTTTGGGGCTTTTTGTAAATTAATTAAATTTTAACACTCCATAAGGGATAAAGTGATATTTTTAGGTGTCTACAGTTACTAACTCTGGGATTACCTTGAAAATCTATGTTATTAAGTAGAATGTTAGTAAAGGGAAGATTAGCTATTGTAGGCATTCTATAGAATGGATTAGGAGTTGTTGCATTCGAAGCATGAGGTATACTACGAAGAACATCCACATGTTGGACTTGTGGATATCTTAGGTATGGAGAGACTAGAGGATTTAGCTTGATTGGTTCTCTATTAGGGGGTATAGGTCCTAAATTCCCTAAAGAATGTTTTAACAACCCACCAACTTGACCCAAGAAAGAGATATATTTTTTCATGTTCACAAGGAATAACTCACAAAGAAGTCCAAATATTATTTTCTAGAATTGTAAGGAATAACCACATTTTGAGTTCAATGTCACTATAGATGACACTCAAGTGGACAAGAGCGGCCAACATACCATACTTCTTGGGTTCACTTTTCTAAACCTCAACTTTTATAAAATATGCCATCAGTAGTCCCTCCACTTTTCCTATACCCTCATCAGCATAGGACAACTTGACCATGATGTAGAGATTAAATAAAACTTAAATAGGGACACCTATTCCCTAACCCTACAAAATTTTATCTATGTAGGATTATTTTAGTATAAATGTTTAGTTCTTAGTTACCTACACCTCTATGGGCTAACTAAGGCAATTACCACTCACTTGGTAATGAGCATGGTCACTCGAACCTCACCGTTCAAGGTACCACCACTATATTATATTGTGAATAATTCCTAGACCTCACCACTAGGAATATATCCAAGCCTCACTATTATGGATTGCCCAAAAGCATCACCACTTTAGGACACCTGATCCTCATTGTTCAAGGTGTATCATTCATAATTATTTGGTTATTACATCATCGCAACTCCTCCCAGATTCATAAATACGTGGTTATTGCATATTTGTAACTCCTATCACAATCCACCTTGGCAAGTCTTGTTATATAAAATGGACTATGTATTGATGGATGATGTTAATGCTTAGCTTTGTTGCTTTTGATGGATATATGCTTTTGTTATTGTATCTATTTTATATAAATATATAGTACACAGTTGCAAGATCAAGTACCCTCATGGGTGGACAAGAGAATTGGCCACAAGGAATGCAAAACCATATTAAAAAAGGGAAATGGTGACGATGACTTGTTCATCAAACAATTTAGGGTAACATAGAAAAATACCCTTCATATAGGTTCATCGTATTTGTGTTTATGACTCGTGTTCACACCATTAGACTATAAATTTGCTTTCAATGAGTCTCCTCAATGTGATTTTATGATAGCTTAGTCTATCTTAAAATATACGCCATCCACTTAAGAATAAAACAATGGTGTGAAAATTTGAGAAAAATACATTACATTGTTTATGGCATGTTGGCATAAAATGATTTCTTGTTTTGTTGAAAAAAATTTTGATGCTAGTCTTTATAAAATATCTAAGGTTGACCTTGATGTATGCTTTAACCACATTGAGGTTGTCTCCCCATATTTGGTTATTATTACCTTTTCTTAGCGATGATGGAGTTGTCTTAAGACTTTAATGAGAGATGACCAATTCTTATTTCCCCATGCTACATGAGTGGTGCTTGATTGAGGTTGTTTATGGGCATTGGAAAATGCTCCTAACATTACTCTGCAAGCTCCATGCATGAAGACGCTCAGTATTTCCCCTTCTTTTCCTTTATAAGAAGGACATTGGTTTATAAAAAGGGAATATCGAGGGATAAGAAGTGAAGAGGACAGAGCATACGTTGATATGTAGAGCAGGTGGTAAACTGAGGTCAAAGTGGAAGAAAAAAATTTCACCATTTATTTCTTCTTATTGTGGATTGTTAGGTAATATTTGTATCTTTGGTGATTATAATGTTTGGGTTGATTTTTTTATGCCTTCCTTGCACTATTGCTTTCTATTTTGACTTGTTGTGAGACCATTATGTTGCTATTTATTCCTATGTATGCCCTCTTATTGCTCTCGTACTCCTTTAGCTCTTGTTGTGTAGCATGTTGGCGTGTTTCCATGTATAGATTTTGGTTTATTTTATGCTTGGGTTTACGTGCTCAATTTTTTCTAGCTCAAAATTTGTTCTTCTTGTGTGACAAGAAAGAACACAGTGGAGTGACATTTCTTGGTCTTGAATGCTCAACTTGTGGTTTTACTTTCATTGACCTAACCATTACATCACTTCTTTGTTTTATTGGTTTGTAATTTGAAACCCTCCCTCAATGGCTTGATGCTCATATTATTGTGTTTGGTGAACACTTGGGTCTCCTACGTATATGGTGCTCTTAAAGCTTCTAATTATTAAGTTAGGGATTGACACAAGTGAGTGCTTTGGTGTGTGGTAATGTTAGATTAAATGTTTAATATTTTGGTTTGATTAAAACCTAATGTTAGAATTAAAATATTTATTCTTTTAGATTTAGTGTTTTTTTAATGCTAGATAAAATGTTTAATGTTTTAGTTTGATTAAATCCTAAAATTAGAATAAAAATATTTATTATTTTAGATTTAATGTTGCTTTGGTATTGGATTTAATGAAATTAATCCTTAATTTTTTTGGTAAGTTAGATTTTATATACAAAAGAGGGTTTTTTAAGAGGATCCCAAAACCTTATGACAGTAAATGCCGTAGCATGTAGAAACAAGAAAAGTCCCATTGGGCTACATTATCCATCAGAACTAGATACCTTAACATTCTAGCAAACCCCAGACCAGATATATGCCGATGGAAGCCCCAAAATGGATAGCATCTCAAAAAACCAACGCAGTCGAGGCTACCAAAACCCACACCCAGGAACGACTACGCACTCTGTCAGACTTTCTTTGGCTCCTCCTGCTCGTCCTGGCCCTCACGGCCCTTGTTGCTAAGTTGCTTCAGGATCCTGATCATTGCGTTAGTTGAGCTGGCGATGTTAGCCGCCATGTCCAAGAGAAGCTGGTGAGACAGTCCCTCTGCCTCACTTTTAGTGTCAAAACTAATGTGTTGAGGTGAGGTAGACTTCTCCACCTTAACCTTCTTTAGATGCTTGGACGATCTAGGAGGAGGCAGAATTTCCAAGAGTTGCCCCCGCTTGCTAGGCCGACTGCGAGAGGATCCTTTGAAAGGAGACTCCTTGACAGGGCTAGGTGGACTGGTTCGAACCGGGCTAGGTGACCGCTCTTCAGGGGAAATAGATGGACTAGCCGAAGGTTGGGAAGCCAGAGGTGGCACTGGTTGGGGGGAGGGTGGTTGGCAATGACATGGCGGTAAATAATGGCCATAAGCCCTTGGTGGATGGGTTTGCAGTGGGTCTTCTTGCATTTTTTGATAGAGAGGGTGAGAGAATACACAAGGTAGTTGGGAATACAGACTTGTTTGGCATCCCTAAGGTGGTTGACAAAGCTAATGTGGAAGCTTCTCAGGGGCTTATCGGGATCATCACATGTGATGTACTGCATCATAGGGATCATGGCCAAATTCCAAGGTTCAGGGAGGGCAGTGCGAAGCAGGGCCAACTTGTCCCACCCCATATTTCTGCCTTTCTCAGGAAACTGCTCCAATTCCTCCTCCCAATTATGTTTATCTCTCCTAATGTTGCGCCCAACCGCCTGTAGGCCCGTAATTTTGCACAGAAGTTCCACCGTCACTTTGAAATGAACCCCACGAACATGAACCTCCCCTATGTTCCATGTCTCAACGAAAGCATTGGTGATGTCTTCTTCGACTCCCTGGAACTTTTGGAGGAAGGGGAACAAGCCTTTGGCTTTCATGAAAGTTAGGGCATCATTGCACATGGAAAGCTCAACAGGCTCGATGTAGGAACATGCCATGGATGACAGTGGGAAAAGAACAGGGCTTTGGGTAATCTTAAGACACTCCTCTCGCAACGAGACAGACAGACTTGAGGAAGAAAACACCAACTGAATGGTCGACCTTGGGAAGCCTGGTTTAAAAAAGACATCACAAGGGGGGAGCGGGAACGTCACTCGAGTGCATGCATGGGAAATCATCATCGTCGAAAGTGGTATTATTGCTAGCAAGGTGGTGGAAGATGAGGCTGAGGTGGACAACCCGACTCCAATGGTGCCACGCATGGCCTTGGTACCAAGCTGCCTTGAAATCGTCGGGCTTCAAGATGCCGAGGGAAGAAGACGGGGGCGGCCTCTTGGGATGGTTAGTGATGATGGAAATGAGCCCAATCAAAATCTTTCCTTGGGTGTGACTGTGATGATTAGCTAGCCGCATCGTGATGGCAATCGTCCCTAAGTCACCTCTACGGTTTCCAAGGCTGACAAAACTCCTAACCACCTTGCTGGGATGGTCCACGAAGGACGTCGTAACCCACCCACCTCTGATATATCCAACCATGTTGCTTGTCATGAAAATCTAGGCAAAAAAGGAATGGACACGTGGGCTAGACACCCCACTATCTTCTTGCCTCTTACGAGGGGCTAACAGGGCATTATTCCTCCTCATGATTGGAAGCCTCTTCATTGTCCTGATTGGCTACCTTCTCAACGTCAGCAGGGAAGTTGTGGCGCCAAACCACCAACCAATTGGACAGGAGTCCTTTGCTTGCCATGTGGTCCACCAGACTATTGCCTTCTCTATAAGTATGTTGAACCTGGGTGGGGTTCCTCTGATGGAGTAGATTCCTAGCCTCATTGATGGTGTTGCTCACTCTACAGGTAGGGAGTTTGGAATTCAGCATGTAGTTCATTACATTCATGGAATCCCCTTCGATGATAGCTGATCTAGGATCCTATGATAAGAGGTCGAGCCCTCTCCACAGGGCTCTATCCTCGATGACATGGTTGGTTTGGGTGCCCAAGCTTTCACAAAATGCTAGAATGAGCTTGTCATTTTGGTCGCATACCACTCCTCCTACTCTAGCCAGACCCGAATTACCTTTAGACGCCCCATCGAAGTTGAGCTTTATCCACCCTTCAGGAGGATGCTTCCACTTGACTTTCTCTCTTGCAATGTTGGGAGCATGTCGCTGGCCGCTCCCACAGGGGATGTTCAAGGTCTTGAATATGGCCTCTTCAAGGGTCTGTTGGGGCCTGGAAGGACAGGGGACGAGATTGGCATTTTCTATGGTGAAGGATATGGTTCTGGAAGCTACAGAGGGAGGATCCCTGGGGGAATTGCTAAAGACTCTACTATTGCGCTCTAGCCAAATCTGCCAGATAAAGTGATGAAGACTAATGTTCCATAGGAAATGGAGTTTAGGATTGCGAAAAGGGTTAGTCCACTGAATGAAGACATCCTTGGTAGACCTAGGGAGGATCCACTGAATCTGAAAGGTGGATAGGATGATGCCTAGGACCGAGAAGGAGAAATCATAGTGCACAAACAAGTGGTCTGAGGACTCCCAATTTGCTTCACAGAGGTAGCACCTATTAGGAATAGAGAAGCCACATTTGTGGAGATTATCAATCGTGAGGGCTCTATTTTGAAAGGCTATCCATGAGAAAAAATTGACCTTAGGGATCAGGAGTTTCCTCCAAACCATGTTGTAGGGAAAGCTTGACTCTTGGCCTTGGCTCTGAATGTCGTAGGTTGACTTGACTGAAAAATCACCGCTATCTGAGCCTCTCCAAATGGGCCTGTCTGGGCCTCTGCTAGTAGGGATGGTAGTCGACCGGAGCGTGGAGGAGAGGATGTCAATAGCCTCCTCAAGGTTGATGGCCTCGATGGTCTTCCACTGGGGGGATCCTTTTTTCTAGGTAATGAAGTCAGCCACCTTCTGCCCCACATTATCATCTAGCATGGTCTTAATATGCGCTAACTCAGGTCGCTCAATCAAAGGTTCCTTCTAGACCCACCTGTCCCTCCAAAATTCTATGCTTCTGCCATCCCCGAGGATCCACCTCAGCCCATCTTGAATCAGCTGGCGGGTCTGAATGATGGCTTTCCAAAAGGCCGATCCAACGGTGGGGATCCCTTCATCAAGAACAAAGTGGTTAGTAAGATATTTCCTTTTGACTATTTGAATCCACTCAACCGGGTCATTGATTAGGATCCTCCAAGTGTGTTTCGCCACTAGAGTCGTGTTCATTTTAGCCATCCTCCTGAAGCCTAGACCACCTTGCTTCTTGCTTCTACACACCGTGTCCCAAGCTACTAGGGGGATCCTTGTCTTGTCATCGTTGCCTGACCACAGGAAACTTCTCTGCATCTATTCAATCTTGCAATGCACAGTCATGGGAATCCTAAAGACTGACATAAAGTAGATCAAAATTCCTTGGAGGCAGGCCATAGTGAGGGTAGCCTTAGCTGCTTGAGATAAAAATTTGCCCTTCCAGGCTGTCAGCTTTTTTTGGATTCTTTCGAGCACATTGTTCCACATGGCCTCCTTGGATCTGCCATAGAAAAGGGGAAGGCCAAGATAGGAGGATGGGAGGGCATCGATGGAGCAACCTAATATTTTGGTGATCTTGGCTTTTCGCCCTACAAGGGTGTTAAGAAAGAAGATCTTGCTTTTGATGTAGTTGAATTTTTGGCCTGCAGCTTTTTCGTACAGGGAGAGAATGTGCTTGATGGACTTGGCCTGGGCCATAGAGGCTTGGGTGGATAGGATGGTATCATCCACAAATTTTTGATGAGTGACTGCCCCTATCCTAGAGGCTGCTAGAATGCCTGTCACCTTCCTCCTCAATTGGGCTTCCTTGAGAGCCCTACCCAAAGCTTCAGCTAGAATGATAAAGAGAATGGGAGACAGTGGGTCACCTTGGCGGAGGCCTCTGACACTCGGGAAGAACCCCACAGGGGATCCGTTGACCAGGATGGAGAACCAGGGAGAGGAGGAGCAGCCATGAATGAGATCAACCCACAAGGGATGGAACCCAAACTTAAGGAGGACAACATGGAGGAAGTCCCTATCGACCCTGTCAAAGGCTTTGTTCATGTCAAGTTTGATGAAGAGGGCAGCCTTCTTGGCCAGGGAGGCTGAGTGAAGGGTCTCATGGACAGTGATAACTCCATCTAGGATGTTCCTCCCTTTCACTGAGCTACCTTGGTAGGGGTCAATGATGAGAGGGAGGATGGGTTTCATTCTGTTGGCCATAGTCTTAGTGAGGATTTTGTAGAGGACATTGCAAAGGCTAATGGGTCTGTAATCTAACAGAGTTTTGCAGGCTGGGGACTTTGGGATGAGAGCTATGAAAGTGGAATTGATGCTCTGGGGAATGACCTTGGAAGTTTGAAGCTCTCTAATAGCCTTACATACGTCAACCCCAATGACATCCCAGAAGGTTTGATAGAAGCGAGGAGGAAACCCATCGGGCCCAGGGGCTTTGTCGGGTTGCATGGAGAAGAGGGCCTCTTTGATCTCTTATGAGGTGAAAGGTTTGATCAGCATGAGATTGGCATCCTGGGAAATAGTAGCCAGGATATTGGCAAGGAGTTCAAATTTGGCTCGGTTATCACTCTCTAGATGGCTTCCAATGAGGTTCTGGAAAAAGAAGACCGCTTAAAACCTTATCTCAACAATATCCCTGGTGGTGGATCCGTCGCTGCAGGTTACCTCTCAGATTTTGTTGGATCCTCTATGTCTCATGGTGGAGGCATGAAAGAACCTAGTGTTTGAGTCACCCTCTTTGACCCAGAGGTCCTGGGATTTCTATCTCCAAAAGGTTTCCTCCCTAGCAAGGATGTTGTGGTATTCTGCCAGGAGTTTCCTTTCGTTCTCTCTAGTGGTGCTACTATGGTCCCCTACCTCGATCTGTCTTTCTATCTCCTGGAGTCTTTCTGTGATGGATTTTTTGCAGGCAAAGATATTTCCAAAGACCTCTCTGTTCCACACTTTCAGTTTTTCCTTGACCATTTTGAGTTTCTGAGCAACTTGCATGGTGGGGGATCCCGAGAAATTTTGCTGCCACCAGGACGTAACCTCAGCTCTGAGATCCTTATGGTTAATCCACATGGATTCGAATCTGAAGGGGGTCTTGAAAGTAGGCGACTTGCCTACTTCTAGGATGAGGGGACTATGGTCTAAGCCAATCCTCGGGAGGGCAAGAAGGGAGGCATCCCCGAAAGTGGGAATGGCTTCTTGGGAGATGAGGAATCTGTCAAGCTTCACCTGGATGAGCCCCGTTGCCTATTCTTCTATTGCTCCAAGTGAAATTGGACCCTTTGAGTTGGATATCGAGAAGTTCATTGAGGTTGACAAAGTCCCTGAAATCCTCCATGCTCCTGCTAGGGGTATCGAGACCTCCTCTCTTCTCGAAAGGGTACAAAGGGTTGTTGAAATCTCCTCCAATAATCCATGGCATGGTGTTGAAGGCAATCCTCATATGGCTGATAGTTTTCCACATTTTTGCTCTCTCGATGGGAGAGTTTGGGGCGTATATGTTGGTCAGAATCCAAGAATGGTTGTTAGTCTTGGAGTGGAATAGGATGTTGAGGATTCTGCTAGAGGACGACAACAACCTTCCTTCAACCAGGGCTGGGTCCCATAAGCACATGAGACCTCCCGAGGATCCTTGGGTGGGGTTGAACAGGGTTTCCCCTTTGTTCCAGATGATGTTAGCCGATTTTCGGGAGGAAGTTTCATCATTTTTGGTTTCTTGGATGATGAAAATAGAGGGATTGATTTTTTTCCTAATGTCAGCAACCAGGCATTGCTTGGTTGCTCCATTTAGGCCTCTCACATTCCAGGAGAGGATCTTCATTTCAAATGCTTAGGGTTTTTTTGGCCTCCCTTTACCTGTTGAAGGGGAGGTTTGGATCCTCGTGGGTCATCTTTCTGGGAGTCGGGTTCTTCAGAGAAGAGAGTCAGCTGAGTCCCATTGGCAATGTCCTCTATTGTTTCTTTATTTCTCTGATCGTTGCTTGATGACCTTCCTCTTTTATTTTCACTACCAAAATCGATAGCCTACTTTTTTCTCCTAGTGTTCTTGGGACTAACTTTCCCAGTTGGAAGGGGAAAGCTTTCTTCTTCTTCAAGGACCGGGGAGTGAGAACCCTCACCCCTGATCGACTGAGAAAGGGAATTCCTGTTGGCAGCAAGATACTCATCTATATAGGGATTAGGGGTGATGATGGGAGTGAGGGAATGTACCTAAGTTATGCGATCCTCTAAGCGAGGT